>VZRO01002367.1:66867-115048 GCA_013397915.1 Daphoenositta chrysoptera
ACCTGGAGATATTTGTGTAGTATTCACCAGGGTAAGAACAGAAGGATATCTTCTTGTAAAACCTGGGGAACATTCAGCAGGCAAGGAAAATCTATTCCGGTGTGGAATGAGAGCATATTAAGGAACTATTACTTACATAATTTGAGTACATAAATTGACAATTTCTCTAACTGGTAATTTTACTATTTCATAAGTAATAGTCCAGAAAACAGAATAGACTCTCTTGTGGATTCAGCATTGTCCTGGCCTAGTAAAAAAAATTCACATGTATTCACAGAAATAATTCCAGTTCTAAGACAATGTGTGGTAAAATTTGGTATTTTTTAATTTTTTTTTTATTATTATTATTTAATGACTGCAAAATAGATCTCTAAAGCATGTCTTGGTCTTTATTCTGTTTTACATTAAATCACCAGAAGTGCTGTGGGATTTTATTCATGATTTAAAATGCGTTGGTTGAAAGTTGGCATATAAATTGAAGGTATGTTATAAGACAGTACACAAGGGATGGCAAATTTAGTACCTTTAGAAGGTGAAACATTTTGTTCACTTAATTAGTTGAGGAAGGATAAGTTAAGTTAGAAAAATGAGTGTAGTAAATCAGAAGTGAATTTTAGTGCAAGTGTCCATCATAAATAAGCAAGAGTAAGCCAGATTTGGGGTTTTAAGAGATTTTCGCCTGCATTTTCGATCTCCATTTAATTGATTCATAAATCAATTAATTACTGTCACAAGACCCGAGGGCAGCAGGAAATTGGGTTCAAATTAAAAAGAAAAGGAGGCAATTTGTTTTAAGATTGAAAGTTGGATGTTCAATCGAAGTTTAATCAGAAGTGACCCATTATTTGAAAAGTGGAACATCAATGTCGTTCTAATTTCACAGAATGCTTCATTAAATGAGTATTGAAAAGACCAGGTTAACTGATCATTCCAAAAGGAAGACAAGACAAAGGGAGGGTTTGGAAACTCACTTCCAAATCCATGCTACGCTTGCTCATTTCTCTTCTGAAGAGCTCATAGAGGGAATTCAAGGATTATTAGGGTGATCCTTTTTGGATTGTAAAGTTTGTATGATAAAAACATACTTCACATCAGAAGAGCAAATGTTCTTAATCCATTTGGATAGCTATGAACTGAAAGAAAAATTACCAGGACGCAACGAAAAGCAAAGGAGAAAATATTCAAAGCATGCCTGGAAGTTTGGCCTCCCAAATTTTAGGATGTCTCACAATGGTCTGGCCTTGAAAAGGTTTTTCCATCGTTTGATACCATCTCCAGAGCATTCACAATGCATTGAGGACTCTGCCCTTTGTACAAGGTGATCCTAATGCCTGGCTGGGGCAGGGGAGGGTGATTTGTGTTTGGGAGGTGAGTGTGGGAGAGGATGAAGACAACAACTGCAGCTGTAGCTCCTGCTGTGGCTGAAAAGGAATTAACACAATTGCTTTTAATGTTTTTGGATTAGCAAGTAGTTTTCTTGGTGTGCATTTACTAGAAATTTGCTTAGCAAATTGCTGTTCAAAAAAACCAAAATACAAGACTCACTTGTTATTGTGAGCTTGGCAAAAGAAAAAATGAGAAGTGTGGTTCAGTTTCCAGCTCTTGGAAGGTGTTGGTTTTGCTGTTAAATGCTGAGAGCTGCTCCTGGAACATCATCTGCACTCATCTCTCTCTGTCTGCTCCCTGGAATAAAGAGTGGGCTTATGTTAGAAAGTTCATGCAGCTTTCTCTGGTGAGCACCGTGCTTGAAAAACAACAACAAGCAAGAGAAACAAAGTTGGCCTTTCCAGCAGTTCTTTATGGAGGAGCCTTTTATGAAAAATAAAAAAAAAAGAAGAAAAAAAAAAGGCAACCACAACTGTTTTAAACATTTCCATTTACCAGTGCAGAGCAAGATTATTTCAGATGTCAGCAAGCTATTTCAAACAGCAATCCTTTTCAAGATCTTAGTAAGAAGGGTCTTCTTCCTCTTCCTGAGGAAAATAACTTGTCCCTTGTGATGTCCAGGTGTGTTTTGATTTATTTGCTGACCGTTGCCTGTTTATGTTGAGTTCGTGCAAAGGCAGAGGCTGAGGCAGAGGAGGCTGCTGGTTTACCTGGCAGGCTGGGGGCTGGAGAGGAGGGCAGGAACACCAGGGGAGCAGGGTCTCCCTGCCTTCCCGACAGCTGATCCACCAAGCCTTAGATTCCAAGGAAAGGATCTTGGTCTAGATGGAGCAATAATCTGATTTCTGTAGCAAGTCTCCTTTGGTGGTCACTCCCTTCACTGCCTCGCAGATACTCAGGAGTGAATTTAAATAATGTAACTCTCTCTAAGTTATTGATTGCAATTATGTGACTGATGATGAACAGCGTGAGCACCTCCACAGCAGAATGAGGGTGTTCCTCAGCAGCCCCCCAGCCAAATGACACGGCTCTGTGAACTGCTGTGCAAACTTGAAACAAAGATGAATAGTTATGAGTTCATACTGAAGTATGTATTTTATCTTTGTAATAAATGACTTTGTGCATCTTCTCCCTGAGCTCTAAAAAAAAAAAAAATTCTGGAAGAAAAAAATGACTTCATTTATTTTTGTGATGCTTCTGTGACAAGTTATGCAACACACAGATGCATCACTGAACAAAAAATTTATATGATGCTGTGCTAATTATATATTTGGTTTTTTTTAAAGAAAGTGGTGGGAGTTTGCTACCAGAAATAATCTCCTACAAACAAATGGAAATAGATATGATAGAATCATAGAATATTGATCATGAAGGCATTAATTAACAGAAAAATTTACCTAGCAAACTTACCAGCAGTGTAATGTAATTCATGTTTTAGGCATCTGGGCACCTTTGAGGCTTGGAGGTTTGTTTTGTACTGTTTTACCTTTTTTTCCAGTCCACACCTTGGCATTGGTTTCCTTGTGACAGTAAATGTGCAAATAATGTCTTGATTCCTTGCAGTACAAGAAGAGATGAACATCCTGTACAAACAATATATAAAGATTGTCTGGTGTTAAAAGAGTGGTCAACCTAAAGTGTATCACTTTAGAAAATTGACAAAAATCCCTTATTATATAGATGGTATTACTGGATAGAGAATTAGGATGGTTGCAGAAGATAAAAGAATATTCCTTGATTATTGTGGTTACATTTCTTCTGAAATCTCAAATCATAATGTAGTTAATAAAATGTCTGATTGCTGCTTAACTCAGAAGAAAAGCTGTGTGGATTTTTTTTTATTTCTCCCTGTAGGCAAAATTTTTAGCCGCTTTGGGAAGCATAATTACAGAGATAACTGCCATTCCAGAAATAAAGCCACAAGACTTGGGGGGTTTTTGCCTTTTTCGGGGACTCAGAATCAGTTAATCAGAGGATGGATGAAATAAGTTTCATAATCATCAAACCTTAAGAAAGATTTGAAGGGTTTTTCAATCTATCAACAAAATCCAATAACCAATTGAATGAGGAAATCAATGTGGAATCCTAAAAAGCTCCTTCTTTCTCACAGAATTCCAGCTTTCTCTCCGAAGCTCTTTTTCCTGTACATGCAACAAAAACCGAAGAGCTGGATCCCTCCTTCAGCCTGCACGAGACCATTGCAAAGGTAAGAGAAATGGAAATCTCATTTATACATACTTTCCTCTTGAATTCGCTAATAATTTTGAAATATAATCTATTTATTTTCCTGTGAATCCTTTGACTGTAGACAGAAACTGTGCAGTTCTTTTCACTGGGATCCACATTGGGAATATTCTTTACTGTTGCACCGTTCACCTTGCGTGATCCAAGCAGTTCCATGTGCAAATGCTTCTTTTTGTGTGATTCAGTTGTGTTTTGCACGTCTCACAGTGAATTTCCTGGCCTGAGAACAGGGCACTGATGGCAGTGGTGGCAGGAGTAGCCAGTTTGGTGCTGTGCATTTTCCAGGGGCACTTTCCCCCTCAGGTTCTTGGCTTTATGAGCTGTGTGCCCATGGCAGGAGGGGTGCCCATCCCGGGATTTGGGCACTTCCCTGCAGAGGGGATGTTCCCAAAATGAACGTGTTCTGACTCCCCTCTCGTGCTCCACGAGGATGCTCCCTCCCTGTTAGTTCTTAACCAAAATTGCTCCTTGCTCCAAAGTGCTGCTGCCTCTGTCAGCTCAGCGATGTTTCTGCAAAGGGACACCCCTACAAATGAGCCCGACTTAAAGCGTTTGTACACTTCTAACAACCTCTTACACACCAGAGCAGTGCAGGCCTCACAGGTTTCTTTCTTTATTCAAAGCCGCTTCTTTTGCAAAAGCAGCTGCTCTTGAATCATTTCTTCTGATAGCAATAAAAGTAAATTCACAAAGATCAGCCATGTGTAGATGTAAAATGTAGGTGGCTCAGCATCTTTGGCAAAATAGACAGTGAATGATCTTGGGGTTGTGGTGGGGTTTCTTTATGTTTGGTTGGTTGGTTTTAATTATTATGTTTGCTTGATTATTAAAAACAAAAGCTCAAAATCCTAGACATGATTTTTAAAGCCTGTCAGAACGTGACAGTTAAGGAACAAGCACCAGACAGGGGTCTTTTCTGAAGCCCTTTTAATGGAATTGATGTTTTTAAACCATCCTTGATGGCAAAGTGGCTGAAAAGATTCATCAAATCTCTTTCCAGAGTCTGAGGGAAATAGCTACATGATTATTTACTGCATAGTTAATCTGTGATTTACTAAATAGTGTGTGATGAACCACGTGTAATCTGGATAATCTCTAATTTAGTATTTGCTCTATAATGTTGACCGACGCAGAAAAATATTTATTAGGTACTTGACTTGAAGTATTTTGATTCTGCTTAAATAATTACATATTATTTTAAATAGGGTCGTTGAGCATTACAATTTTCTTTGATAAAACTTGATGGAGATTGCACTAGGATGTGACTGTATATCCATTTTGCTTTTCAGACTGTAGCCCAGGAAGCTTTTATAAAGATGAATAATATATGCAGCAGTGGAGTGACATCCTCAGCATTTAAGGGAAATGCTATAGTTTAATTAGTTAACTAAGCACCCTTAATTCTGTTCCTTAGTCTGAAATCTCCATATTTTTGTTGGGGTAGATGGGACCAAGTTATTTCTTCACAAGATTAGAAATCTCTAGCTTTATAATAAATTACTCATTTTTGAAAAAAAATAACTAATAAAGAAAAAAACACCTCAAAACTAGTGAGACATTATCTTGTAGTTAGAATTTCCAGTCCTCAGCTAGAAGTTGATGCTCCTCAGTGGGTACCTGCCAAATGTTTATGTTTATATAAATATAAATATATATTATATATTATAAATATATATTATNNNNTGTTTATATACCCCATTGCAATTGCAATTAAAGCAGGTGTCATACCTGCTTCAGAAATTTTAGCTTTTAAATTCAAAAGACTTTTCACACAAAACTGCTTTTTTATGTTAAGAGAAATTAAATATTCAAATACAATAATTTTAACATTTGATAGTTTTAATTGGTTTTCTTTTCTTGGTTTATGAAAATATTTATGAAAATATTAGAAACTATAACTTTTTATTCTTATATTTCACTGCATATCCCTCAGAGTCTGCTTTGCTTGTATGGTCACTCAAGCTGATGGAAAAGCTTGTGTTGATTGGAAGCCCTTCAACTCCATTAGGGAAATAGGATTTTGGGGTTTTTTAGTTTTTTTCCATGTGTATGGCTTCATACTAAGTAACAATGTAAAAATTTCGACATAGTTTTTTCCATGAGGTTTGGTGTAAGTACAAATAATCAGCTAATTGTGCCTTGTGCTCTCTGACGTCAGTGGGTACCTTAATTTCATATACTCTTTGAAAAGGAGGAGATTGCTGAATGTGGCAGAGAAAAATGAATGAGAAATATGCAACTATTAAATAGATAGATCTGTAATCTGAGTGCTTAGAAGATCTAATTTGTCAGAACAATTGTCAGTACAATTAATCTTAAAATTTCGGCACTGAAAATGTGGATTTAGGGTGGATTGTTGTGAGAACCAGGCTGATCTGAAGCATTCAAGAAAAGGGAAATCTGTAATCTTCCTAGTGGCAAAGAACTGAGACATTCATTCCAGTAGTGTGTCGCAGTACAAAACGTGGTGGTATCTTAAGTGAGATTTGCAGACCTTGTAATTTTAATATATTTATATATAAAATATCAAGTATTAAAATGGAGAAGTGTGTGCTTGTGTGGCAGAGAAGGGATTTTCCCATCGAACCAGAAGTCAGATAAAACTCCCTTGTTACCGAATGTACACTCAGAACAGCGTGTGCTATTTTTTAAATAAATTTAATTGGTGTTGCTCAGCTCAGTGTTTCATGGTAACCAGTCAATTCAGTGACTAACCAGTTTGAAAATAATTCTGTGTCTGCTGTGTGCTCACCAGAGTATCCTCGTGAGGCTGGGATCATGCAGTTCTGAAAGCCTGAATGCCAGACCCCAAACTGGGGATGCCACTGGAGCCACTCACCCAGGATCAGCCGTGGAATCATCTCATGTTGATTTTTACTCTGGCAGACACCAAAGTCATGAAAGGCACGCCAGAAGTGACATAATTGGTTTCTTGATGGGTTATGGGTGCTGACAGATACCTCTTGAGAAAATGATTAGTGAACCTGATTATTCTACACTCCAAGTATGGAATTGCATAAAGTAGAACTACTCTAATGCAATTAACTTCTAAGCATTAAACAAAACAGCAAGGGGGAGGAGTGTTACCATTTCTAGAGGAAATAAGGGGTTTTTGAGTAACATACTGTGATATTTCCATTTTTTTAAAAATATAAACACTTCCAGGAAGATGACAGGCAGATTCTCTTCCCGAAGCAAATGGAATGAAAAGTGTGCAAATGGAATAAAGAGACTGCTGGACTGTTGATAAATGAAATTCACATTTTGACCACAGATAAGGTGCAGGACAAGAATGTTGACTTGAGGCATTCTCCAACAGGATCATACTGTTCTGTTCCTTTGAAGCATGGAAGGGATATATATTCCCATTTATCCATTGTTTAGTCCCATTAATTCTCTAATGTAGGGGACACTCATTCACTCATTGGCAATGCAGTGATGTCCATAACTTTGGTAATTTCTTTCTCTGTAATCTCTCTAAAAATGAAAATCTGTGGTTTGATGAATGCTACCTCTGCCAAGTATTTTATCTTCCTGCTTGGTGCCTGCAAATGAGCTTGTGTTTTTGGGGATGTTTTTATTTGGTTTTTTGGTTTGCTTGGGTTTTGGGGTTTTTTTTTGTTTTGTTTTGTTTTTTCTTTCTTTTTTTTTTTTTTTTTTTTTTTTTTTTTTTTTTTTTTTTTTTTGGTTGGTTGGGGTTTTCTTTTTTTTTGGGGGGGGGGTTTTTGGTTTTTTTGGACATGCCAAGATAATACAAGGTCTCAAACCCTTACAATTCCAAAGACTTTTGGGATTTTGCATATTTTGAATCACTAGAATAGTCCTGTCAACAGAATGTCTGCGTGGCAGAATTTTACCAGAGACATTCCTACCAGCATGTTATTCCTGGTATAGATATTTCAACAGAGTACATTCACACTCCTGTGGTGTTCCTATTGCATTGTGCCCTTTTGGGATTCAGATCCTTCTTGAAAAAGCTCTGTGGTGTTGTGCCTGGGCTTGCCAATAGCCTCTGTATTGAGGCATCTTTACATCTGTACATTCCATTGATTTTTCTTGTGTTTTCATTTAAAAATTTCCTCTGTGTAGAGACAGAGGATTTGGCAGAATTGTTTGATTTCTGAGCAACAGAGACACAATATTTCTCCAGTCAGAGTTACAGCACCTAAAGTGTTAAAGAGCTTGTATGGTGCCTGCAGAATGCATCTGAAATACTGAGCCAAGAGAAGTCTGATGCACCTGAAAATCTCTCATATCCAAGCAAACCCTTTGTCCTTGCGAGGCCCAGGCAGATCCATGGCAGCTTCCCCCACCTCACCGTGTGGAGTGCTGCCTGGAAATTCCTCCTGTGTGCTCTGATTTCCATCATGAAAATGGGACACTTTGGAGTGTCAATTTTCACAGGTAATTTCTCCAGTTAGCTTTCTTCAGTGATGTATTCTGTTCGATGTAATTTTTAAAATTCCTGTCTTCAGCCGCGTGTGCCAGGCTTGGCCACCATCTCTCAGTCTCTTCATCAAAGGCACGAGTTCTGCACAGACCAGCAGAACTCTCTTGTCTTTTTGAAGGTGAGTTATGTTGTGCTCTTGTTCTTTCAAAAAGAATTGTTTGAGCCTCCAGCCAAGAAGCAGGGATATGGGCTGGGGGAGGTGACAGAGGTGCCAAATGAGGTTAACACAGCAGAACACAGGGCTCAGTGCATGAAGTGAGGACCAAGCTGGGGGCCTGATCAATATCCATGTTTTAGACAGCCTACTGTTGATACTGAATTTTTAGATGTGGAGTTTGACCTTGTGAATGTACCAGAAATGTCTGGGCTACCATGTGTGTGCTCTGTCACACATGAAAACACCTGCATGGGTTTTTTGGGCTGAGAAATTGCCCTATGACTTGAGGCATCTCTTAATTTTTCTCTTTGTCCTCCCACAGCTGGCAGCAATTGATGGTTTTTTCAGAGCTCTCCTCTGCCCCGAGGTGAGGTGCAGTGCAATGTGCCAGTTGCTGTAGTCCCTCCCTAAGTTAAATGATTTCCTTTTTTTGTCTGACCAGCATCTCGTGTACTGGCTCTGAGAATCTTACTGGTACTTATGGTTGGATGGTATTTGAGGTGTTCAAAGCACAACTCTATTGTCTGTGGTGACACTCTGAATACACACAAACCCAAACTTGTCTGTGTTTTCCTGCAGAGCAGCACTGGCACCCATATTTCACAGAAATGGTTTGATTTAGCACATACTCTCTTAAGCACACAAGTGAGACTTTTTGTTTTACCTTTAGCCTTCGTGCATGAAAGAACATAGAATCCAGTTCAAGCAGAGGGTAAATACAAACCTGCTGAAAATTCCCTTCTACCAATGTGTATTTTATTCTGTGCCTATTGTCAGCAGCAATAAAAACAAGAGCAAATCTGGTGCTATAACCTGGCACAGTAACTTTGGGGATGCTCTATGAATTGTGGTGAACAGGGAAGTAATAACATTCAAGGGAAAAAAAGGCTGTCTGGGGATTTTCTCAGCATTAGATGGGAGAGAGGTGACTTTGCTGCTAAAGACATGAGGTTTTCTGACAGACAGTCATACTGTGTTTGGCCAGACAGCATATTCTCTGTGTGCTCCAGCCTAGTTAGGGGAGATATGCTTGGAATTTTTCAGTAGTTCTTTGTTCCTAAAAGCAAGTAGCCTCAAGGACTCTTGCACTTTATACTTGAATTCTGATGGATAAAGACTAGGTAATAAAAATAAGCTGAAATTGCAGAATCCCTGGTAAAAATTTGATGAACCAGCTGCACCATCCAACACAGCTTCACTTGGTTCAGTCAGGTATTAAAAAACAGCTCTATTCCCCTACCCTCTGAAATTTTCTGTATCTTTTCTGCTGATATGCTAATATGCTTCCTTCAAACTAGAAGAATTATTACAGGACAGAACTAATTACATTTCCTCCTGTGACATATATTCGTGAGGTTGTGGGAAGATGTCAGGGCTCCAGTATTACAAGATTGTTTCTGGGCTTTTTGTTTGTTTGTTTGTTTTCAGTCACTGGAATGTAATGCTGTAAACTAAGAAAACTCTGACCATATATATCTATATGAAAATACCAAAATGACCGGGAATTTTGGTTTCAATGAACAAGAGAAAAAACAAAATATAGCTGTCATTAGTAGCATGGCTTGTGTAGAAACCATCCCCGTGGAGTGTCTGTGTACATTCTCATCTGTTCAGTTCTCTGACTGAAAAGAGAAAATTACTTCTGCATTCCTTAAATAGTTTTGATATTGCAATAAGACTGCATGTTCTTTTGAAAAGTTATCATTGGCTTCTGTCAGTGTTTCTTAACCAGATTGTTCTTTGGAACCATTAGTTCCTGAAGTCCTCTTTTAGACCTAAATTGTACTTTGTTGCTCCCAAGATTTGTCTGCCAACTGTCAGTGAAAAGGAAAAAAACAGCATCACATCATTTTTCAAACTAGAGCTGGAATTTAAGTGAAGGAAGCAAATATGTCAGCTCCATCTGATCCAATCAAACCACAGGATAAACACATAAGTTGATACATAATGTATCATCCTAAATCTTAGGAGAGAAAGCCAAGATTGATGTTGTTTGTACATCTTATGGAAGACACTTTTTTACTGCAAATTACAGCAATCTGACTTAGCAAAAGAAGAAAGGTAGGAGTGAGAGGAAACATTGTTCAATCCCTATTTTATATACGAGAAAATGAAATACCATGAGTCAAAAATGGTACTTACAATAACTGAGTAACTACTTCATTTCCTCACCTGCATACAGAATGAACTTGTAAAATCTGATTTGTTTGTCACTGTAGACAAAGACTGGGGCATATTTCAAAGCTGCAGCTAGATTTCTAAAGGTGGAATATGACAAATATTTGGGATATGCTGAAATTTCAGCTACTGGCTGTAACCCACTGAACTTTTTTTTTTTTTCTCTGTACTGAGGCCAGCTGAGTTTCTGTGTTAGTGGGACTTACCTGCCTTGGAAAGAGGTTACATTGTCCACAGTAATTCCTTCCTTTGCAGTGCCTTGTTTTGGCTGAGATCTGACTGCAGCTCTATCTGCATTGGTGACAGGCTCTCAGGAAAGATTTCTCTGACAGATGTCTTATTTTCTTGGGGAGGTTTTGTCTGCTGGTTGATGATCATGACTGTACAAAGAAGCCACTGTTTATTTATAACAAAAGTCAAATTATTGGTTTTGGTTTGTCCAATAGTGGCTTCTTACCGTGCAATGAGAAAAATCTATTTTATATCCTTTGCTTTTATTTCAAAAATATAAGTTTGCTGTGAGGGATGTCAAAAAATCGGACAAGTGCATGCATTTTTTAAGGAAAGTCAACACATATGCTTATAGAATCATAGAGTAATTTGATTTGTATTCAGCCACTGAAATCCAACAACTTTCAATCTGAACAAATCTAAAAAAACTAATCTGAAGCTTGCTCCTCTAATAGGTAGGAATATGCCTGAGGTTATTTGAATATTCCCCTGTTTCCCACTATCCTGTTCTTCACACACTCAGTTACTGAATTTATCAGACTCTAATTTTATTAATCCATTCTTCAGCATCAGTACTACCATAGGCATTTGTTATCAGCACACATGTACTGTATTTGGTGGCTTTACAGGGAAGATGAATTTTCCTTTAAAGAAGATGCCAACATTGTAGAGGGATGGTTCCTCTGGGTACTCTAAAAGTACCTTGTCTGTTGTAGCAGCTCTCTGTAGGAGCTCCTTTCTGTCTACAGATCTTTTGACAAAGATGTCAAATCAGACAGTTCTCTCCCCAGTGCATGCCTCTTAAAACATGAAGTTTCTACTAACAATAAAGTAGTAACTACTCTTTTATTTTTTTTCCTTCTTTTAAAATTTAGCATATTTCAATTTACATTTGAATGAATATGAGGTAAAGTTAGTGGAACTTTAGTATGTGCTTTTGTACTAAGAGTTAATTAGCTGGTTTTGCAAACAACTTGCAGAAAGACCTGGGGAAATACAGCTGCTAGAGTGTGTGTTTCTGTGTTGATTTCAGTGTTTAGACCATACTCATAACTTCCTTTGGTGTACAGTTGTGCAATGTATTCTAGACGTGTTTTCATTTATATTGTTCCGTGACATAGCTGCTATCACATTGCAGATGCTGAAGTTTACAGATGCTGAAGTTTGCTTCATGCGCTCTGTCCTGAATTCAAAACCAAAATTTCAAGACTTCAGGTTCTCTTAAGGAATTTTAAAATGACACATTTCCTTAGGAGCCCAATCCATAGTGGTTTTAATCTTGTCCTAAAATGTGGACACCTATTTTGGTATCAAAGTGATGACTGAACTCTTCTGAGAGCATGCTCCTGATGCTGAGCATTTCTTGGGATTGTAGTCATGCAGAGGGGGGAGGATAAGACCAAAATTAAACATTTAGACATTGCATGAGAAACGTGTGTCCTGGGAAGCAGCTCCTAAGAACCAACACATTATGTCCTGAGCTGAGGGATGGGCTGCCTGAAGGAACCTAAAAGTAAAAATTAGGCACAAACTAATGTCTGCCCTTATTTAAGTTTAGCCCTTAATACTGGTCAAGAGCCAAAACAAACAGCTGAAACTTCAGATTTCAGTATGCAGCACCATGAAATTCCCTATGTGCATTTCACAGTGTGTGGCACTAATGGGAGTGGCTGGGCCTGTTTCAGATCCCTGCTCTTTGATGCCTTCATTGCAGATGTGCTGTGAAAATCTGATCCCAGTGGCAGATAATCTTTATTTGAAATTCTTATTCTGAACGGGTTTTTTTTTTTAAGTGGTTGTGTATGACAAACCTGATGTATTCTTAGTGATAAAAATCTTCAAGATGTTTTTGTAACATAATCCTGTGCATGAAATCTGCCCTTGTCCTTTATTTCCTTTTATTCTCTCTCCTAATGTATTTTTATGCAGGCAGTTCAGCTGGGTGTAACTAAAAGCACAATTAGAGAAGGATATTCCCACTTGGATAACGAGGAGGGGCAGAGGCAAATAAACTCAGACTCCTCCAGACCAGGGTCAGTTTGGCCTTCAGGACTCAAGTACGATCCCATTTTCCATTTGAGTCCCACAGCATAGATTCATGCCTGTGCATTAACATTAATGAGATTTAATTAACCAACAGGAGTGATCACCCCACCCGCCAGCCGTTCCTCGGGCCAGGGGCTGGGTTTTGTCTGTAGCAAACTGACTGTAAAACCAAGCAATAGAAAAGAAATACCTTCCTACAGTGGAAATGATATTTCTATTTCATAAGCAGAGATCATATGCTGGCTATGAAGCTATTTTTTATTTAATACCTTCTTGTAAAACTAATGGATAGGAGTTTCATAAATTGCAGCCTAATTCCAACCATGGGCATATAATATTGATTTTTAAAAGTGCAGCATCTGTATCATCTATTGAAATAATTTTAGTTCAAAATTTAAACTTATATTACAAAGTACTGCATTTGGACCTAAAGTGTTTCATGACAATAATCTAGTAGCCAATAAATGAAAAACAACATTTGGGAAGGGTAGATGAGAAGAAGGATAGAAATTGTTCTGGGGTAATGGAATAGTATATTCTAGTATGCTGCAGCCTTTTCCTCATCTAAAAGTGATATGACTGTAGAAATAGAGAGAAATGTCTTCAAAATCAGGTTACCAATAAAATTGTATGTCCTGAATGATTCTTATTTTGAGGACTCATTCATGAAAAAGTAGTTTTTTCTTAGTTATGTGATAATTCTTCAATCTCAGAGAGTCCTTGTCTTTTCTTGGATGAAAGAATAGCCCATTTATTTTGTTGCTGAGGTATATCAGTCATAGGTGTACATGGATATTGCATGTGCATATTCTGAGATAATGCCAGAGTGCTACTTAATCTGTTTTAAATTATCAGAGATAAGCAATAAAACAATCTCCATGTTGCTACCATCAGATGTGATCCGTCCACATTTGAGTGCTTACTTCTTCAGAACAATGAAACTCTGAATGGAGAACACTTGCTTTCTTGTGACAAAACAGTTCTAATTCCTAAATGGCCAAGTAAATAGCAATACATTTGCATCTGACTGAGT
Organism: Daphoenositta chrysoptera; assembly: GCA_013397915.1. NCBI lineage: Eukaryota > Metazoa > Chordata > Aves > Passeriformes > Daphoenositta > Daphoenositta chrysoptera. The sequence goes on from VZRO01002367.1 coordinate 80,593, forward strand.
TTTTTAAAAATTTATTCAAAGCCCTTAATTGGCAAAGTCATTCTTCCATTGGCTTATTTGAGCTGTGTATGCACACACAGACTTCATGAAATCAAAATACTTGGAAAAAGATGTTACTAAAGATTATCCACTCAGTGATATTTTCTATATTTTTATAAGAGATGTTAAATGTAACACAATTTAAATTTTTTTATTAGTTAAAAGAGTACTGACAGTTGTACACTATGGCAAACTGGCAGACTTCTAATCACAGCTTTGCAAAACATCCAAGGCAACAAAAAATACCAAACAAAAATTCACTGGCTTCTTCTCAAATTAGCTTATTTTTTCAATATATCATGATTCTAAGGGGTTTATTGCTTTTTTTTTTTTTTTTTTTGTAAGAGCTTTAGAAGGTGAAGATAGTGTAATTTGTAATTTTTTTTTTTTTAATTTCCTCTCTAAGATGTTTCCTTGAAATACCATTATGAGGAACCTATTTTTAATAACATTGTGGCATCTGTGTCAAGGTGCCAGCATTTCTTAATCATACAGATTTCACTTTTTAAAACTACTGATTAGTGCCCTCTGTTAGATAAATGCATCTGGCATAAACAGATGAGCCCAATCTAAATCTGATTATAGTCCTGGTTCTGTGTATTTCAGTGAAGTTCACTCTGGCTTCACCCAGGGTAGGAGCCAATGCTCGACATGAAGGGTGCATATTAAAAATATTGGCCACTTTTTTAGCTGCTCACAAAGTGTTTGAGCCTGTAAGTGCAGATGCCCTCTTGGATTTTTGGGTACAAACTGAGAGGCAGCAGCTGCAGATCCAACTCTTGATATTTCAGAATAAAATGTGTTGGTTTGTTCATTCAATTATGAACCATGTTTGGTGATCCCCCAGCACTGTGCCNTGGGAATTCAATCATGAACCATGTTTTGGATCCTGTTGGTGATCCCCCAGCACTGTGCCATGCTTGAGACAGGAATTCAGTCCCAAGGCTTGAAAGGACAGAGGAGCACTCTGCAGACAAAAGGCTAAATACTTACATTTTGCAGATGAAACACTTGATTTGAGTCAGTGGAATAAGTGCTCTGCTACAGAAGTTTTAAGTGTCATTAAAAAGCAGAATTGATCAAATCAACATGGAGAAAAGTTCATTTTTCTTGCCTTTATTTCACTTCAAATAAGGAGAACATTCCCTTGTATGGGCAGAGATTGTGCCTCAGCACACTATGGCCTTTCATATCTGGGTATTGGTCTATCATGAGATGATCTGGCAAATGAGTTTTTAATAGAAAACCTATATATAATACAAGGAATTATATAAATCATATTAAAGTAAAACAACATTTAAGTACTTAAAGAAAATGTAGTAGCTTTCACTGTTACATATCTGGTTTTTAATATAATTTATTGACCTTACCGTGGAAGAACATTCTTGGAACTGAAGTTGTCAGTTCAACTTTTTCCCTGCTTTTTAGAAGTGTCTCAGGAAGAGTAAACAAGTCTTAAAATAACAAGAACTACTTTCTTCCACCTGTCTTTGCTACATCACTTCTGATTCCCTACCTTTTCCCATCCTGTCACCTACACCCCATCAAATTCTGAGCTGAGTGCCAAGTTCCAACACCTGCTGTTGGAACTGCATTTTCAAAAGGCTTTGAAGCAAATGCAATAATTAAGATTATCAGATGTCTCCATCAGTTGAATGTTGCTGACTTTGAGGTTTCCCAGTCTCCCTGAGCAGATCTGGATGCTGCCACGGACTGAGCAGGACTGGGCTCGACCTGACTGAAAAGCAGTCACTGGGGTTTGCTGTTGGGTTTGCCCTGGGCTCTGTTTTGTTTTCAGCTCTCAGATCTGATTTGCCACGCGAGCTTTGGTGCCTGTGGGAGGATGACAGTGAAAAGTGCACGTGGAGCGTGGCACAGGGGTTATTCCAGCCACAGCAGCATTTCTGTGGGGCTTTGAAATGTGAACTGAAAGGGTGTTAAAGTTGGCCTGAGGAGGATTAGTTCTTCGCATGCACTATGGCAAGTTGATTCCTAGATCTGTTTAAAATGCATGCCTTAAATTTAAATAGTCCTTTCTGCATCTGTTGTTGATGTTATTCCAATAAAATTGTAGAAGCATCGTGGCTAAACATGCCACATAATGGCAAATTGCTGTTTTTACAAAAAAAAAAACAAACCAGCAACTGAGGTGCTTTGTGGATGGAGTGTGATTTATTTTGAACTTTGAGGGAGAACATGAGAAACAGATTACAAAGTCTTTTATGAAACACATTATTACGGCTGGACTTCAAGAACTGGCTGTAGAAGTTCTGATTGGAATTCATAAAACATGATTAAGAGTTAATGTGTGAGGGCTGTGTGTATAATTTTAAGTTCTGATGCTAACATCTGAGCCCCAAAACTGTGATTTAGAAATAAATCTATTGCTTGTACTGGCAAAGTGCATGGGAAAAATCAAAAACTAATCAAAATTTTATTTAGGTTTTATTGTTAAAATTTACATATCTGTTATGGGTTGTACAAATCTATTGTGGGGTTTGTAGATAGGCTTTCAGATTAGTAAATCCATTTGGACAATATTTGCTGAAAACCTTAGGGATAGACATTACTTGGCATTTAAGGAAGTATATGCTTTAGTGAAATTCCTAAAAATGCTTTCCCATTTTAGTGGTGGCAGTCTTTATGGTGAGTTATTGAAAACTGAGCTCTGTGAAAGCAGATTTGCGTCTCCCAGTTTTATTAGGGAACCACTGTTTTTATTTACCACTAATAAACTGGTTTCATAATGCAGCTTTAGTGTTGCCTAGTTCCTAAAGAAAAATTAGTTCCCGTTCTGTATGGTTCAGAAAGCTCCTTTTCAGAGTTAAATCAAACACAAATCTGGTTGAACTCGACTTGTAGTGTGTTTGCTGTTTAGTTACTCAGACTCTGGCATTTTTGTTGTGTGCTTTTCATTTTTTGCAAACTAAGTCACTTGCCACAAGCTGCAGATAAATAATCACAGTTTATCTAATAGGGGAAATTACATGAATAAATGAAAGACAAATTAGTATCTGTTTTTTTAACAGAAAGCTGTGTGTTCAAGGGTGCATGGTTTTGGTTTGAATGGCAGTGCCAGGTGATAATTTTCTGCAGCCAGGTTATCAGATACAAAGAAGAGATTGCCCTGTGCAGCCATTTAAAGGTTTTTGCCTTCCCACTCTGGGTAGCCAAGCCCAGGACTGTCAGCAGAAGGCCAAAGCTGGTGGGAGGGCTGGAACACGTCCTGAGAGGAGCAGCTGAGGACTTGGGGCTGTCTTTTTGGGAGAAAAGGAGGCTGAAGGGCAACCTCCAGTGCCAGGACCTTGGGAATGGTGCTGATTGTGCCAGGGGAGGTTTAGACTGGACACTAAAGAGCGTTTCTGTACCAAGAGGGGGGTCAGACACTGGAGCAGCTCCCTAGAGAGGGGCTCGCTCCCCCAGGCCTGCCAGTGCTCAAAAGGCATCTGTGCAATGCCCTCTCAACTCTCTTCAACCTGGCCAGCTGGGGGAACCCAAAATGCAGAGAATATTTCCCTGCCTGTTTTGAAGGGTTCTACCCCCCTGGACAACACTGTCTTTGACCTTTATCCATGGAGAAAACTGCCAACTCTTTGGGAAGAACTAGAATCTACTTTAGTGAGAACTAAATAATAGAATGTTATGTAAGGTTATCACAGAGTGAAAAATCTAAAGGTGTTGGGTTTATTAATGTAGTAAATAGATAAAAAGCAAAAACTCCAAGATGGAGGATTGTTGTTGTTTCTAGACTTTCTTCTTCTTCTTCTTCTAGTATGCCATATTCTGCAGTAGTAGGTTTCTAAAAGTTATTGGATGAAAAATTCCACAGTTCCTGTGTACGTGATTAAAGCATTTGTCTAACATTGGTAGAAAAGTGAAAATATCTTTCGTTTTAAGTTTTAATTGGATGATTTACCTTTAAGAAGGCCGTGTTATCTTGATAAGTATTCATTTCTGCTGCATTCTCTGTTGTGTGCTGTGTCTGGGTCACACCAGTGACCTTACTTCTCTGATAAGACTTAATAAACTATCTTAAAGCAGAGAGTGCTGAAAGTTTCTTTAAAATCACTTCCCCATCAGGGGAAAACCTGGCTTAAAGACACAGCTAAGTCAGGGGCTGGGGTCCACAACCAGCCCTGAGGTGGCCAGGCAGTCACACAGAATGATCCTTGTTGGTCCTTTCCAACTGAAATTGCCAATTCCATTCTATTCTCTGTGGATGCCTTCTCCTAGGCTTTTTCTTTAACACTGTTCACAGGTCTGGAAAGATTTGACAGTGAGTTTTACACGAGCTTTGTGAAGTCTCATGATTTATATCTGGTTACCCAGCACACAGAACATGTTTTTAATAATTGACTCTAGAAATTTGCTTGTTCCAAACATCAGCACTAAGCAGATTATACAAAGCAAAGGGGCTGAACTCCTGGTGAGAAACACATTTTGTATCTCTGCTTCATCACTAGCTTTTATTTAAAATGACAGCAAAGTGAAATGCAGTTAGTTGGCCGTGTCAGAGGTCACATTGCACATGAGGTGAAAGCACAGTGCACAGGGCTGCAAATTCCTGGGAATTTCTCCATTCCTCTTCAGCTGGTTCATGGGAACTTCCTTCTGGAAGAAAGAGCCATGATCCTACAGCAGTGCTCTGATCTCAATCAATACTTTCATCTTGGCATAAAAACGAATAATTCACACAGTCTCCAGTATTAACAGTTGCTATAACATATATATATGTCTATATATATAACATATAACTAACAGCTATATTGTAATAAAAAAGCAACATGATAATGAAGAAGAGATTGTAAAATTATATGAGCACATTAAGGCAGGTGTGTCTGTTGAAATCAAAGATCTGATATGGGGAACTCTTTAGCAGCTATGGCAAATACAGTAAAAACAGAGCTGCATGAATGAACGTGAATAACAGGAGTGTGTCTTTACTACATGACTAGAAAGGAAGGAGTAAATCTGAATTAAAATGAACACAGCCTGCAGAATACCCTGAGTTAAATCACAAGAATTTTGGAATTAATAATTTTCACATAGCCAAGAAATGCTTTAAGATTGAGTGTCTGGTCTCCCTGGCCAATTCAAATTTGAATACTATTTATCTTTTGTGAAAGTGTGATGCTAGAAAATGTACTTCTCAGCTAGGAAAAGAGAGCATAAATGAGAAATACATGATGGAGTGATTGACTGAACCCCTCTCTACAGCACAGTTTGATTTTGGGGTAATTACAGGGTGAGGTCAGGCCTTTACATAAATACCATCTTTTCTAAAAGTGATGAAGAAAATGGGCCCACAGAAACATTCTGTCTCAACTGACATAAGTGATATTCTTCTGAACTTGGAGTTCCAGCCAGTGCACTCCTTTTGATTGGCATATCTAAGGGAAATTTTAAGCTTTTTTCTTCCTTTTTTCTTGAGATAAACTGAACAAACTTGCAGCTGACAGGATCTCATATGAGATCCTAATGAGGCAAAGAGAATGAAACATTTCTTTTTATGCTGAAGTTCCAAAACTGTAATGACATTGTATCATGGTTTCCAAAAAAATATAAAGATTAAAAAAACTTGCTTGTAACTCAACAGATATTTTGCATAATGTGGTGGACTGGATGCTGAATGTTGAGGAAATGAGTTAATCAAACTTTTCTGTCTCATCTCTTTTTTTCCTTTTTCCACACCACGCTGGGAATCTTTCATTTGCGTTCCCTTTCTCTTACAGGAAGAAAATCACAGTAGAATCTCACAGGAGATAGGAGAACACATTATTTGGCAATATGGAATTATTTCTAATTGTTTTCTAAGTAGCAAGTTTCTTTTTCCTGATAAAGTATGCTATAGATATTTTTTCAAGTGCTTATCTAAATCAGCGTATCTCAGAAACTCTGTGCTCTAAATGCTTCATTTATATCACTTCATTTTAAAATTAGCATTATCTAATGCTAATCTAATGCTAATTACTAAATTAGTAAGTTATTTGCAGTTCCAAACAGCACTACTATATCAATCAAACCCACATAAAAATAGTGAAAAATGTGAAAAAAACTAAGTAGTCCAAACATGAAGTAGATTTTGCTAGAGTAGCAAATTTTAAAAATAAATAAATAAAATTAGGAATTTCACTTACTTCAAAGCTTTAAAACATCCTTCCCTGGAAGAATTTTTATGATCCAATTAAAGAAAAGAACCATAAATTACTGAAAATTTCTTTTCAAAATTTCCCATTTTGCCTTGTTACAGTAAACTGGCAGTGCAATGCTGACATGATTGTTCTTTACCCCACTAAGAATATTGCTGTATTTCTTTGAAAGGCTCCTCTTCTACTGATTTTCTGTTGAAAATTGGCTCACTCCTGCTTATGTCGAGAGATTTGAAAGGATGAAGCCCCATACAGGAATATTGCAGCATTCTTCTCTGCAGTGTCAGAAGTAAACAAACTCCCAAAACACAGTCACAGTAGCAAAGAAGAGAGCAAGAGAGGGACAGCTGAAAGGGATTAGGTTGGGATTGGATATTTTGAAGGAATTTTGGACTGGGAGGGTGGGCAGGCCCTGGCACAGGGTGCCCAGAGCAGCTGAGGCTGCCCCTGGATCCCTGGAATTGTCCAAGGCCAGGCTGGATGGGGCTTGAAGCAGCCTGGGACATGAACAAGATGACCTCTACAAAATATTTGATTACAGTCTAACTCAGAGAACCTTATTTCTTTCCAAATTCCGGTATGCAGTTCACAGATAAGATGAATTTTTAATGGCAGAATTCCATTTCGAATCTCGTTTCTTGTCATCTGGCACATTTTTAAATTAATCTGTATTTCCTGGTGGACTTTTAAGAACAGAAATCAATACTTGCAAATTCATACAAAGTTTTTAAAATAGCAAGCCCTTAGAAAATATTACAGTGCATAAAGCTGTTTCCCTATATATTCAAAATTCGATCAGAAAGCAAAGCAAGGAAGTGAGAGTCTTGGTGAGGAACACAAAAAAAGGAAACGTGTGGGTTTGATCAGTACGTTCAATTTTTTCTTTTTTCCCCCCTACTTATAGTTCAGCTATGTACTTCTACTCTGTTCTAGCATTTGGAGGGGAGAAAAAGAAGCAGAAATTATAACAAGAATTTTGTGTTCTTTCACTAAATTGGGTTCTCAGTTGTCTTCCTTCTGTAGAGATATTTTATCCAATAGCCTAGATCTGGGTTAGGGATAATTTTGCTACACAGTAAGAAACTATTAAATAAATCTAGTGGGCATTCAGCTGGGTAGGTTTTGATTTTTTTCTGTTTTTTAGATGTGATCAAGAAACATTTTTTAAAGGCTTGTAGTCTCTTTCTTCATATTCTATCATTTTCACTGTGTCAGTGTTGGAAGTGGGATGATTCTGTTTACTGCTTGTGCTTTCTTTGCCTCAGTTACTATTAAGACATATCTAAATTAAAGATAATTATGAGCATATATGAAATAAAAAACTTGCATCGAATCAGTGGAGAATGAATACATACTTAGTGTATCACTCAGTAAAGCTGTGACATATGCTGCTGAAATATGTTTCATTTAATTAAAAACCTTCAAGTTTTGTACATTTCTGCTTGAATTGCTTCACTGATGTAGATCATAGAAGTAGAGCTGGTCTTGTGGGACTACTGTAGGAACAACAAAAACTACCTCTTTAACCTAAAATACACCCTTTACTTGTCATGACTTTCTAGTATCTCGTATAAAGCTATTTATATCCTCATGCCTTTTATTGTATTTAAGAAAAGGGGATTTTAGTGAAACATCTTAGAGCTTTAGAGCTTTTATAAGGAAAGGACATAATTGGCCAAATTAACATCTCAGACTGGCTGTAAATGTTCTGGGACACCACAAAGCATCTCCACTGGCAGTCCAGGAGTTGGGCTCCTTGGTTGTGCCTAAGGGTGTCTTGTAAGCAGAACTCTCAAGAAGCTGCTAATGAGCATTTTCCATATTCTGATTCCCTTTATTTCTTCCTACTTTCATATTGTCAAGTGTAATCAGTTAAAGGTGTGTAAATTTCTTTCAAACACGGGATTGAAGTGTTTAACACCTTGCATAATCAGGTTTCTCTCCAGTGTATTACTTGTCAGTTGTTCCAGACCCTCAGATAGTCTCACCTTTATTTTTAAACAGCAGCTTTAAAGGGACATAACATATAGAGAACCCTCCTCCAGAATAGCCCTTCTGTGAAAGATGGTTTTAATTTAATTTCCCTGTATAGAGCTTAAGGTGTAAATTTAACTTCTCTGTAAACAGTTTAAGGTCTAAGCTTACTTTTTTTGTTGTTTCGTTTTTTTTTTAATTTGAGATACGTTTGTCCACAGTCTTTCTCAGGCACTCTGTGTATTTCTGTTGGAGGCTGTTTGCAGGGTATTAACCTGAGGAGAACTCTGCCTCAGAGCTCAACTTCTCCATCACAACACAGGTCTTGTGTGTCACTCATAGGAGAAATATGGAAGCAGTCATGAAAAACTGGAAAGTAAACAGAAAGAAATACAGTCATTTGATTTACAGGCTGACACTTGTCATTTTCACCAGGAGGCAAAGAAAACAGTGAATTTCCAAAGGTTATAAGAGTTGAAGACAGTACTTTTTTAAAAATCTCTATTCTCAGCTTGGAGAGTTCCTTAAATTTTCATAGAAACTATAGAAAACATGTCCTTGATATTAAGCTAACTGTTGCTACCAACTTTTGAGAGTTTTTTTAAGATGTGAAGCAATACCACCTTTTTGAAGAGAAACTATCCAATGTTTAGTACTTACACAAGGACATTTTTTTTTCTAACCTGACTTTGAGTCCTTGTTAATTCATTGAAATCTTTCTTAATTATAAGAAGAAAACAAAATATAGTGACCATTCATTCTCCTCACTCTTTGCCTGAGCATTTCAAAATGATGTGAACTTAAGCAAAGCAACTCATTAGCAGAGTCCTACAAACTTCTAATTTTCAGATGTTTGATTTTCCTGTATTTTCTGAAAGACAGAACAAAACATTGGGGAGTATATATACACTGTTGTAAAATCCTGCAGTCTACTCTGATCCATAACTGTGTTTCTTGGACTATTTTTAACATAATTTCCATATTTGTAGTGGACTTTCAAGCTTCCATTCTTGTATGACTAGGTAGGTAATAAAATTATTGAAGTGTGACTTTGAGCAACTAATAACTTCAAATTTACTGTCTGTTCCAATAATCTTAGCTTTTAAAGTGTCCCCAAAGGCAGCAAAACTAGAAATCTTGCTTTTAGAGTCTGTGTAGGCAATACTTAAGATGATCTTGAGTCATGTGGTTTTAACAGGAAGATTTTTAATGTTAAAACAGAAGCTTTTTCTCACTTTCAGTTTGGTTGGTTTAGTCCACTGAGTTGTGTTGCTTTTCTTGCTAGGCTTAGTGGTTTTAATCTAAATAAAGTAATGAAGAGAAAAATGCAAAACACATCCTTTACACTGCTAAACAACCACAGTAATATGTTTAGAAAATGTATTGAGCTGCCTAATCCAAGGCTCATGGAAACTGAATGCAGATTGATAGCAGGGGGATGTAATTAGGCTTTGCTGACTTTTTTTTTTTTTAACCCTTGTGAGTTAAATGAGATCACTTTTCCTGAGAAGCAGATAGTGAGGGAAGGAATGACAATATCAGAGCTGAGATAAGAGCCGAGGTTGCCTGGTGTCCACTCAGGTCTTTGAGCCAAGAGCTGCTTTTGAGAGGTTATTTGGAATCTCAGGATCCATTTCCAGAGGGACTGGTGGCACTGGCAGAGCAGCAGTGTGGGACCTTGCTGACTCCATCCCTTTTGGTCACCAGCTTTATTTAGGACCTGCCATCCAACCTGGGGTGAGGAAACGCAAACTCCAGTTAATGTCTCCAGCAATATGAGAGGATTCTTTTTAGGGGACTGAAAACTGAAATTAATTCTACATTTTTGGGGTTTTTTTTCAAGTCAAGTTTCAGTCACACTGAGCCGTAAGACACAAGAGACAAGACTGTGTTAAAATTCTGCTGACCTTCAGTGTTTAAAATAATGCCTGTAGATGGTGCAAATGACTACACACAGGTTTTTTTATTTGCATTAGTCTAGACAGACTTTGTGACATGCTGCTGACTTTCCCCTCAAATATGAATTCAGAATGAAAATAAAAGAGCATGGATGAGATACTGCGAATCATTATGATAACTCATGCTAATTGAAGTTAGATTTCAGGATTTATGAATTATCTCTGCTCATTAGATTAAACTAAAGAACTTTGAGGTCATTTAGTCCATTCGAGCTGGTACAATATACTTACTTCCTTTCTTCCTAGGTTGTATTTAACTACAAAGAGAAAAGTCTTGTGCTGCTTTATTTGATGAACTGTTCCACAATCCAGAATGACTTCTCACAAAGTTTTTTCCTTCTCTTGTTCAATAGAAATAGTTTTCCCTTAATTACATCACTTTTGGTTGTTTCTTTTAATTTTTACTTGGAAACTTGAATTTCCTGTAACTACTGTGTTCTTAATTTCTTTGGTAAAAGAATGCTTTATTTTGAGATCAAAGAATTCTGATATACATTAGCACTTTAATTATAAGCTACAGAATGATAACTGAATGAATAGGGTGAAGGCTTTTTTAGACTAGCAGGGCTGACAATTAAAAAGGCTTTTTCATGACTTGCAGCGTAGCCTATTCTTTTTTTGTTAAATATGGCTATTATTGTAAATGAAGATTAATAATCACTAATAGCTACTGGGCTCTTTTAATGTAATATTCTGCACAAATAACCCCCTCAGCTTAGATGGTGCTGGTGCCCCCCTTCACCCCTCTTTTGCAAATGTCAGTTGTTACTCGAGCAGAGTAAGCAGAAAAAGCAATTAACTCTCTTTCTTCAGTCAGGTTTAACCTCTGGCTCAGGGACATGGGGGTTTTGTGCAGAGAATTGCTGGAGGACTGGGGGTAAAATAAATATTAACAAATCAGCATAGTACAGTGGTCTAATCTAATATTGTGTCTAGAGCCTGCTGTTCTCAGAATGGAGAATTTAAACATTTGGGGATGGACGGGCTCGGTGATGCCTCCAGGCTCCCTTGGGACAGCCCTGGTGACTGTGACCCTCAGCAGGACCCAGATAGCAGCACTTAAAAGCTGCAAGATTTAGGGCCATTTCCAGTTTTCCTGTTTCAAATGTCTTGAGAGCTCAGTATTGATAAAGTGAAATGGAGTTTAAATGGTTAAGAAACTTGGAGTTTGTTACTTGTTACCTACTCGTTTTGCCTAACGAGTGAATGCTAAAATCTGTAATTTTCTAAAATTTGTCTATAAGTAAAAACGATATTTTATTTTATTTTATTTAAACCCAGTGTCAAATACGCATTCTGATCAGTGCCTCACTCCAAAAATTCCCCATATACTTATTATTGGATGAGGCTTGGATGAAAATATTGTTCATTGGGGTTCAGAAGCTGTTACAGTATCATCCTATACCCAAAAGTTCCTGGAGGCCTTTTTTAGTATTTCTGAAAAATACTAGTGAAAAACTTTAAAACGTGTTTTGTTTTTTTTATGTACAATGTAGACATAGTAGAAAAACTTCTAGAAATTTCACTCTGATATCAAAATTCTTTTGAAGATTATTTTCCTTGAGTTTAAAGCTATTCAGAGTACATCAAATGTCCATATGCATTGCCTTTCTACTGGCTGGGAGAGGGGGAATTCTCAGAGTCTAGAAAGTCTTAATGTATTTTTAAGTATGAAAATTAGTTTTATCTGTAATTGCATCTGTCTTCAATTTTAGCATGGAAGAGTTTTGAGATGAGTTTTTCTCTGATCTGTGAGTTGAAGTGCACTTACACACGTGCCTGCCTACATCACTTGGGGTGCAGCCAGCACTCCCTCTAATTTATTTGTTCACTGGGGGTCAGTGCCATATTCCCCAGCACTTCTTCAGTTTGGGGGACAATTTATTTGGAATTTTACATGATATGAGGCAATCATGCTGAGTACACCCTGGCTACAGTATGCTGAAGGACATTTTTGGATTCTGATACATTTTCATTTTGTAGGATTCTTTTGATTCCATCCTTTTCTCCCTGCCCTTGTGATCAAACCATTTCTCTACATTGTAATTGTCTCTTGCCTTGACATATTTGCCTTGCAAGTCTTTTTTTCTCCTGTAATCCATCTTTAGTGTTGTGTCAAAGTGATGTTCCTCAGCTGTCCTTTTAATCCTGCCTTCTCCTCTTTCAGACATTGCCCTGTTGATGTTGTGCAGCAAATTCCAACTTGGTTTTTTTCCAAATAGTTCACCTTTTTCAGACTCCATCCCTTCCACTCTCCAGACTCTTCAGCTACTTCCCTTTCATCTCACCTTTCACTGCAGTGATCAGATCTTCACCCTTGTTGTCCTTTTATTTGGAAGAGCAAGTAGTAACATCTGCTGCAGTATTGTAAGATTATATTCTTTTAAAATGTGCTTCTCTGTGTAATATTTGCTGTTTCCACCAGATCATGCTGCCTTTGTCCTTTTAATACAGAAACCACATAATGATACAGTGGAATGAAATGGCCATCATAATTTAATGATTTTAGTAACAGGTGTATGATTACAGACCCAGATGTGCTAATAAATCTCAATTTTACCTTCAGATACTTTGAGCTTTAGTGCTAGGGCTCCTTATGAATTTCAAGGGCCATTCTGTGAACTGAGTTTTCTTTCTCTGTTTTATATAAATATTCTGTAATGGGAAAAATTATTTATTAGGTCTTTATTCACAGTTTTTCAGGGACAAGTTAAAAAGATGAAGCAGTTTCTTTTTCAGGTAAAATGGCAGCCTCAGGAACATGCCAGCTAATTATAAACTACTTCAGTAGGTTCATCAAACTGACCTGGGATTTCCTAAGACTCAGACTTTGTCAGACTTGGCATTTTCCCCAAGCCTGAGGGGAGGTTGCTCAGACCCAAACACATTCATCTTTAATTAATGTTTTCTTTTTAAAATAAAACAACCAACCTTACCCCACCTTTATTTGTGAAGTTATACTGTTTAATTACACATCTCCTTTGGAGGTTTAAATTTCAAATTATTATTATAAGTCAACTGATCACTTCTTATTTTAGTTCCATTGAAGATTGAATGTTCTGATATGTAAAACAGTGGGAAAAAATTCACAGAAATTCTGCCTTTGAATTCTGATACTAGTAAGAATACTTTTCTGGCTTGGTAAATACTATGCAAGTAAAATCCAAGAGCAGACTCTAACCCTAATTGAAGTAATTGAAGGAAATGGAGCTCTTTGTGAGTGTTGCAGCAAATATTGGTGTCTGGGGGTAGCCCCAGTGAGTTCTCCCCCGAGGTAGAATGTGCCTTTTAATGCTGATGGGTCTTTCCTGGGAGCTCTCCACCACAGCACGATGTATTTTCAGCTTCCCTTGGCTCCTCAGCACCGTGGCTCACTGGTGTCTCTCCCTCAGGGCCAGTCTGTCGTGTTTAATGAACTGTCACTGCTCCAATCCTGACTGATTAGAGTGACCTAAGTGGAAAAATTTGTTGTACCTTTGCATCAAGAGGTGGCAAGAGAGAAAAGAGCAATATTTTCTCTGTATAACCATTAAATAGCTCAGCTTTTCTGAGTTTGAGAGGATAGGGAGACTTTAATATGTAATGTCATTAATCTTTCCATAATGCTTATTCTGTTGGGTAAGTTGAATTGACTGTCCAAGTTTGACAAGTTCCTCAAGGAACTATTTCCTCCACCCATCATGAATGATTTTCTTCAGGTGTTTCAACTCTCAAATTCAATTTCTTTCTTTCATTGTGCCTGGTTCTCCCTAAATTCTGTGTAAGGAGTAGCATATATTCTTCTTTTAGATGGCCACTTAGAAGACATAATTGCAAATAAAATTTGGGTTAAACAGAGCATAGTTTGAGGCTTCTCTAATAGCATTTCCTCATCCTCATCTCAGTCTCCATAGTCAGGTCTGACTCATTCTGAAGGTCATACAATGCGAAATGTAAGGATGGTGGTATATTGATGCATCTCAGTGTCCTGATATCGTGATCATTAATGTTGAAAAGGTGTATAAATGAAATGGAGATGGATGAGGAAAAGTAGAAGAAAAACGTATTGTCGCAATAATGGAAGAAAAACAATAATGAACATCAAGGAGAATGATTGTTCGGTGCTGAAGCAGATTATATGCATTATTTTAATTAAGAGTGCTTAATAGTACATATGGTTTCCCTTGAATAATAATTGCGTGCTGATGAAGTATGATTAGAGACTTTTTTTTGGAGTTCAATTAAATCAAATCCATTTCTGTAAAAGGAGAGTGATTAAAAAGATGATATCAAGGTCTAAACTGAAGGCTGTGGTTGAAGCTTCCTATTGCAGATTTCTTTATTATTGCACTCCTCTGATGACTATTATCTAGTTTTTAACAATGCCACAAGTTTCAGACCAAGTCTTGTAGATTCAGCAGAAGAAGTGGCTTTACAGATCAAATAGAAACTTGGGAAGTACTTGGATGTCCTTGAACGTGTGACCTGGGATTGTTTCCAACCTGGGAAGACTCTTGGTTCATGCGTGTATCTTGAAGCGTGTGAGGAGATATTTTGATTAATTAGGGCTGTAAGGCAACATACTGTTTTCTGGGCTGATCTGTTTCTGTAGAGTGCTTGTGAACCTGGGTGATTAAATGCAGACTTGCACTGCTGCTTTTTTTATCTGTAAGTCATTACTGTCTGCCTTGGAAGGCTCCGAGACCGGCGGGGCCCAGCCAACTGTCTGGCAACTGTTAACAAAATTATCAATTATCTTGTGGAGTCCCATCATCTTGTGCTTTAATTATCCTGTGAGTAAGGAGGGCTGGTTGTGCTAACATCCTGATTGGCGCCCTGAACACACACGTAAGGCAGGGGAAGGGAATGATGTTCATTAACTGGGAGCAAACACGGGAAGGCCGTCGGTAGCGTGGAAATCGTGGTGTCCAGGCTCTTAATCACAGCCTGGCTTCTGTTTTCATACCATCCACAGCAATCTGCACTGATGCCTCTTGTCTGTTATTCTGAGAGGACCTTTACTTTCTTGACTTCAACCTCCCCTTTATAACAAGAAAAAAACCCATTTTTTTATGCTTAAGCGTGTGCACTGATGGCTAGCTTCATGTTGTACCCTGCCATGTCCGTATTACACAAACAAGAAAAGCAAGCTGTGTAGTTTGGGTTTAAGGTAACATCTGTCCAAGATGCAATTTCTGTACATGATCATTGTCATTAGAGATCTTTCACCCCGATCTATGGAGATAAATTTTGCTTCACATTTCATTATGTATTTCTCTTTGTACCAGAACAATAGCTAAATCTGTTTCCTCGGGACTGCCTGTAGCCAGCTCCAGGCAGCTCACACTGCTCCTTTAAAAAGGATCCAGCACTGCTTCCCTCTCCTCTTCCACACCTGAAGAGGGTCAGAGGATGAAAGAACCTAAGAGGTCATTTCCTGTGCAGTGATGGTGTCTGGGTTTATGGGAATGCTATGTGCAAATCATTCTGCTTTAAAGCAAACATTTCAGTGTCTGTCACCCCTAAGTCCACAGCTGGTAACCAGAGCAACCTGGCATTAAAGTTGGAGCTAAAAAAGAATTAACACAAGAGCAAATTTTTAAAGTTTTCTATAAGAAATCCAGCACGAGGGTTTGTAAAGGTGTAAAGATTTGTATTGTCGTGGTGTGGCCTCCTCACCCAGAGCTCAAGAAGTGCAGAAGACCATTCTGTTACATCCTTTTGCATGCTCATAACCACACACTCTGGCGAGAAGTCTGACTAACTCTTTTTTTTTTACAAATATTTTAATCTAGTGGCCCTTCTAGAAGTTAATTCAACACTGTCTTTGCACATAGATACCGCTAGAATTTGACATACATGAATATGAAATACATGATTAGAAAATCATCTCGAGATTATTGCTGCTTGCATTTTGGTGCTCCGAGCTGACTTGGCTGTGTTGGCAGTGGCCCTGGGTGTTCTGTGCAGACAGAGTGGCTCTGCCTCAGTTCCAAACAAACTGGGCTGAGCACAGGTTCGTGTGCACTGTGCCAAGCCTAACTCAATAAAGCCATTATCTTGGAAGTGAGTTAATCATCCCTCTTCTCTGCCCCTGCGGTAACAAGAGCAGGAGGACTGCCAAAAATGGGCCAGCCTGTGACTGTGTGAGGAGCAGCATGATGTGCATAGAAGGTAGGAGTGGAAAGAAACTCTGGATAATATCAAGGAGTTATAACCCAGGGCATGGGGAAGCATTGCTCACTATAAAATAATCCAATTTGAATTGGTTTTTTTAATACAATCATATAAAATCCTGAGTTGGAAGGGACCTACAAGGATCATTGAAGCCCAGCTCCTGGCCCTGCACAGGACAACCCCATAAATCACACCATGATAGTAGGAAATTCACATAAATGCACTTAGATACACAAAAAAGCGTATATCCCCATATACTTATACATATAATCTGAAAAGTAGTAATTTCTATGTGTACAAAAAAGAAAAGCAGAGATAAGTAGGAGTTTCTTTTTTGTGCAAGAAACTGAAAGAAGTGGGATGAATGATCACTCCCAGCTGTGAATGAATTCCATATAAAATGTACTTTCACTCCTCTAAGTGCTGCATATTACTAAATTGGCCAACAAATTAGATTTTAAGCAAATTAATCACTTAAGAGGATACTTTTGACCTTAATTTCTCAGTGCCTCAGAACCTCATCATGAGTCATGTGGAAAACGTAGTGTGTGATCATGTAAATTGAGATCTGTATTCCAGAGTCAGCCCAAGCCACCATAATTCTGGATTATTTTAATGTGTAATTCTGGGGATGCCTGGTGCTGTGTGTCATACTAATACAAACAGTTAAGTGCTGTTTGCTGTGCACAGGATACCTCAAAGGAGGGAGAATCCATATTTTATTCACAATCGCTTTTATTTCCTAATCAGAATTTTCTGTGCTAAGAGTAAATAAAACAATATTAAATTATGGGGGGGGAGGGGTGTTGAAATAAAGTATTTAATATTTGCAAGACCTCACATTTTCCTTGGTCAGAAATAGGTATTTGTTATGAATTATTGTGCTCTGGTTCACCTACTGTAGCACAGACTCGCCATACTCCTTTCTCAGAGAGCCCTCTACTGTCCTAAAATACAGCGTGTTCCACTGAGTGTCTGATACCCCAAAATATCATTTGATCTGTGGTGTGAATACACACCCTGGTGCCAAGGTAGATTTCAGTAAGGAGAAAAAAAAAAAAAAAACAAAAAACAAACACATATGGTACTACTGAATATTTAAGAAATTTGGATATTTGAAGTTTGACAGCTTTAATGCAAAATGAACATGTTTATGGCCAGATTTCTGTTTCTTTGCCTAATCATGGTAATGTGGTTTTCAGAAAGATAGATGCTCAAAGAACTGGTTGTTTTCTCATGTTTCTGTCTCTGATTTTTCTTGTGTGAATCAGTTAATTTTTTTTGAGGGTGATGAATAATAAAAAACCTGCTGTGTAGACTGATTCTGCAGGAAATTTTTCCACAGTAAATTGAGATCCCACTATTAAAAATGCACATTAATTTATCATGAGTCTCACGACTGCTGCCATTCATCTGGTAACAGTAGGTGCTGAAATTGTTATTGCCAGGGAATCACAGATTTCATTTAAATAGACTCCATTTCTCATGTTTAATTAAAAAAGTCTGATAACATTAAGGAAGTTGGGTGGATAGGGGGAACCAGAAGAAAGCATATTTATGAAATTTGTCTGTATTAATAAAAATATTTCTTTAATTTTGGAGGGTGGAGAATGTGGGGAAGGCTGATTATTTTAACATCTGAGATTGCTAATATTGTGGCTCTGAGAGTGGATCTTAATGTATGCAGATATTCCTTCCTTATTTCCATGGGTGTGGAGGCTGAAGCTGTTGTTTATAATAGGTTTAATGTCAGAAGATCTCAGCAGGTCACTCTGCTCATCAGTATGTGTGGGAAGAGAGACCCTTGATGCAAAAGATGAACACCTGAGATTAGACAGTGCAACAGCCAGTCACGAAAGTTAAACCTTTCCACTCACCTTTACAAGGAAAAAGAGGAAAAAAAGTGTTGTTTTCAACACACTGTTATTGATCCCCCTAAACAGCAGAGAATCTTGCCATGCTCTTTCCTCATCCGTGAGCTCCAGGGTAATGTGTGAAGGGAGAGGTGCCAGGTGTGAGGGCAAACATGACTTGAAAAAAGCAGCGCTGATATCAAAGGAAGCTGAGGCTCAGAGCTGCTCAGTGCCAAGGATTGGGTGGGTCTGTCGCAGGCAGTCCTAGGGACAGAGGGATGGTGAGTTTTTAACTGGAATCCACACAGGTCTGGGGCACTGCCACGTTACATCATCTCTTCTCTCTTGTCATGATTTTGGTGGATTTAGCTGCCATGTCTGTGCTGGTTTCCTCTGGATGTGCACAGATGTCAGGAAAGTGTTGTTAACATGCATTGAATAAAATAAAAAACCCAGCCTGTTGCAGAGGTATCGGGCTTGAAATTCAAAGAAGTTGCCGCTGCACAATTCAGGTTTCAAGGTGCTGAGCCTAATTCTTTCCAGCAGGTAAAACTGGAGTAGGGCACTGCTGAAGACAGTGTTTACAGAAGGATGAACATGGCAGTTTACCTGATTTTTTTAAAGTTCTGTTGTTTGTAACTTGGCATATGAAGAGATCTGAGATGTCTGTTTAGATTTTAACACTCCTAATGTAACTAAAAATGTCCTAAAGGCTCAGCACTTCCACCCACTGAGGTTTGCATAGCGCAGGCTGGGGACGGCACAGTTTCAAATTTCGCTAAACAAAAAACACCCAAAAAGCCCAAGACTGGCGTGTAAACTTCTGTGTTAAAGAAACTGCCTGCACGCTGCATGCTGATGTTTATTCTAGCAGATTGATCTCTCTCACGCATAATATTTTCATATCTTCATATCCACTAAATACGTTTTCATTTTTTTCATCTTGCAAGTTTCTGCAGCTATGGCAGGATGGAGGATGGGCTGCCTTGTCAGGAACACCAGACAGCACTCGAGGCGTGTCCCTGCAAGGCAGGCTCACAGACAGCATGCCCCAAAGCAAAACTGAATCTGTGTAAGACAGACTCTGTGGAGCCTTTCACATTTATCTTTAAGCCTGGGCTTAAAGTATTCATATTTAAAAAAATTTTTGTATGCCGGTAGACATGCTCTGTGTTGCTAGTAGGCAGCTGGGATGGCTGAGGAAGCAAGTTGTCATGAAAACTGAGTTTAACTCCCTGAAAAAACAGCTGTGGCATACAAAAAACCCCAACCAAACCTTCGATGAATCCCCCCGAACTCCACTTTATTTCATTTCCTTATTTGCATTGTGAAACAGATAAA
The DNA here is from genome assembly GCA_013397915.1 of Daphoenositta chrysoptera. NCBI lineage: Eukaryota > Metazoa > Chordata > Aves > Passeriformes > Daphoenositta > Daphoenositta chrysoptera. The sequence goes on from VZRO01002367.1 coordinate 100,063, forward strand.
AAGATAAAGTATATTTATAATTTATGTAGAGGAACATATTGTGTGTGTTTAATCCAGATACTAGTTTTTTGGTCACAGTCCTTTAGGTAAAGTGTTCTGGATCTACCTGATGTTCCTGAAAACTGGCTTTTATACTCAAATTAGGCTTGTAAGTTGAGCAGAGTTGCAATAATACGTAGTTCCTGAATGAATAGTTTGTAAAACTTTGGAAGAAGAACCTACAACTTCATTTGGAAGTGTCACTAGAGTGATACTGAATCATCTTTAACACCAGCATTTTTGGAAGCTTGTGGGGTTTTTTTCATCTTTCGGGATCTTCACAGTGTCAGAGAGGTAAAGGCAGGGACAGCAGATATTTCCTTCCTACAAAGATCTTTATGGTTTAAGGTAAAAGACCTTGAAATACTGTTACTTTGGTATAAACCTATTTTAAATATTCAGACTTGTTTTGCAATATTCTTAGAATCACTGAATGGTTTAAGTTGGAAGGGACCTTAAAGCTCATTTTCTTCTCCCCCCTGCCATGGGCAGGGACACCTTCCACTGTCCCAGGTTGCTCCAAGCCCCATCCAACCTGGCCTTGAACAATTCCAGGGATGGGGCAGCCACAGCTTCCCTGGGCAACCTGTGCCAGGGCCTCACCACCCTCATAGAGAAGAAATACAATATAAATCTACAATTATTGTTGTGTTTATATTAATACTTATTTTTAAAGTAATTGGTAGTTCACCAAATACATTTTCATTTACTGAAGAATACCTTTCCCACAGCCAAGTACAGTGGAAGTGTTATTCATTTTTTCTTTTTAAAGTAAGAAAATCATTATGGGATGAATTAGCATTTGAACTCTAAGATCTTTTCTTAGACTTGATATTTGTGTAAATGTTACATCAATTATTGTGTGTCTTGTATGTGTATTATGTATAAATGCTATTTGAGAAGTTGTCATTAGTGTTTTAACCTCTTCAGTGTGGGAATAGAATCAATCACTCTACTTCAGCTTTTCACTTCATGAGGAAATTGTTGTCTTCACTCTTTGCTAAATTATTCTTGCATTTAATAATTCAGTAGTCAGTCTGATCCATTTTTCACCTGGGAAAAGGGGTCAGAAGCTTGTCTTTATTTTCCATGTATATTCAGCGTTGCACTCGGGGGAATGGTATATCCAAAAATAAGACTATAAATAAGAAATCAGTAGCCTTTTCTGTCTTGCTGCTTTATGTGGGTTTGATATATGCTTCTGCAGCATTATTACTTACTCTGTTCAAATCAATGCTCTGAGCTTTCCTTTACATGATTGATTTCTTCCAGATTAGCCCACGAAGTACGTGATTTAATAAACACCACTGCTACCTGCCTGCTAACACACAGATGTCTGCAGTGGTAGACAGAGACTCTATAAAATTTCCAAAAGTGCTTCAGTCAGTCATAAGATTTGGATGGTATCACTTTATTTAAATAGGAAAAAGAAAACAGACTTGGTCTTCTGTAGTCGAAAGCAAACTGAAATTGCTTGGAAGAAATAGAAATAAGGCAAGAACTTACAAAAATGAAGGCAGATTCTGGAGGAGATAATGATAAAAAGGGAAGATGCTTACTAGGGTATTGTCCTCTTTAAATGGCACTTTCCTGCTTCAGAAAAGAAGCATTTTTTCCTTGCTTTTGTGTTCTTAAACATTGTGGTAACAGAGTGTAAGGTATCAGCAGCACTGTATAACTGTTGATGTCCCTTCCTAAAATATCTGTGAATTGTATGACCATTTAGTGAAATGGGGTGTCAAGGAAGAATTTAGGTGTTTTGTGTGATATATTGCTATCCTGGGGTCTGGGGTCCATGTAGAATACCTGCTTTTTATTGGGATGTTGTTTCATTGCCACAATTGCTTATCTGTAGCAACTCACAGGGTGTTCATCTTCTGGGCAGTATATATTTTATAGTATATATATTATAAATATATATTCCGTGAAGGACATGGCAGGATTTTGTGTGGCATTTGAACATTTAGAAGCAGATTTTTTTACAGTTGCTTATGGCTGGATGCTATGGACCTGGTTTGGGTGCAGTCTTGTACAAGTTTTAATTTGCCCTAACAGTTTCATTTTTTGTATTTCCATAATACCTCTCTGATATCTCTAAGACCAATGAATTTTAATGCTTTCCAGACACTTTGTGTATAATCACTTATAGTAAATGTAATGGGTTTTGAGCACTTACGGCCTGAAGAATTGGGAAGTTTGGGAAAGTTTCTTCACGAGAAGTTACTGTGTAATACTTCAGCACAGGTGTCCAGTCACAGTATTTTTCATCTTTAAGTTCACTCTTAGTTCTTTGTTTTTCCTGATAATGGCCTGACATAACATTAATCCTCACTGTATTTTCTCTCTGTATTTATGGTAGGGTTTTTTTTCCTTTATGCCCTCTGTGATACTGTTTTCTCTAGAGGTAAATCTCAATAGCTTCAGAGCACATCTGAGCTCAGATGTGGGCTTTAGTCTGATATACATCATGTTCCCTCAGTCTCTGTGCCCAAACCAGTCTGTGGCCAGGTCATTTCTTCAGTGCTTTCTGAGAAATGTCGTGAGGTTCTATTAATCTTTCTCCAGGAAACTTGTATTTCTGATATTACCCTGCTTTCATCCACTTTCCTGGGAGATGGTTTTCCTTTTCAATTGCTGTACTATTGTTTTTAATATTACTAAGGCTTGTTGTCTTTCCCCGCTACTTTCTATTGGAAAATTAAAATACTACTTTTGGCACAGAAACGATCATATTGCTTTTGAAGGATAGATATTATTCTTGCTCCCCCAGCACCTTGGGAAGAATTGTACAATACGATTCTATTCAGTCCACATTTTTATCAACATGGTCACCATCACCTGCAGCCATCATTCCATTTTAGAGCACAGCCCTTACAGGTATTTTTTCCCTTTTTGCAATATCAAGATATGAAGAAGATGAATGAACGTTTCTTGCATGTTTTTGTCAGTGTGTTTTTATAGCTCCTGTGAACAGTGATGGACTTGGCAGCCTGGAGACTGAAATCCTCTGTTTAATCACAGCTAGGTATAGTTCAGCAGAAAGATGTATTTCTATACACAGCCCCTGTAGCATGTCTAAGCCTCGAGCTGGAGAACTGACCTGAAAGCAGAAAAAAGCTCTCGGGCCACTCAGCCCCTGCCTTATCTGTGAACTGCTCAAAAAGAAGCATTCATGCCATTGAGTTTTTGTGACAGGTGCTGACGTCTAGTCTGGAGTGGACTGAGAGTTGTCTTTGGGGAATTTCTTTCCCTGGGTTGCTGAGAGAAAGCAGTGCTCTGTCCAGGCTGGAGCTTGCACCTCTGCGTGCATCGAGCTGTCACACAACGCTGCAAAAGGCAGTGGGTTTTCAGGTCAGCTTGCATTTAGCCCTAGGCTTCATCTTCTGATCATTAATGTCTGTGAGTCTTTATTTTAGTTGTGAAAACTCTCAAAATCTGATAGCTAAGGCAGAGAACTAAGTAAAACTGCAAACTTCATTCCCATGTTTAGAGCGCTGAGATATTTTATTTGAAAACAAAGCAAAAAGGTCCTTCAGAGACTCCTGCAGCATCCTAGGTCCAGAGGAGACACACTGCACAGAATTCTTGTGTGTGGTCATAAACTGTATTCTCTGAACATTTTGTTATGTTGTATAGAAAGGCAATGGCCCTGTCATACTCCTTTTCATAAATATGTACTTATGGGGTTTTAATCACATTTCCCTGAAAATCCAGTGTAGTGAAAACATGGGCTATTCCAGAAGAAGTGCTGGCTATTAAATCTGCTGGAAATAATTTGACTGGGTTTTGGATCTTTTTGTATTTTGCAGCTAACAGGACAAGTGACTTTGCAAATTGCCACTGATCCAGTTTTGCCGTTTAATGCCCTCGACATCGCGTTAGAAGTTCAGAACAGTCTGAAAGGTAATTTTCATTAGAGGAATATCATTCTCCATTAATTTGGGGGGGAAAAAAGGATCACCTAAGCCCTGATACGTATTTTCAATACTTGAAATAATTTATTATTTGAAATATTTATTTGAAATAATTTATTATAATATTTCAATACTTGAATAATAGACAGTGATTTTATTAGTTAAATAGGGTCATTATATAATGCTGAATAAAATGCAGGTTTTGTTGCTGAATAAAGCCATAAAGTTTTTATATTTCTTCTGACGTTACTTTGTCATTTAAGCAATACAGATTATCTGCAGTGTCCTAAGACCTTTGAAAAATATTTCTGTTTATAGGTTTATGAAACTGTCAAGTGGATCTGTTAAATAGAGAAGTAAGTTCTATAAAATCACAGCCAAACTTCACATATCCTTGAGCAGATTGTGAGTTCGTATCTCCAATGTAAAGACTTCTTGCAATGTAAGGGTGCTTCCCCTGCATTTCATTGACTCCCTACACTGCAAAGCACCACTTTTCTGTAACACATACTCATAGAAGTACGATACCTTTTCTTTAATCTTTGCCATCCATCATTGTGAAGACGTAGGAGTCAGTAGGCAAGTATTGGTCTGGAATCAGTGAGCATCTAAGCAGACAAGTAATTTTAGCTCTGTTGTGCCACATAAACATTGGTTTAGTTCAGCCTAAACACAGCAGGGGATGATCATCAAATGAAAAGTGTGGCTCAGCTGGTATTCCTTCAACTGAACACGAGATATCTTCTATTGTTCTTCCTTTTTTCTTTATTTTGAGTAACAGGAAATGTTGATTTAAACTGACTTTTTTTCTCTAACTTCAGTTACATCATTTATCTCTACCACTTCAGGGGAGAGAAAATTATCTCCTAGGCTGTAGGGCCAGCAGGTTAAATTTTCTCCCAGCTGTTCACTTTGGAGTTTTGTTTAATGATTTTTCTCACGGCTTTCATGTCTCGTCTGTCTTTGACTTGTATAAAAGAACAGTTTATTTTCATTTTGGAAAACATTAAGACAATGGTCCTTTTTCAGTTGCCTAAATGAGAAGTTGTACTTTTTTACATGGCTCATGGATTTATCCATTCTTCAAAAGATTTTATGTTGTCCAGACTTTCCAGTTCAAAGTTGCAATGTCTTAGTAAGCTGTTTTCTTCTCCAACTCGATGCAAACTGTAAATATAGAAAAGGTGAAGGTAAGTCTGCATGACATGTAAAAGATTTGTTCATTAGGCTTAATTTTGTGCCTCTGGGATCTGGTTCAGCCAATTCCTTGAACACAGATTTTATTGCCCATTGGACTTTCTCACATGCTTGAAGTTAAATTTTGTGTAAATATTTGAGTCACTGCTTTGCAATCTCCTGGATGTACTCACAAAAGGTTGTGTAGACCTTGATACTTGTTAATACTGCATTTATTTATGTTTCTAAAGGGTTTAACTCTGTAATGTGGTGGGTGCCTGTACTATTAACTCTGCTAAATTCCACGGGGTATTACTCAGCACTTAACAGAGCATTTCTTACATTCAGGACAGTGTGGATGGCAATTATGTCATCCCCAACACGCTGATATGGCTCGTGGCCTGTTCCTCAGAAAGATGGGGAAGAGGCTGTTAAGTCACCTGTGTTCTCTCCCCTTGCACACACCAGAACTCCTGGAAACAAAGCACTGCTTTTGGGTTTGTCTGAAAGGAAGGGTTGGGGCTGGGGAGATTTCTTTACGTGCATCTGCTGATGGTCTGTTGTTTAACAGGACATCACTTGTGGTCATAAGTGATAGGAGATGGGTTCCAGGACTGAAATCCAGGTCCCCAGGGCTGGTCAGGCTGTTGCCTGTCTATTCACAGATGTGATATTTTAGACAAATTCATAAATAGGTGACTGCTTAGAATACTCTCATTAGTCACACCCTGCAGTTGCGTGGTATTTTTCATTCCATACATTTAAAATCAAGACCAACTGCAACTTGAATCAAATACATGAATATCTTGCTAGGCCTTATATCCTATGAAAATCCAGTTTATCTTTTGAGGTAGAGTGCAGGCAAGATGTCAAATCTGGAATGATTCAAATGGTGCTTTTAAGCACTACTGTAGAAACGCTTTGTATGTACATGCAAGTAAAAATGTTCAACCATTTGTATAGAAGTATTTTGTATGTGTATACCAGCATTTTTATCCAGAACGTATTTGTATTTTCGCTGAGAGCTCTTAGCACTGTGCTCCTTGTAGCCTGTCTTTAAAATATTGTGTCTGTTACAGCAAGTTTCAGGGGTTGATGATGGAGATTCTCAGGTGTCTCATTAGGATTAAAAGTGTTTCTGCACCTTTGCACCTGACTGTCTCAGCAATAACAAGTTCAGCCACCCTGTTCACAAAAATAAAGTCAGCCAGGCTGATGGTGCCCCTTGCTTGGGTGCTGTTGGAGCTGATTCCGTGTATTATTGCCACTCACTTGGACTCCTGCAAACCTGTCAGAACAGGAGCCTGTGCCCCAGCCCTGAATTGAGGCTGTGCAGCACCAGGCAGGTGAGCTGAGATTCCCCACGTGTGGCTCTCAGCACAGGCTGCTGGAGCAAATTGCAGCCATCTCTGATAGGCACTGGCTCAGAGGGGGAGGCTTATGAAGACAAATTAAGGATGGATGAGATTTTCTGGTTTTCCAGAAGTGCAAGAGCTGTGATTTAAAGCTCTTTGGCTGATGCAGTGTCAGCTGTGTGTGGCTTCCTATCAGTGAGGCCCTTTCTTCTCCCCAGAATGGATGTTTTACAGATGTTACAGCAGCTGAAGTACTTGGGGTGATAATAGTAGGCAGTACTAGCAGAAGTTTAATATAATCTGGTTTACGATAAGTCATTTCCAGGAAAGTCTGCGTGACTTTCCACAGCCCTGTCTCTACCCATACATTTCAAAACATCAGGCTAAACTCTCTGTCCTTAGAAAAATCGATCCAGAAACATATCTCTCTCATTCACTTGATGACTGCATGCTCATTGCCTACAGCTATCTGCTGCTCTTCAGCTTGGCATCATTTTACCTGCTTGACTGTATTTCCCTGATCATTTTGGGTGCTTTTCAGAGTTACTCTCTCCACCTGTCTGTAATGTTCAGAAAGTTTCCCTCTTTACTCTTCCCACCTGTTATTCTTGACTGCAACAGAGGTGAAAAATATAACAAATCTGTATAGATGACAGAAATATCTCCTTTGTCATGAGTCACTGGCATCTTGTCTTCAGTATCCATTCAAGGTTATTATATATTAGTACCTTTCTTCAGCCTTTGAAAAAACAATCACGGAAAAATGCATTTTCCATGGACAAACATTTGGTACTTAAGGGCAAGGATGAGCATCTCTTCCGTATTAGTAGGCCATAAGTTTCAGCAGCTCTGGGCAAAGTCATTGATAACTTCACAAAATCATAGAATAGTTTGGGTTGAAATAAAAACTTTAAAGGGCATCTAGTCCAGTGCAATGAGCAGGGAAATCTTCCAGTAGTTCAAGATGCTCAGAGCCTCACCCAACCTGGCACTGAATGTTTCCAGGATGGGGCATTCACCCCATCCCTGGGCAACCCAGTGTTCCACCATCCTCATTGTAAAAAATTTCTTCCTTACACCTAGTCTAAATCTAATCTTTTAGTTTAAAACCCTTACCCCTTGTCCTATCTCGAAAGTTTGTCCCAGATTTTCTGGAAGTTTGTGCCCTTTAAGTGTTGAAAGAGCACAACAAAGTCTCCCTGGAGCCTGCTCTTCTCCAGGCTCCTGTATTGACGTGCACATAGTAAAATGTCACAACATTCCTCTTTTACATAAATTCTTTCAAAAAAGACTTGGAGCAACACCAGATTAGTTTACTTGGGATATAGCAGTCATGGTAGCAAAATTGAAGCTGATGGCAACATATTCTTTGCAGTAAGGATATCTTTGGATTTGTGTTTCTGCCCCTTTAGGGTGCTTCCTACAAAGCTTTCCCGTCCAGATTTTCTACTGCCAGGTCTGCTCATCCTATTTTGCAGAGCATGAAAAATTTTCCTAGTGAATCCAGCAGCACATCATAGCTGATTCTGAATTTGCAAGCTAATCAAAACCTGAAGCAATTTCCCCTCTCTCTTACATGCAAACACGTGTTCACATATATGATGAGCAAGCATCGTGCCTTGAAATGCTGATTTGTCTGTGCTCCCTTTCCTATAAGTACTTGTAGGCAAGTACTTTCATAACAGAGGGCACAAACACAATTTAAAAATGTTAAATCTCTAGCTGTGCTTTTATAAGGGCAATCAGTTACACAGGGAAAGGCTATTGTATTCACTGTCTGTAAAAATAAATATCTATTTGGTGTAACTTGTTTCTGAATAGGATCCAGTTACATTTTGCAAGTGCAATGAAATTCAACAGTGTAATTCCCTGATCAAGGGTGCACATGCTCTTGAGTCACTTTCTTGTATTTGCAATTTTATTTTTATAGCAACTAAACAACTAGCTTAGATGATTCATCATGATTCATACTGGAGACAAAAGGACAAATAATACAAAATATAATAATGTGGCATTGTTTTCTCTTAAGCAAAGTAACACTTGTGCTTCATTTTCTCTGCAGAAGCATCACAAGGTGTTTAAGACATCATTAGTTAATGCAGAGTTTTCTAGCAGAATCATTTGCCCTTCCATTCCCATCTCCTCAGCCTGAGAAAAGCAGAAATCAGTTTCCCTTGGTGGTGCAGTCCAGTGTGTTGTGATGCCTCTTCTGTCCTTAGCTGGCTGAGGTAACTTGGCCACACTTGCAGGTTTTGTACTGAAGTGCTAAAAAAGGGCCTGGGTGTGTGTTTTCTAACAAGTGCTTTAGAGTGTAAAACATAGAGAGAGTTGGTTTAGGGGCTGTATTGAACAAGTGAGAGCATTTACAGGATTTTTATGTTTAAAAGGATGGTCTGGTTGGCTCCATTTCCAAATACGGAAAGATGGATTTTTATCTCACGTTCCTTATTGAAAAGGCAAAGCTGACATTTTCAATTGTTTCTATAAGATTCAGAATAAAAATTATAAAAGTTTTATGTTACTTGGAATATGAAGTGCTTTGCAGAAACCAAAGGATTCTTTCTAACAGGGTGAATTTAAACATTTCCATATGGACAGAGGTCCCAGGGTAAGGCATGCACATTGCCTGCATTATCCCATTATTGCCATTACATGGGAGTGGAAAGTTCTTCAGCTGCACAGGATGTTTGTTGGAGATTTGAAAATTAATGATAATGATATTTTGCAAAATATCCCAAATGTACCAAGCTTATATGCTTGGAGAATATTTTTCTGAGGCATCAAGCTAACTTGATCGGAATTTAAATTATTCCAGACACAGGGAGATACCAGCCCTTTATATCAAGGTACCACCACACCTGTTACCCATTCTAATTAGGGAAGGGTGGATTGGTCAAGTGCCATTAGCAAAGAAACCTTGTCCCAAACCAGGGCAGACATAAACCATCTTCTCCCACTCCTGTTCCCCCAGGGAGCTTCTGTTCATAGTTGAAATTCATCTTGATATCTCAGGAAATCTGACAGTTTCTCTCACACCAGCATCTTGTATTCTGGATCATTTCCTGTTTTGCTGGATTGGAATGTGCCAGCCAGCTGAATGACAGGATATGTGGGGATCTAGGAACTCCTTTTCCTTTGCTGCAAATAGCAAATCTCTTCTTCCATATGAGAGGAAGAATGTGTTATATTCAGGCATTTCCTTGAATTTCTTAGTTATACCTGTTTGCTTTTCCATTCCTATTATGTGCTCACCTTTCAGATTCCAGCCATAAATAATTTGAGAAATGGGTTGATGTTTGTCCTGATTTTGATTAGAATAGAGTTAATTTTCTTCCTAGTAGCTGGTACTGTGTTTTGGATTTAGGATGAGGTTAAGGTTGGTAACTCACTGGTGCTGTTGCTTAGTAGTGTTTACCCTGAGGACTTTCCAGGTTCCTGTGCTCTGCAAGAGGGGAGTTAAAGGAGGCTGGGAGGGAGCAAGGCCAGGAGAGCTGCCCTGAACTGGCCAAAGGGGTGTTCCATACCAGAGAACATCATGCTCAGTGGTTAAACTGGGCAGAGGTGGCCAGGGAGGCTGATTGCTGCTGGGGCAGGCTGAACATGGTCAGCCCAGTAAAACTGCTCCTCACTTGTCTGTCTTGGGTTTTGTGTCTCTCTTTTGGTTTTCCCCCTTTTTGATGCTATGTTATTGCTATTATTACTATTTTTATTATCATCATCATCATTATATATCAATTATTAAACTGTTCTAGTCTCAACACACGGGTTTTAACTTTTTGGTTCTTCTCCCAGTTCCATCAGGGAAGCCAGAGGGTGTGAAGTGAGCAGTTTCATGGTACTTAATTTCCAGCTGAGGTTACACCATATCAGTGTTCTCCAATTACTATTTGTGATTTTTCCATGTATATCTTAGACAAGGAAGTTTAAAATTCATTGAACTTGAGTCTTGAACCACTTTCTTGGCTTAATTATCTCAGTCCCTAACATACTGAACCCACTGAGGTTTACACATTTCAAGTAGAGGTGAGGCAGCTCCTAGAGCTGCATGGTTTATGTTGATTAAAGCATTATTTGAAAGATCTAAGGATAGGTGGATTTCTTGTCAATAGGCAAAGTGAATTTTGGCCTTAAAGATCATTTCTGCAGTCTGAAAATGTTTGTGCTGACTGATACTGCTTTTGGCTTTATATCAGGTTCAGGCTCTGCTTTCTCTCTCCATGTGCATGTAAAGATGAAGGCAGTCCATGCACACACTGGGAAAGGAGGCCACGCTCTTCTCCTGCCCTGCAGCTGGCAGGAGGCTGCACATTCACAGTGCTCCAATTCACATTTCTCTTTCTGGGCTACAAACAGGGAAATACTGAAATTGTGGTGTCCTCCCAAGTGCTGCAGGCTTTTATTCTTTTGCTGTTTCAGTAGGGTTGCTAACAAAGCAATAGTTAACACTCCAAGTTTAAAAAAGTTTTGAAAATATTGACTGGATTAGAATATGCATTAGGATATCAATTAAAGTCGGCTCATTGGCATATGACTTACATGATTAAGAGGAGCAATTTCACATACCCTCTACAATGGCTGTTAACCTTTAAGATTCTGAAATGTTGAATCAAATTCAATTAAACTCTGCATATTACAATATTCTGTAGAGCAGTCAATATGGAATCCAAGCACAGGCTTTCAGGCTTGAGAGCAATAGCATCAAATGGCATTGAATAAATGCAGTCTCAGAAGGAAACGTTGTAGTTCTTGATTTATAACCATTGCTTCCTGCATGCCTGTTTTTCCAATGCTAGATTTCCAGCTGTACCCCAAAATCATTCCTCCCAGTTTATTAGATCTTAAAGCATCAGAGCCCAAATTGATCTTTGAGAAACAGATCAGAGGTTCCACGGAATGATCCATGGCTTCCCTTGACCTGTTCCGTGCTGCTCGCAGGGGAAAAAGAGGCTCAGGTTTTAATTGGACCATTAATTTTGAGTTGGAAGCAAGAGTAAGAAGTGGTCTGTGAATCACTGGTGGCTGTCTTGCTCTCCCTGCTCCCAGGTGATGAAGCAGCCCTTCCTCAGCTGCTGGCAGAGGCATCACGGCTGAGGGACACGGCCGAGCTCTTCCAGTCGGACGAGATGCGCCCGGCCAATGACCCCAAGGAGAGGGCTCCTGTCAGAGTCAGGATGCTCAATGATGTGCTGCAAGGCTTGGAGAAAAGCTTCCTGGTTCATCGAGCTCCTCCAGGACTGTACAGGTACAGTGCACTTTAGTTGAGCTAAAACTGTATTCAACGCTGCTTGGTTTGCGGAACTGTCTTTACAAAGAAAACCTCAGCGAGTACCCAAGATTAAAGCTATTTCTTTTTCCTATCACATCCTGTCTGCAGAAAACATTAATTCATTGGAATGCAAGGGGTCATTAGAATGCAGCACTGTAGCACTTCTGTCATGACATTGCTGCTAACAAGACGTAGGGTGTGATGGCAGCGTGGCAGAAACGTGTCTCAGGTGGTACAGGAAGCTTTCAGAAGAAGAAAATATTTTGAAGTCTAATACTGCTTGGCACGCTCCACCTCTATTTTATTTTAAACTTTGGACGGTTCATTGAAGATTCAGAATTATACAAGATACTCCGTAGCATTATTTAGCATATTTAATTATATAGCAGCGTTCTTGGATGCATTTCAGCCAGTTAAAGGCAGCACAGTTCAGGTAATGAGGAGGCCTGAGCCAGTCACTGTTCACAACGTTTTGTCTCTGCTTGGAATTATTCTCTAGTATGTATTCAGCTGTACTACCCAGGTTGGTTTTAAGATGTCGTAGTCATCCCATCTCTGACTTTCTTAGAAAGAAGTCTGCAGGTCTCTGTCTCACACCAGAACCAGCTAAAGTAACAAAACAGTATTTTGATTTCAGTTGATGGGGAAGGTTACCCAATGTCTCGTGAGAGTGATGGTGTAAAGTGGACATAAAACACACACGTGGTAGAAAGGAGAAGGAAAGGAGAAAGCTCCAGCAACAGGAGGAAGAGATTCTTCCAGGCATTAGGAATGGTATAAAACAAATGCAGTCATCTTTTAACAAAAGCAAAGGTAAAAAAACCAAAGGTAGTTATGGGGAATTCAACAGTGTCAGTGAATAAAAGCCCTACAGCTGTAATAAAGAAAATAGAATAATTACATTTGGGGAGGGACTAATTTACTTCCTTCCCGCTGTGACTGGATTTATAACATAAAGAAATAAGCCAAAATGGGATTAGATAAAGTCTAATATTCCAGGTTTAGCAGTGCTGTCTGTCTTGTCTGAACTGGTATGGTGTTGCAAAGGAGCCATAAAACTGTTTAATAATAATGTGATATGTATGTGTTGCATTGCAACAGCAACATTCAACATCGTTGAATCTGGCCCAGCTCTTTTTTTGTAAAATTAAATTATGTCAAAACTGAGGATTCCAATAAGAGGGATTTTCACGTCTTCTAATTTTTGAATTCTTGCCGTGCTTGCATTATTAAGTTTGTTATTTACCAAAATGTAATTGCTAGATACGCAGACATAATGTAACAAATTTTTCACCTGCTCTCCAGAGTACTTTGGTACAGAGCAAAAGTACTTTCACACTGGCAGAGTAGACACTGTGGAAGTGAAAATGTTGTACTTGTTGCCCTCCAATTTAATTAAATTGGATACAAGATTTAACAGTACAAGATTTCTAAGTCTGGGAGAAAACATTGGCTTTGACTTTGCTCTGAATAATTTTACCTGACATCATCTGGAATATACAACACCAAAGGACACCTTGTGTAGCATCATTTAGATGCCATTTAAAAAGAATACACCCTTTGTACTGTGCCAAGGTGTGTAATTGTTACCTTTAATGGTAAATCTACACAGATAAACAGAATCAAGGACACTGTTAGATATCTGATGTCCTTTGCTGCCATTTAAAATCTGAAGTACGTTTGTTTAATTAAAAAATAAAAAAGCATCTAACCATAAATCTTGTTTAGATTATTTTTCATTTTTTAGGGTTTGAAAGTCTTTCTATTAGTTGATGAAGTTATGTGAATGTGTTTTGTATTCTGAATCTATAATTGTTACCCAAGAACACTAGAAATACTTGAAAAACTTGATACACCTTTTTTATTTTTGCTTGTAAAACTTTAAGCTTATTCTTTTTGTCATTTGGTAAAGAAAACAAACAAAAAAACCCCATCTCACAGCCAGGACCTTGTGTGCCATGTTTCATCCCAGTCAGAAGATTGATAGGCAAGTTATAAACCCCTGAAATAGTGGTTTATAATGGAAATGCTGGCAGCCCTTTAACTATAGCAGCACAAGCAGTACAGCAATAAATACTGTGCTTCATCTGTAAACAGAAATTTAGGATGCAGTTTGCAGCCTTGACCTTCAGGCTCCAACTGTGTTTAGATCATTAAGATTCCATAAATACTGTAATTTACAGCCTTCTGAAGGAAGAATTTGTGTGCACAGTAAAGGACGTATTCTTCATGAAAAAATGATTGCTTCCTGTATACCCATTTGGACTCATATTCTCAACCTCAATCAAAGCACTTGACAAATTTGCTGAAGTTTTAGGCATCATTTTTAGCCTTGTGTTTGTCCTAATTCACAGTTCTCTGGATCTATACTATGTTTTCTGTCCTAGAACTTGAATTAAAAAGAAAGGTGGATTTTTTCTTTATTGCAGGAGGGTTGCAACCTGCTTGTGCTTCTCCACCACAGTGGAACTGATATATCTTTTATATATCATTTTTTTTCTATGCTTTGCACACACATTCCCATAGCTATGGTCTCTTACTGTATATATGTACTTTAAAAAATAAATTCCAGTCAATGTCATAGGGCAATATTTGGGCATGATTGATGCATTATGTATCTATAATGAGAAGTGATATTAATCAAACTTACTAACAGAATTCAAATTACTAATTGTTTTTAATAATTAGGTTAGGATATTAGATTAAATTTAAGTTATCATGATTGACATTGGCAGGTTGTTCAATAGTGTCAGTAAATGCTGTAGTTTTGATGCTCATCCCCCTTAACTGAACTTCCTGACATTGAACTGCAAATTTGACAACAGCACATGTTCCCCATGATCTCTATTTCCAACTGAGCTGGAAATACACAAGTACAGCTTTCATCAGGGTATTTTAGTCTTATCCAGAAATTTAGGCAGAATGAAAAATAATAGGTTGAGGAATATCCTGCTTTGCAAGAGTTACCCTGGGACTTGATTTGGGGTTAGGAGAAAATTGCTGAGTTGTATTGTACCTGAAGAATTTCTTTGATTCCCAGTGGTAGCACTAGGTAGATTTTCTATTTCCAGAATAAATGTGTAGGAATCAAATAGGATTGCTGTTGGTATTTTTGCATTTATCTCTCTTTGTTTCTCATAAAATAATCATAATATTGATAATTTTTTGGCTTTAAAATTTATCATTATTTTAGTGAAATAATCAGTAGAAATAATTTTGTTTCTTACCTTTAGCCA
>VZRO01002368.1:5942-24096 GCA_013397915.1 Daphoenositta chrysoptera
GGGGGGAGAGAGAGAGAACTGGTAGAAGTTCCTTACAGGAGTTGGAAGAGGACATCTGCAGGCAATTTAACATGAGGGTTTGTTTCTGTGTCAGCTGGCAACCCCTGGATAACTCTGTCATGTAACTTATATGCTAAAACATGATGTAGGACAACCAGTGAGATTGGGTAAATATGGCAGCACATCAGTTTTATTTGATTAAGATTTATACTTTTTCGAAGGGAGCAGCCCTGCCATAAACTCCGAAAACAAATACAACCCTGGACCTGTGAGAGTGTCCCACCCTGATCTTCAAAACCACCTTCTGCTGCAGCCCAGGAACAGAAAACAGGTTTTTTCAGGTGGAGAGGGGAATTTCTCCGTTCCCACTTGATTCAGCTCATCCTCCTCTGCAGGTGACAGCAGCAGAATGTGGAAAAGCTCAGGCACACACGAGGCTGAGCCCACAGTTTGTGCCTCAGTCCACTGCTCCCTGCCCACTCTGAAAGGCAGCTCAGGAGCACAGACCAGTCAGTATTGGAAGGGAGCTCTGGAGATAACCCAGCTCCCCAAGTTCCCCCACCCCATGTGTTTAACTTCCTCCCAGCCAGAAGGATCTGCTCAAGTGAGGAAAGCTCATCCATCCTGGTTCCACTTCTCCTCTTGCATCAGATCTTACGTATCTTGACATTTACAGCCACGCATTTGAATTGAGGCCCTGATTAGATTCAATTGGTAAAATTACCTTCCTCCCCTTCCCTCCCCTTTCCTCTTTGTGTGTGTGCACGCTTTGGTTTAGATTATTAGTAATTTAAAAATCAATCTTGCAGTTAAATGTTTAATGGCATAATTGCTCCTGTTCCCTAAATTTGTTTAGTTTGTGCTTTATTAGCATGTAATAACTGAAAGTATATTTTCCTCTGTCTGAGTTAATAACGTCTCTGCCATGGCTGATGTGCTGTGAGCTGGCTGGCTGCGATTCTGGGACAGCTCTAGGGGCACTGCAAAGATTTTCTGAAGCTGTAACTTAGGAGTTGGTGGCTTCCCTTAACTGAATCCTCAGTTGGCCTCCACTTACATTTTGAACAAATTTTGTTCATTCCAAGTTCATTTTGAGGGCCTCTTAGTCCAACTGTAGGGCAGGGAAGCTCTGTTGTCCCAGACCTGGACACGTGTGCCAGCTGTGTCACACGGGATGGGCCAGGCTGGAAGGGACCTCAGTGGGTCCCTGGTGCCACCTCCCTGCTCCAGCAGGGCCATCCCAGAGCACAGGGCACAGGGCTGTGTCCAGAGGGCTCTGGAATATCCCCAGGAGGAGACTCCAGAGCCTCTCTGGACACTCTGCTCAGGCCGGGCCCTGCCCAGGGCAGGAGTTCTGCCTCCTGTGCAGGAATCGCTGGGCTCAGGCCCTGCCCGTGGCTCTGGTGCCACTGCTGGGCCCCGGAGCAGAGCCCGGCCCTGCCCTGAGCCCTCCCTGCAGCCGGGGCCAGCCCGGCCCGAGGGCCCCTCTCGCTGGGGCTCCTCTCCAGCCTGAGCAGCCTATTTCTTAAAAAGAGCTAAATTCAAGTCCCCCTGTGTTTAATGTAACTACACCAAGTCCCCATGTAAAGAGGGGAAAGACACAGGGGCTTACCAAGGAAAATTACCCCTTCCTAAGGTCTCCCCCTTTCTTTAAAAAGGGAACACAGATACTGCTTAAAGTAATTGAATGGTTTGGGAAGGAAGGCACCTTGAACATCATCCAGTTCCAACTCCCTCTGCCATGGGCAGGGACACCTTCCACTATCCCAGGTTGCTCCAAGCCCCCTCCAACCTGGCCTTGAATATTTCCAAGGATGGGGCAGCCCCAGCTTCTCTGGGCAACCTGTGCCAGGATTTCTCCCATATTATTCACAGCCTGGACATGCAAAGTTTCTGGGATCTTGGAGAATCTCTCTATGTGACCAAGCCAGTATGGATAGAAACCTGTGTCAGCCCACCCTGGAGGGCTCACAGCACACCTCAGATTTACCTCCCTCCTTCCCAGTGCTACTTTGAATTTGCAATAGCAGGTTACAGTGTCCCACCATACATTTACTGCTGTTCAAGGAGGTGATAATGACTGCCAGCAAGTTTATCTCTTTGATCCAAGGCAATCACAGATGATATGGAATATACAACACACATGCCAAACACTCTTTTAAGCCTCAGCAGCAAAAGAAATTTATCCCTTTTGTGTCACAAAAAACCCCCCAAAACACTGGAAGCAACAGAAGCACGGGCCTAGAGATGTAGGAGAGTAGGATTAGATGGGATTTTGGGAAGGAATTGTTCCCTGGGAGGGTGGGCAGGCCCTGGCACAGGGTGCCCAGAGCAGCTGTGGCTGCCCCTGGATCCCTGGCAGTGCCCAAGGCCAGGCTGGACACTGGGGCTGGGAGCAGCCTGGGACAGTGGAAGGAGTCCTGCCCACGGCAGGGGTTTGAATTGGATGATCTTTAAGGTCCTTTCCAACCCAAACCATTCTGGGATTTTATAACTTACAGTAAAACTCACCCACATTAGCTGAATTGAAACATGCTGTAAATGTGGAGGGCAACATTTGTGATTTACAGGTTATTAGGCAGCAAGAAACTGAATTTCTGGTAAGGATGTGGTAGTGAAGAAAGCACTACAGAGCCTCTTGGGAACAGAACTCCCTGGCCACACAGACATGGGATTTTAGGGGCACAGCAGTCACCCTTTCTGCTCTTCTAGGTAAGGACAAGATACACTTTGTTGATAAACAAACAAAATTGCACCAGGAATACACATATATTACACAGAATCAGTTTCTCTTTCTAATTAAACACGTACAGAAATACCCAAATATTGGATACTGACTTGAGCCTAAGAAGATTTTCCACAACAAGAATTTGAATTGTCTTGGGAAAGAACACTGGGAGTCTGAAAATATCCTACAGAACAACAGGGAAAAGACTTATGGCAAATGATAAAAGAGCAAGTTGGTGAAAGGTATCTAATCAAATGCCCATAGCTGTTTATGAGGTAATGTCTGTATTAACAATCTAAAGAAGGGGATAAAACAACACATCAGCCAAAGATACTGCACCCCAAAGTCAACTTTGGGACACCAGCAGGATCGTTGAAATAATCCAAAAGCATCTTGAGGAGATAAGAACATGGGTAGGAAACAACTAAGTAAAATTTCAGATTTAAAGAGGATGGGGTTTAGAATAACTTGACATATATGAGATTTTCTAAAAAGAGAGAGAGGAGGAGGAAGTAGAGTGAGAGAGAGGAGAGATTCATTTTTGAACAGATGAAGCACATCACCAAGTCCAAGAGGATCATCTATCCCTGTCTGAGCTGCTGGAGCAACAGCCCCTGGAAAATGCCTGCTAGGTATTACCAGAAGTGTAACAAAGTGGTCACTGGTGACCACATTTGTGCCCAAACAACCAGGACAGCTGAAAGCAGGGCTGGATGCAGAGGTGAGGGGTGAAGCTGCCTGATCCCCACCACCCAAAATGGACCCCGAGCAGAACTAATGTGCACAGGCTGTGGGTGCTTGGCAACCTCCCCCCAGCTCTCGCTATAAATCTCCCTCTTTGAGAATGAGGAGCAGAGTCAGTGTGAAATTAAGGAGTTTGAATCTGTACAGAGCTGATATACAAAGGTTTGTCAAAGAGGGGAGCAGGGTGGCTGAATACGAGGAAATGCTTCACGATAATGAGGAATCATCTCTCAAGAAAGGTGAAAGATGACATGTTTCTTGGGATATTTGTGGCCAGATCAAGGCAAAATACAAATCCAGTGTGTATTAAACAGCAAATTCTGACTTGCTGGGAGGCAATCTCCACACATCTGAAGCATTTGCTCTGCAGATCTCTGCGAGGATAGTCGGTGGCAGGTGGTTTCTGTAACCCATTCTCAAGGAAGAAGGACACAGTCCTTTAGACAGTCCTTTACACAGCCCCAAGGCTGCTCCAGAGCCAGACTTTCTTGCACCCCTTCCCTTCAGCCATCTCAATGAAGCCACACACAGAAGGGATGGCCTTCGGGGCACAAACAGCATTGGAGACTTGGGCTTGTGGATTTGTTGATCCCGTATGCCAGGGTGGCCGGGAGCTAAGGAAGGGGGGACAAATACTTTGGCAGTGGGAGACCTTTACAGGCTGAGATTTGGGAGCCCTCAGTCCCACTCCAGGCCCTAGAGCAGAGCAATAGGAACAGGAGGAATCTTCTTTCTCAGTGTCCCCAAAACATAACTGGTTTTGTTCCTGTTCCACTTTGTCTTGTCCATCTTTCCCAACTTCTCGTGGCTTCTCCCCACCCTCAGCTTCCCACCCCGGCTCTGGTTTCCATGGCCATCCATTTTATGATTTCTACCATCACCAGTGGAAATGTCCAGACTTTCAACTGTCTGGCAGACTGCAGAAATGAGATTTAAACACATCTGACTCCATGTAACAAAGGGTTCGTGTAAAGCACATCTATCAGCCAGAGCTCTGAAAATGCATTTGGTGCTCTTTAGTTTGCTCTTTCCTGCTTATGAAGAAGATAATTTTTGTTTAAAAATGGCCCCACTTAAGGAATTATCCATGCCATTAGTCCCTATAACAATAGAGATTAAAGTCTCTAGACCATCCCCTATCAAAATAACACACTCTTCTTTGAACATGTCATTAACACTGTTTTCCATCTGGTTGTTGGCAGCAATCTTGGATTTGCTCCGAATTGCTGAAAGTTCATCAATTATAGCACACAGAAGCCATTATCTCTCTTTTCCTTTAGCAAGGAGGTATTTGCTCAGGCAGACAGAAGAGGTAGAGTTCAAGAGAAAAGAAAAAAAAATAAAAAGATGGAAGAATTTACTCACTGGAGCTCTATGGCAATCATTTGGTTACCATCCAGAATTTTAAGCTGCTGAGAAGTGAATCATGGTTTCTGCCTAGGAGGGGATTCTAGAGTTCAAATCCAGTAGTGATTCTGGCATTATTACAGGTAACTGATGTGTGCTGACACACGAGGGAAGGAAATAGCACAGCAAACCTGAACCCTGGCAGTGTGGGGGCTCTGAATGAGCACAGGACAGGAGGAGAGCCACCCACACCCATGGAAAACTCTGTTTATAAACTCATCCACGGCAAACTTTATTTTCTGAGGACACAAAGTAAGCCGTGGTGATCATTCCAACAAGATTGAGGGGCTGTGATCCAGCACAATTAGTAAGGAGCACAGTGACACTCAAACAGTGGTTTTACCCTGTCAGTACTAAAGCAGGGCAAGAGCTTTTAAAGTTTCTCCAGAATAATGAATGAAATCCACAGTGAAGGGTAAGAAAAGGGGACAGAGCTACAACTGTTCAGCTTCGGGGGTTGCTGATACCAAAACCTTTCCCCATCTGTCATGGAGCAGGCAGCAGTTATCCCTGAGCAGCTGCCAGGCACCAGTTTGCAGCCCAGATAACATCCAGGAGCTTGTTCACCTCCGTGCTCTGGGGCTGAAGGCACCTTCTCCCAGTGAGAGGCCACTGCAGGACTTCTGCCCATGGGGCCATCACCGATTCCTGCCTGGAGGAGGGCTGGCTCATTAGTCAGCTGCTTTCAGGAGCAGTTTTTCCATATTTTCTGGAAGGGATGGGAGTGTGTTATCACCTGGTGGCACCCTGGGATTGAGCAGTACTCCATGCTCCACAGGGATCACCTCCTCATCCAGGCTGCAATGGGTCTCAGTTTACTTCACGTGGGGCTTTGGGCAAAGCTCTTTGTATCCTTGGCTCGGATTTCCATGCTCTCACTCCCAGCTGAGCTGCCCAAATATTGCTTTATAAGCAATGAAAGAAGTGCTTTAGCCATGCAAAAAATGCACAAGGACCAGGCTTCTGGCTTAGGCAAGAACCCAAAAAGAGGTGGGGGTAAAAGCCTGGCTTTATCCTCCTTATCCTGGAGGATAATAATTC
The DNA here is from genome assembly GCA_013397915.1 of Daphoenositta chrysoptera. Lineage (NCBI taxonomy): Eukaryota > Metazoa > Chordata > Aves > Passeriformes > Daphoenositta > Daphoenositta chrysoptera. The sequence goes on from VZRO01002368.1 coordinate 11,863, forward strand.
TGTTGTCCTTCCCTTCTTGTCCCCCTGCCTGTTCAGGCAGAGACTGTATTATGCATACAAAACTCCCAGCATAACAAAATCTTGGAACTTATTTAGAGACTCGACAATTCCAGGAAAAATAACAGATTATATCAGACCCAGAATATGCTCCTTAACAAATAATATCAGTTCAAAAAAACCCTCAGATTTAACCATAACACAACAGATTAGGTACATCCAGCAGCATCTCTACACTGCCACAATTTGAAATCCAACATATTCTTTGGCCAACAAAGGAGTTCTGAGATCAGGTTTCGTGATACTTCCAGTGACAACATGGGATGCTGTGCATGCAAATGTGGATGTGCCACCACAACTCAGGCAGATAATGCTAAATTCCTAAGAAATTGAATTACTCCATTCAGCCATGGAGTAATTGTTTTATTTCTTCTGAGAAACCAGGTTTTCATTCATTGTAGTATCAGGAACAGCTTCCAGATTTGATAACCCAAATTTGACAGAGGCAACAACCTCAGTTACATCCACAGAACAAATGAGGTTGTCCAGACACAGACCAGCTGAGCTTGGCTTGAAACATTTGATGCTCTTTGAGAATTTTTTATCAAGAGTGTCCTCTTTGATTAAGCTGTCTGGGGTGTAAATTGTTCCCATTCTTCACCTTCTGCAATGAAAAACCAGGGTGTGCCCTCCACAAGCTGAAGCCATTCACCCATCACTTCAGCCATCCCACATCTCAAAATCATCACCAACGAACAGAGAAATCAACTAAATGTGAACACACCAAATCTTCCACCAGCCTTGATTCAATGAAAATCACACCATTATCCCAGGATAGACACCATTACTGATAAATACAGTAATTTTTTTTACCTCCAAACCGTGCCCTAGACTCTTTCTCTCCCAGTGAGAGCCAACGGAACAGCAGTAACTTGCTTTTTCTGGTAATTGGTTCCACAAAATCATCTCAGAGTGATGGCACAAGCTAACTAAAGTCAAATAAATATTTGACCTTTTTTGAAACCAGAATTTAACGCTTAAAAAAATACAAGGTTTATTTAAAGGCCAGTATTTACAAAGCATAAATCCCTAAAAACAAAACATGCAAATCTCAGGCAGCATTTCAGAGTTTTTCTCTGACTATGGTTGTAAGAACTGGAGTCTAATAATAACAGAACAACAAAAATATCACATTAAAGCATGTGTTAACGACAGTCTTGTCCATAAAAAACCACAATTTTATCGACATGAGGAGTCTTATTTATTTTAGTCCTCTTACAGGCACTCAGTGTGTGAAACTGCTCGAAGATCAGAACTCCCCATATTTTGCTGAACTGGAACTGAAAATCCGAAAACACCCATCCTTTTTCTTGTCCACATCAAATGTTTCTTTTGTGCTTGGACAAAACACAAGGTCTTGACTCAGGTGAAATTACACATTAGGGAGCCACAGGGTCACCAAATCAATGTCAGATGCTTCATTCAAGCTGAAAAATGTAAAGCCTAATCTTTATTATCTCTGGAATGAAGCTGCCCAAACATAATGAGGACACACTCTTTGAGGTTTTCCAAACATTCCCAAAATTGGACAGGATTTGCCTGGGTGCAGAATGGGTAATTCTGGGTAAGAATCCAGTTCTTGTCATTTCCCATTCAGGAATGGAGGACAAGAACATTGAGATTTGTTACATTTTCCTCCTGGAAGCAGAAAAGGCTGATTTCAAACTAGGACAAACAAAACTCACACAATGCACATGAAGTCCCCCTTTCTGAAAAAAAGAAATATCTTGCCATATTCATGTATCTTTTACATTATTTTTCCACACATGTTCAGGCAGAAAACTTAAATCTTGAAATCCGCCAAATCTTAATAATCCAGACACTTCCTAGAAGGTGAATTTTCAAAGTTCCAGCCCTAAATGTGCATGGATGGGGCTGTGTCTGCTTATTGAAGGATATAAAGAAACAACACCATGGGACAGAATACAGATAATTAAACCAAACCTTATCAAGGATGATTGTAATGAACCCAGTTTGTCCCTTCTACATCGTAACAGCAATGAGAGATCTTTGAATTACAAAGTCATGGAATGGTTTGGGTTGGAAAAGACATTAAAGCTCATCCAGTGCCATCCATGGCAGGGACCCCTTCCACTGTCCCAGGCTGCTCCAAGCCCCAATGTCCAGCCTGGCCTTGGGCACTGCCAGGGATCCAGGGGCAGCCACAGCTGCTCTGGGCACCCTGTGCCAGGGCCTCACCACCCTCCCAGGAATGAATTCCTTCCTGATATCTGACCTAAATTTCCTCTGTTGCAGTCTGAAGCTGTTCCCCCTTGTCCTGTCTCTCCAGTTCCTGATGAATTGTCCCTCTCCAGCTTCCCTGTACCCCCTAAAGATTCTGGCAGGCTGCTCTGAGGGCTCCACACAACTTTCTCTTCCCCAGGCTGAACAATCCCAACTCTCCCATCCTGTCTCCAAAGGGGAGCTGCTCCCCTTATCAACTTTGTGGCCTCCTCTGGACTTGCCCCAACATTTCCACGTCTTTCTCATGCTGGAGGCACCAGAGCTGTGCTCAGTAAAGACCACCACACCAAAGGGGCTTTCCCACATCCCCTGCACTTTATCCTGGCTTATTTTTAAGAATGTAGCTAGATGTCCACTTTTAAAGCCTAAATGACCCGAGCATCCATGGCAGCTTTCCAGAGAATGTGTTTAGACCACAGCAGGCCCTAATGACATAAACAGAAATCAGAAGGATTTGAAGTGGAGTTGGCCAGCTTTCCTACCCCAAACACAGCATTAAAGTAATTGCCTTCCTCACACCCTTCTTCAATAAAACAGCAACTTTGGGGTGATGTTCTGCTGGAAACAGGCTCCTGCAATTCCCTTGAACCACCATTACACAGATTTTTATGCAGCTCTCTTGCTGTAATAAGATACTTTCATACCCAGCCTTACCCTCTCCCACTAACTCCTGTGGTTAAAAAAACCTTCTTCGGGCACCAGTTTTGGCAGAAAGTGTGAAACTGAGTTATTCTTTGTGTTATTTCTGCTGCTGTGGGCATTTAGACAGCATGAAGAGGTACTAAATCCCCTTCAATGTTTTGAAGTCTTACTGGTTGTAACCCATGTTGAGGGGAGACTCCTTTCTTGGAGGGGTGAGGGTTTGTTTTTCTGCTCTTTCCATAAAAACAACTGAGGACCAGAAGGCTGTGGAAGTTCTGGGTTTGGAAAACCTGGAGAGAGGGAAAGAACGAGCTCTCCCACTACTGCAACTCATCCTAGTAACTAAACACGACCCAAAACCAACACAGAGGGACAGAGAGAGAGAGGGATTCTTTCATTTACTGCATTTTACAGAAAAAGGGAGTTGTTTAAAATAATATTTCACTTTTATTCTATGCTTCAGTTAAACATAAGTTGTAAAGTGGAGCTTTTTCTAGAGAGAGCTGCTCACTGGTGGATGGCAGCCAGCTGAGGAGAAACTCCATGAAAGAAGTTGTAGAAAACGTAACTTCAAAGGAAAACAGACAGAAAGGCAGTCAGAAAGAATGAAAGAGTCCTTAAAAGTCATCCAGTGCCACCCCTGCCATAGGCAGGGACACCTTCCACTATCCCAAATTGCTCCAAGCCCCAATGTCCAGCCTGGCCTTGGGCACTGCCAGGGATCCAGGGGCAGCCACAGCTGCTCTGGGCACCCTGTGCCAGGGCCTGCCCACCCTCCCAGGGAACAATTCCTTCCTTATATCCAACCTAAATTTCCCCTCTTTCAGTCTGAACCCATTAGTATTTGTCCTTTCACTCCAGTTCCTGATGAAATTTGTGTGCAACACTCCAAAATTATTTGTTCTCTGCAACAGCTACATCTGCTATGTCTCACAAGTTCCAAATATTTCGTAAAGAAGGATAAGAAAACCACACCAATAATAGCAATAATAATAATAATAAGTCATAATTCAGTACAAACAAACACTTCCTTCTGAAATGTAACAAACCAATACTGGTTTTAAAGTATTTTAAACATTGCACTGAATATATGGAAGAGATGCTTGTCTGGATCTGAATTTTTGCATTATGCTCATTTTCCTTCTTCAGCTGAATTTAATGTTTGCCACTGGCTGGCGTGGAGCAGAATCAGGGACGTATAAATCCAGTATTTTTCAAGGAGGTGTATTTTAGCAAACACACCACATATTAAAGGATGATAAAGGAGGGTTAATTTTAGAAAGAGTTATTTTTAAAATATCCACGTACTTCAGATCACACAGGTGTCAGCAACAAAGACTGCAGGGCTGACTCAGACTCAGTATGTAAATACTGAGGAATAAAAAAGCCCACGTTGGGCAGTAGCACAATTTATAAACATGCAAGAAAAGCTGTGGTGTGTGTACATATTCTTTAATTTTATGGCTCTCTAAACATCTGAGGACTTGCAATAAACAGGAAACTAACCTTGATGTGAGCTGCTGGATCTGGGACAGTCTGAATCATGTCCTTCACCAGGCCAACGTGTTTACCAGGAGCTCAGATCCCAAGGCAGCTGCATAACCAGAGAAACAAAAGTCACATCATTATACTTTAGAAGTTTATTTTCAACAGAAATCTCTTTTTATGGATTGATAAGCATCTTTCCTTCCCCAGACGTCCTCGAGACTCAGCACAGCTGAAGCTCTAAGACATTTCTGTCTCCATAGAGTGTTGAGGTTTTATTTCAATCAGCCCTGAAATTCTCATGGAAAAAATGGTCTTTATTTGCAATGTACAGTTTTCCCAAAATAAGAACTTGGGACATGCTCTGCCCTGCCCAGCCCCATTATTCACCCGAGATATCAGAGATTTCCACAAGCCATTCTTCCCAATTTAGAAACACACAGCAGGACTGGGACAGATCTGGAGCTGATATAAAAAAGGACCATTTCACTGAAGCTGTGCCCATTTACAAGAGCTGCAAATCTGGTCCAGACCCTCAATTAACAGCACTTCAGAGCAGGGATGTTCTGGAATCCCTTATCCATGTCCAGTAATCGAGTGCAGAGGGGCTGGGGCAGGTGGGGTCCATTTGTCTGCACGTGTAGGGGGTGGAAAACCATTAAAGCACTTTAAAATAACAACAGCATTTAATGTAAATAATGTAGAGTACTACTCAGTAAGCTGAACACCAAATAACTGCTAATAAATTGGGATCAGTAAATCAGGAAATTAGAAAATGTGGGAAAATGTAGGAACATTAACATCATTTAAAGTAATCTTGTCTTTTTCTCAGTTTTCCCTTAAGGACTGGAAGTTCCCATTTTTCACACAAGAAGTTTCCTTCTGCCCACAACTTTGAAGTCAACTTTTAAAGCAGCGAGGTGCTATCAGGGAAACAATATTTTTCCTCAACATCAGCTTTTTAAAAATTTCATTATCTGCTCTCACATTTACACTAACTTGGAAATCAAATTGCATTTTTACCTATTGATTTAGGAGAAATATTGCCTGAGCTGCAGCTTGCCCCAGAAGCAGTGATGTGAGGGGACCATCTATGATCTATGCAAGTTTAATTTGCATAAATTGCACTAAACAGTGCAATTAAAGGTATCACCATTGAGATCTTAGTACACTTCCCCCTTATTACTTAAAACAGCCAACTTCTCCCCCTGCAAATCCATGAGAACAACGTAGTTCATTTGATGGCCTATTAAAGAAACCCCTAAACAAGCCAAATACCCATTTTATCCACTTTTCCCAGCTATCTGTGGATGATCAAATGGGATACTGATGTCATGGTTTTAAATGAAGATTTTTCTTTCCACAGAACTTCAAAAGCAAGAGATGCTTTTTCAGTAAAAGCAAAATTTCACCAGCAACGTTGCTCAGATTGAAGTCAGACAGAAACACCATCAGCACTGACGTGCTTTTAGTTCCCTCCCTCCCTTCCCCAGTAAATCCATGCCTGCCACATCCTCACTGGATTTATGGGATTCATATTTTAGGCTTTCGAAACATCACACACAGGATCTGGAAACTGCTAAGTTTCACATAAACTGGACAGGAAAATATTTTGAACCCAGAGTTAGATCATGTTTTCAGTGTTTTCATACTGCCAGCACTGTGCTGCCACAACTGCACCTCGCCCCCAGTTAAAGAAGCCCACCCAGGAAAGGGGATTTGTGCCACATCCAGATTTATTTTGGTCTCTCTAAAGCCTTTGCTCAATTTCCAACAAAACATAGACTTAGAAAATACGTGTTGAGCTCAGAGGTGGGAACTCCATCCCAAAAATGCCCTGTGTCACTCAAAACAGATCTTTCTCTCCAAGCTCAGTCTTGAAGTTCTCAGGGTTAAAGAGGAGTTGTCTGAGGTATTCCAGGCCACTCATTTCATATCTTTTCCCCAAAAAGATGGATCCTTTATGGACGAGAAGACAACAGAGAACATTTGCTAACCAGTTGCCAGCTCTGCACCACAAGGAATGGGAACCAAAGACAAGCAAATTCTGTCCAATATAAGTTGGAAAAACGAGTTTCCAACTGTTCTGGACATTTGACTTTCCCCTGTACTGTTGTGAACTTAAAAGAGGGGAATTCTGCTTTAAACTCAGCCTGTAGCACTGTATTCTTCTTTCTCACCTGGATATTCAATTCTTGCTAGTCTAAAGTGGGACAAGTCCTTGTCTGCAAAACACACGATTTTTATCTTTTCACCTCTGGAAATCACAGCCCAAAAAAAAAAAAACCTCTGACAGTTTTCCTTGCTTGTTCCAAACAGAAATACAATTTTAATTATTTCAGCTCCACCTTTACAGGCTGGAATTGGAAGCTTCCAGACATCTGGTACCAACTTGCTGAAGCAGATGGTATCTATTGCCAGACCCTCCTCCACCCCCACCCCAAATTTCATGCTGGTCATGTCTGTGCTTGATGGTCTGTGACAGGGTCTGCTCATGGCTTTAGGGTTTGCCTTGCATCCCCTAAATTAGCAGGACTCTAAGGCAAGAGCCAAAACTGACACTAAAGCCTGGTTTAGGGACACATCTCTTTTCAGGAAACTGAAACAAGGGAATTACAACACAAACTGGAAGTTAAACACTTGCTTAAGTGCCTTCCTGATTTAGGGTTATCCTGAAAGGATATCCTGGATAAGGCTCTGAGCAACCTGGGACAGTGGAAGGTGTCCCTGCACATGGAAGGGGGTGGAATGAAATTATCTTTAAGATCCCTTCCAACCCAAACCAGTCTGGGATTCTGTGATTCTATATTCTATGATTCTATAGAAAGATACATGTGTAGCCACAGAGCAGGTTTTCTTACACTTCCTGGTATCCTACGTCAAGACTAGGATGGATTAATCCAGCCTTAGCAGTAAAGGTTTTTGGGATTGGTTTCCATCCCCTGATGCATTCAAAGAGTCACACAAGAACAATGGCACTAGTGAGAAGTAGCAATACTTGAGACAGGAGATGTAAATTCACCTCTGATGCTCAGTGTTATGCACAATTATTTATTTGTCCTTGCATATTAGGTAGTTTTACTCAAGCTCGTTGATGATTGATTATTTTATTGTCCAGTTGATTGAGTGTTAAGGGATACCTACTTTAAAAAGTTGTTGTATATCCCCCAGTTCAAACAGGTTAATCCAAGTTAAAAGCTATATTTTTCTTAAAATACCCCTGTTGTGTCCCTGTTAAACGTTGTTGTTCCCCAGTTCTGTCACTTTACCAAGTATTTATGATGTTATTGAAGTTGTTGTATGTTCATTAAGTGTTTATAACGTTATTTGTTAGATGTTTTATGATTTTAGATTATTCACTTTGTAACATTGTTATTTCCGAGTTTTATTATTTTTGTCAAGCATCTATAATGTTGTTAAGTGATGTTTTGTTGGTATGTATTGTTTTCTGAGATTATTTGTTGAATATTTTATGGTTTTGGTTGTCCATTGGAGAGGGAGCCACCCCAGCTAAGGGCGAATATTAACTGGCACAATCCTGCCCTGTAACTTGCATCCATGACAACCGTGCATACTAATGAGGCTTTTTCCCGCCACTCGAGCCATCTGACACCCACCCCTAGGCAACAGCAGCCCATTGGCGAGCTCGGATCTGCTCATCACCAGAACATCACCAATTAACCGATGATATGGGCGGGCTGATGGGCGGACTTGTGGGCGGTGACGGGCGGAGCCACGACCTGATAAAAGCAGCTGCACAGCCCTGAGGAGCTGCTTTTTGCCCCTGGACCAGCCTGGGCAGAGCCCGTTGCTGGCGCCGGCTTCAATCTCCACTGGAAACTTTATAATTCACCGACTTTAGGCTAGCTAAAGTCACCCCAGCAACGCAGGAGTCCTGCCCTGGGGACACAGAGCCTTATCTTTGGCTAAAAGAGTCTCCTATCCCTGCGTTCCCGGTTTTCTTTTCTTTCTTTTAATCCGGATCCCGGATTTTTAATTTTTTTGCTACCGAATTTTAATTAATTAATTTTCATTATTTTCTTAATTAATAAATACTTCATTTTTATAGAAAAATAGAAGCTGTCTTCTGTTTTTGACACTCAGGACAGATTAAAATATCAAGATAGAAACAAATAATTGTACAAACCAGCCAGAGCTGGGTGTGCTGGTGCTACCCCACGCAGGGGGAGATAGATAAGCTCTGGAGCCTGTTGTCTTTCTGTGCACACATTTGGGGAGTTACGTAAATACATCAAAGGGTTGGGGAATCACATACAGATCTAGAGCTCACCAGATGTGATTGCATTGTTCTTTCTTTCCTATAGATGCATCAAGAGGATCAAACTTTTTAATGGACACACATATTGCCAAATTACTGAGAGGCTGAACGTCCCCTTTATACGGGGGCTGTACACAAACCTCTCTCGCACATTTTCTCACCTCACAGACAGGAATTTAAGTGCATTTTCAGTAACTTTGCATGCTGTGCTCACCTAAAAACCCCAGCAGGTTCCTCTCAGTATGTTCTAAACCCTGCACCAAAGTGCTGCAATAAAGCATGACCGGGCAGTGAGCAAGGCTGACAGAAAAGGGCTCCAGGCCAAACTCCAGTAATGCGATGCCCACATGGAGCAGAGCAGGGCTGCAGCAAACAGAAACACGGCCTGGGCTGCTCTCTGCCAGGAATGAACATGGCCCAAATCACAAATAACAGAGTCACTGAGGCTGGAAAAGCCCTGCAAGGTCATCGAGTCCCAGCTGTGCCCGATGCCCACCTTGTCCCCAGCCCAGAGCTCTGAGTGCCACCTCCAGCCCTTCCTGGGACACCTCCAGGGATGGGCACTCCAAACCTCCCTGGGCAGCTCTTTCCAATGCTAGACAACCCTTTCATGAAGAAATTCCTTCTTGGTGTCAAACCTGAACCCCCCTCGAGCAGCTTGAGGCTGTTTCCTCTTGTCCTGTCCCTGTTCCCTGGGAGCAGAGCCCGACCCCGCTCTGGCTGTACCCTCCTGTCAGGGAGTTGTAGAGGCTCCCCTGAACCTTCTCTTTTTCCAGGCTAAAAGTACTTATCTGCACAGGGAAAAATATTCAGAATACAGCCACAGTTGTAGCCAATCTGGCTAATGAAGGGCTTTTTAATCAACAGCAATCGACGTGCCAGAATCGCTGGGCCCGATTCCTGGCGCACTGAAAGGAAGGACAACATTAAATAATGATCCAAGCACAGGCTGCCTGGGAGACACAACCCTGCCTGCAGGTTCTCTCCCGGGAATCTTGTGTCCCTGCTGCCTGAGATGTGACTGCCAGACAGCAGAACAGCTCTGAGTGGCTCTGACAGAATAATCAAACACAAAGGGCTTGAGGGAAGCCCCCCTTTCCTGTGACAGGCACCCAGCACTGGGACTGGCACACCCACAAGGGGTGCACACTCTGGTGTGATGAATAACCACAGCGGCATCACACCAAATTTCTACCAGCATGACTTGGGCTGTTTACCATTACTCACAGGAGGTGAATCCCTGAGCAGCTATGCAGAATATCCCAAGTCCGTGCCAGCAGGACTTTCAGACCCCCTCACACTGTCATGCAACTGGACTGGTCACATATTTTAAAAGAACTGATGTTTTTCAGCTGTTGGAAAACTTTTGAGATGTCCCTTGCTGGATTGTTTGCTCAGGAAATCTCTTTTTTCGTGCCTGAGTCCCACCAGCATTGGTCAGACAATGTGTACCAGAGAGAAAGGCTGGGATATTCGAAAGGCAGAGCACTATAAACTTGCTCTCAGTGGTGTGCAGAAACAGGGTAAGCTCCTGTTGCTGCAGGTTAGAGCTGCACTTCTTTGGTAGATAAATATGCTACATGTGATTTTCAGCCTTTCTGGACACCTAAAATAATCCCTCTTATGGTGGGAGCCCTTGTATAGCAAATTTAAGCCAAATTTAGGCTTGCTGCACTTTAGAAGCAGCCTACAGGTCCAAGGATCCACTAAGAGAAAACCAGAGTGCAGTTATTCCTCTGTGCTGCTGCTTTTTTCATATCATAGGGCTTTACTGAAATTATTACCTTGTTAATAATTTATTTAAATTAAGTCCTTTAACAGGAGTAAGAAGATAAGAGGTGAAATCCTCATCCACTGAAATAAACTGTTTGAACCAGCCCAGAAATTCACCCACCCTGCTTTCGTTGATGTGGGCAAAACTCAGGAGCAAAAAATCCTTACAAGCCTGCAATTTGGGAACTGCTAACCAAACAAAGTACCTTTCCTGCCCAGCATGGTACTGTAAATTTATGCCTTCTCTTCTTTAATATTTCCATTTAGAAGGTGCTGTAGCTCCTGTTGGCACCCGGGGCTGCCAAGAAGCCGAGGGGAGACTCAGGAGGGGCTGAGGCGGCCCAAACCCCTCTGTGCCCTGGATTTCTGGGGGGAAAAGGCTCAAAGTGCAAAACCCAGCAGTGTCCAGAGAAGAAAGGCCACAGAAATGTTTGTAATTCCTATTTGTAAAGCAGATAAGTGTGAAACACCACAACTCTTCCACTGGCAGGGAGCTATGACACAGCAGAGCTGCATGACACGGGCTCAGAGCTTTCATGTTTAACTTGCGGTTGGGTATAACCACTTCAATTTTGGGGTTTTTTTATTTCTTCTTTCACTCTAACCTCTCTGTGTTTTAACAGCCTCAACAATAAAACCTTGGGGAAAGATCTGTGCCCTCAAGCAATGCTACTGCCAAGGCTGTTCACGTGCAGTCAGTATTTGCTGTTAGGGTAAGATTTGATTGCAGGTGAATACCATAAATAAAACAACTGTAAAGGGCAAGAAATCCAAAATAGGAAAAGATGTGTCAAGCCAGGGGTTTTCTTCAACTTTCCATTCTCAGTGCTAACTTTTTGTACTCACCCGACCTTACAGGACAGAACCCACTGGCTGTGTTATGGACTGACTGATGTGCTTAGCTCTTTAGGAGTAACTTAAATAGAAGTATAACTCATTGATCATTTTGATAGTTTGGATGGGGGACTTTTTTATAATATGACATTATTTGTTTAAAAAAATCAGTGGGAGAAATAAAAACTGTGTAGGGCTGGTTGATCAATTGGGCTGGTCTTAATTCTGGCAGCAAAAAAAAATTGCCAGATTTTTCACTTTCAAGAAACACCTCCAAAAGTTACTCATGGACTCACAGAATGGTTTGGACTGGAAGGGACCCTAAAGATCATCCCATTCCCACCCCTGCCATGGGCAGGGACACCTTCCACTGTCCCAGGCTGCTCCAAGCCCCAGTGTCCAGCCTGGCCTTGGGCACTGCCAGGGATCCAGGGGCAGCCACAGCTGCTCTGGGCACCCTGTGCCAGGGCCTGCCCACCCTCCCAGGGAACAATTCCTTCCCAAGATCCCACCCAGCCCTGCCCTCTGGCACTGGGATTCCCTGTGACCTGGCCCTCCATCCCATGTGAAAAGTCCCTCTGCAGTCTCTNGAAAAGTCCCTCTGCAGCTCTCTTGGAGCTCCTTTAGGCACTGGAAGGGGCTCTAAGGTCTCCCTGGAGTCATCTCTTCTCCAGGCTGAACAGCCCCAAGTGTCTCAGTGTGTTCTCATAGGCGAGGTGCTAAATCTCCTTTTTCTTTCTTTTTTTAATTTTTTTTTTTTTAGAATTTTTTTTCTGTAAATAAGGAAAACTTCCCCACCCAGCCCTGCCCTCTGGCACTGGGATTCCCTGTGACCTGGCCCTCCATCCCATGTGAAAAGTCCCTCTGCAGTCTCTTGGAGCTCCTTTAGGCACTGGAAGGGGCTCTAAGGTCTCCCTGGA
>VZRO01002368.1:24202-45426 GCA_013397915.1 Daphoenositta chrysoptera
TGTCTCAGTGTTGCCTCATAGGAGAGGTGCCAAATCTCCTTTTTCTTTCTTTTTTTAATTTTTTTTTTTTAGAATTTTTTTTCTGTAAATAAGGAAAACTTCCCCACCCAGCCCTGCTCTCGAAAAGCCTCCGGAGGATTTGGTTTCATGGCCATGCTGGCAAGTTCTCTCCCCCACACAAGGTTAACTCTATTTCTGTCACTCAGATGAAGAATACTGCTCTAACTGGCAGCAAATCCTCTCTCTGATGGGCTTCCCTTCCAGCAGCACCAGCTGGAATGCAGCGAGTCCTGGTGCCCCTGGAGAGCTCAGGACCAGGCAGGAGGGAGCAGTCCCAGCTCGGGGCTGCAGGTAGGACCTGCCCCTCTGAAGCAGCTGTGGGTTCAAGCTGACCATGGCACCACAACTGGAAAATCACTGTAAGCAAGTCAGTAGCTGAGGGACAAGCCACTGTCACCACCTGTTTGGGAAGCACAGATGGCCAGGGCTTGGCTGGCTCTGGACTAACAGCAGTACTCCATGTCCCTAAAGACTGGGGACAAAAAGGGATGGAGCAATCTGAGAACATGTCTCTGCCATCTGTGTCTGTGTCTGGCCCTCCTGGAGTTCATCGACACTAAAGATGGGTTTTCTTTGGAGTACATTTTTCTTGGAAGGGTCAGTTCTCCTACAGAAGTTCCCTCTCCTCCCCTTTGAATGTGGGGCTGATGGAGAAGGCACATTTCTGTGCTACCACCCAAAAGTGTCTGTGCAGCTACTGCTTATCTCACGTTCCAGCCCATGATCTCAGGGGAGGATACGGCCCTAAATTAGCTCATTTACAGTAGGAACTTTAAACTGCAGCCAAAAATATTTGGTTTTATTAGTACTCCCTATATAGTACGCCTCTGACCAATAACTTGTTTTATTTATTTTTCTGGCGAATTACCATGTTCTTATTCAAAGCCATAATGAGGATTATATATCAATGTGGAATGCAGAGCAGCCATTCCTGAAACTCCCAACTGCATATAAAAGAGTTTGGAATTCCCCAAGCACTATCTCTTCAGCCCAGGCCACTTACAAATGTGGTTAACATGAATGAAGTAATATCTTCGGAAAGGAAGGAGACTTTTGAGTCACGTCTGACACATTTAACTGCACCAACCACTTTCCAGAGCTCAAGATTTTGACTGTGTGTCTTAATACCAGGCAGGGGTGTTTGATAATGATTACTCCCTGATGCTTATCCTGTTGCAGGATACTTGGACACACACATGGGATACCAAGGGGAGAGCTAAGGCAGGAATTCACGACTCTTGTGCCCTCCAAGTGCAAAACCACAGAGGTCACAAGCTAAGTTCTGAGACCAAGTCAGATTTGCTGCCTTTCTGTCTCATGCTAGAGCTGCCCTGGCAGATTTCTGTGTTTAATTATTCACACTCAGCTGAAGTCCCAGCTTAGCTGAAGGTGTGCACCAGCCACAGAGTAACCACCACATTATTCCTGACTGCAGGTTGTAATTAGGGACCTTAGTTCTCTACAGAAATACAACTTTCCAAAGAAAAATATCACATTGTGGAAAAGCAGGATGACATCAGGAGAGATATATAGCGACGAAGAGTAGTTTCTAATTTACATTCATTCCACTGGTTAAAGCCCAAGACTGTTTCAAACATTTTAACTGGCGCTGCACTTAAAATTACATCTGAGGAAAGATACACAAATGGTTTGAAAAATAATTAATAACAAATTGCCTCGAGGCTGAAGCCATAAGCTAAGGAAAATTCATACCTTCTTTTGAAAGATAAAAACAAATTGAAAGTGTTTTAGAAAGTGAAAAACAAGACCCAATTCAATTATAACAAATTACATATGGAATCACAGAATCACAGAATGGTTTGGGTTGGAAGTGATCTGAAAAATCATCCAGTTCCAACTCCCTGCCATGGCCAGAGACACCTTCCACTGTCCCAGGCTGCTCCCAGCCCCAGTGTCCAGCCTGGCCTTGGGCACTGCCAGGGATCCAGGGGCAGCCACAGCTGCTCTGGGCACCCTGTGCCAGGGCCTGCCCACCCTCCCAGGGAACAATTCCTTCCCAAGATCCCACCCAGCCCTGCCCTCTGGCACTGGGAAGCCATTCCCTGGGTCCTGGCCCTCCAGCCCTTGGAAATTGTCTCTCTCCAGGTTTCCTGCAGCTCCTTCAGGCCCTGCAAGGCCACCCTGAGCTCACCCCAGAGCTTCTCCTCTCCAGGCTGAACAATCCCAGCTCTCCCAGCCTTTCCTCCCAGCAGAGCTGCTCCATCCCTCTGCTCATCCTGGTGCCTCCTCTGGCCTCTCTCCAGCAGCTCCACGTCCTCCCTGTGCTGGGCCAGGGCTGGGGCAGCTCTGCAGGTGGGCTCTCATCTCACCATCCCATAGTGGGTGTTGTCAGCTCCTTCAGCCTTCCTTGGCTTGTGCCTCTTGGACTTAATGGCCATTTTTTTAGGAAAGATTGCTGGATTGGCGAATGCAGGCATTCTGCAATCACATCTGATTCCTGAATTTTCCAGGCCAGGAAGGTTCCTCTGTGACCCTGAAGCACAGATGATGTACAGAAGATTGGGCTAGATTCTCTAGCTGCCCTCTAGCTGTCAGATACCTCTGCCTCTAGTTTTAATTTTGTTCACAGAAGATCTGTTTCTAATAATCCCGTGGAAAATGGGAGTACAGAATCAGGACAACTTTTGTAACACACACAGCAATTCATATTTTCAACCACATTTAAGCATGGAATACAAACTGATGGCATAGACTTAATAAGCAAACAGTGGTAATTATAAGAAGTCATAAATAATTGTGTGAACACCTCACAGCTTTTTCAAGGATAACTACTTGATTAAATTTGCATAATCAGGCATTACATACACCATGCATTTTCAGTAATTACTGAGTACATTAGACCTGTATATTATTTACTGCACATTATCCAACAGTTCTGTCAAACCCAGAAGAGTCCTGAATTGTTACAATTAAAAACAATACCTACAAACTGGAGAATCATCAATTCATTTTAGGGAGATCTAAAGTGCAATGACAGCTTAGAAATACATGAGCAAGAAAAAAAAATAGCTAACATTTTCTCTGCTTTCAATAAATTTCTTCAGTTGTCATATTCAAGAAACGTATATGTTGTTCAGGAACAGAATGTACTGGCACTGAATCTGTTGCATGCAAGCACTCACTTTTGGGGATGCAACAAATGTTTCTGTAATCTGCCCTGGAAAGTTGTCCTCCTTTTTCTCTCCCCTGGTTTTTGGGGATGCTTCTCATTCTAATGAGGAAAATCACCATTTTAATGAGAAATATAATTTAATTTTTTTTCCCTGTGCTTATGAAGTTGCTTTTGATGGTCCAGGGGGCTGCAAAGAGCAGAGGGAGCTGCCAGTCTGGGGGGAGTCACCCATGAGGCAGCTCCAGTGAACACCTTGGAATCTATCCCAAGAAAAGCCCATTCCTGGAAGTGTTCAAGGCCAGGGGCTGGGAGAAACCTGGTCTATAAAAAGTGTCTCTGCCCATGGCAGAGGGTGGAATGAGCTGATCTTTAAGGTCCCTTCCAACCCACACCTTTCCATGATTCCATGAGAAACTGATGTAGTTTCCCAGCCTCTACCTGCACACCCCAGCCATGACCTATAAGAAAATAAATTAAGCTGAACCTAAGGTGCTCCAGGGAGTGTGAAATGTGAAAAAATATGTGGAAACTTTCCCAAAAAGAAGCCTGGCACAGCTCAGGACACTCACTGAAAGTGAGACAACACTGGACTGAGGTCTCCTCCAGCAGAGCTTTGTTTCCAAAGGCATTTGTGGCACCTCCTTCCCTTCTCCAGGCATGTCTGGGGGTCCCCTGCACTGGCCGAAGGATGGGGGTGGTTTGTGGGATATCAGGAGGGATGGATGAGTCCTCTGGGAAAGGATAAACAAGATACAAGCGTGGAAGGTCCTTCACAATCCCCTGCAGGGTTTTTCTGTTGTTTGGAAACTCCACCCTCAGGATGGCAGAGGGGCTTCACAGGGAACATTAACACAAACAACATGACTGGCAACATCATTTTTTTTCCTTAAAGTATTCCTAAGACAAAGTGTGAATACTTGTGGTGATCCTTCTTCAGCATATTAGTAAATACAGCCAGCTTCCAGTGCAAATAATCATCTGACTACAGAACAAAACTAAACACTCTTTGAAGCTCTTCAGACCAATCCTTTCTCTTGCTAAATGCTTTTTTGCTCCTTTTGTCTGTCTTTGGAACAAAATCCTTTTTTTTTTTCAATTTCTCTTTTTACTTGTGGCACCAGTACATCAGCTCAGATGTTGGAAAGCAAAAGCAAAAAAAAAAAAAAAACAAAACCAGAACAGCTGTATAAACACAAGGTATTTAAGAAATAAGTGACTTCCATTAAGTGTTGACCTGCACTGCAGAAACTGTTCAAATATACAGATCAGAAGGACTGGCACCTCCATTGCAGCTTGAATCTCACTTTATCAATAAAAAATGTTAATGCATTACAAAAATAGAAATATGCCACATCCTTAGCAAAAAAGTACCTTCAAAGGATATAAGTCATCTCCAATAAGGCTTTGATTTGTGACCTTCACAGCTTTGTTTTCATTTTTTTATTTCAAATGCATTTGAAGAATGTCTATAAATAGCTAATACTGACTGAATGCATAATTTTAGGCTGATTTTTTCAGCATCTGGATTTTGAAATACTTTGCTGGATGAAACATGGACCTGTCATCTGTGAAACTGTAAAGTCCAGTGTTTAGAAAAATAATATTCTAAGGATCTAAATGTATTTGCTAATAGTGAGTGTAAAGCAGTAGTATTAAATTTATAATCCATTACTGAACCTGCAAAGCAAGTTTTTAAGCAAAAATGCAAGTTTGACTTAGAAATTCAAAGAAACTAATTTCACATGGAAAAAACCTCATTTTTTCAATATATATGGCAAGGGAAATGCCTGTATTCTTCCTCATATACTAAAACCAGAAAGAAGAGGAATGCATTTAGTTCACCAAACCTGAATTCACAGCAGGCAAAAGAACTGGAGAAAAAGCAGCACAGAGGGTTTTGCGTGTGGGTTAAAGAAAAAGAAATATTAACAATTATTATGCATTTTATTTCCATCTGGAGGAGAAAAGTAATTCCAGGGTTCAAGCAGGTTTCAGTCCCCCTCTTCCAGCAGAACCTGGGAAGGCCCCAGCATAGAAAGGAGATAGAGATGCAACCACTTTGGAAGCAGTTCCCCCAAAACAAATGGGAATAATTTTAATGTCTAAAGACATGGGATCATCACAGAATCATCACAGAATGATCTGGGTTTGAAGGACCTTAAAGCTCATCCAGTGCCACCCCTGCCATGGGCAGGCACACCTTCCACTATCCCAAGTTGCTCCAAGCCCTGTCAAACCTGGCCCTGGACACTTCCAAGAATGGAATATCCACAGTTTCTACATCTTCTGTGGGCCACAATGAACAGAACTTTACAGGATAAGGCTGTAGTTTCCTTCTTGCTTAGCCTGAATTCAAAATCAGGGTTTAATGGAATAAATACTTATGATCCAGACTCTCCGTAGATGTAATAGCAAGCTCGGGAATGGGATACAGGAGGGTTTTCTTAAGCAGTGGGGCCTTTTGTATTTAGTTATTCTGTAATTAGTTGTTTTTATTGACATAAGGCCTACAGATGGGCTGATCCACTGCTGCAGAAACAGGGCCAGAGTTTATGATCTTGCTCCATTTATTGTCGTGCCTTCCACGAGGGCTCACAAAAACACCCCACAAGCACAGGGTTCCATCCCATTGCTGTCAAAGAGCAAAACTAGCACAGATTTCAGCCATGCAGCATCAAACTCCAACCACTACATGGGCACACAGATGTGCTTCACCCACTTCTGAAGGGGTTCATGCCTGGAAGGAAGCAGCAACTCATCCAGCAGGGAATTCTGCTGCAGAAAATCTCTAATTCCCAGGACTGGTAGGAATAGAGGGCAGTTTTAGAGGCAGGAATAATTCCAATTGTTCCTTTGGCAGGGGAAACCCTGCCCCATGCCTTGCCCCATGAAATTGGTGTGTTTGGGATGGCATTTGAGGGCTGTGACTTTGCAGGGGCATTTTGCCACAGTAATTTAACACACTGCACCCAAAGCTGGCCATCCACCCTTTCTTTTGGGCCAGCCATAGATTGGATACCTTATCACAACAGACCCAACCTGAAATTGTTCAGATTCTTCCACTACTTTTATAATCAACATTTTTCCTTTGTTCTCTCCATCCAAAGCAACAGATCCCATCTCAAATTCTCCTGCTAAAAAATTGTGAGACATAGACACGTAATAATGTTGAGATTTTATGGTGGTTCTAAACCTGACTGCAGAGTCTGAGTTTAGAATAAATTTTTATGTACTTTCATGCATTCTTCTGTGTGTGTTTCAGCCCCTCTTCCCCAAAGATGCAACTGTAAGCAAGATCAATCAATACGTTTTAATACTACAAATAATTCCCATTCTTTTTTCCTGTTGCCCTCACTCGGATATTTCCCCAGCTCCCACTATACCTAGGAAGGACATTTCCCCAGTTCCCATTATTACCTAGGAACTGCTTACTTTTTTTTTTCCACTTTTGATGTCTGAAACATTCTTAATTTCCAGGTCTCACTCCCATCCCTATACTCGGTGAGAGCTGAAAAATGTTTCACCCCAAACTTATTCATTGTTTTTTTTAATTCTAAAACCCTGTTGGCCCTTCTGTGCTCACTCTGACCAGTTCCTACACCCATCTCCAGTACTGATGGCAACGTGAGCTCGTGGCTTTTGTGTCAGCTGCAGAGATGCTGTCAGTGGAGGACTCCATAACACCCTTTGGCCTCAGATTTCCCAAATGGTGAAGTCCAAACCCACCGTGGAGATCTAGCAAAGGAAAACCAATCTAGATGGCAGAGGATTGCCAAAACAACAGTGGTGTTGAACTGTGAGCTTTAAACTGCTTTGTGTTTGACAGGAACTTACAGTGTGGGCCAAGTTTTATATCTGCTTCTGTTTTCTTCCTTCAACCCTCATCAAATCATTTCTACTCCTCACCAAGGTAAACTGCCCACCATGGGATGGTGAGATGAGACCCCACTGCAGAGCTGCCCCAGCCCTGGGCCCAGCACAGGGAGGACGTGGAGCTGCTGGAGAGAGGCCAGAGGAGGCACCAGGATGAGCAGAGGGATGGAGCAGCTCTGCTGGGAGGAAAGGCTGGGAGAGCTGGGATTGTTCAGCCTGGGGAGGAGAAGCTCTGGGGTGAGCTCAGGGTGGCCTTGCAGGGCCTGAAGGAGCTGCAGGAAACCTGGAGAGAGACAATTTCCAAGGGCTGGAGGGCCAGGACCCAGGGAATGGCTTCCCCCTGCCAGAGGGCAGGGCTGGGTGGGATATTGGGAAGGAATTGTTCCCTGGGAGGGTGGGCAGGCCCTGGCACAGGGTGCCCAGAGCAGCTGTGGCTGCCCCTGGATCCCTGGCAGTGCCCAAGGCCAGGCTGGACACTGGGGCTGGGAGCAGCCTGGGACAGTGGAAGGTGTCCCTGCCATGGCAGGGGTGGGCTGGGATGGGCTTTAAGGTCCTTTTCAACCCAAACCATTCCATGATTCCATGATGATTCCATGAATTACACCACTGCTCTGGCCACCTGTTCTAGCTGTGGCCACCCTTAGAGCAATCTGGGTTTTATTCTCATTCCTAGTCACAGTTTCCACTGCTGCAAGTTAAACTGCAGCCCTTTGGATTTTTGCTGCACCCCTCTGAGAGAAGTGTAGCTCTGTCTTCTCTGCACCTTCCCATGACATAGCCAAAGGTGGTAATAACAGTACTTTTTTTTTGTCTGTTCTGCGAACTTTGGACTTTTTTCATTCATGCTTTTGACCTCTTTGCTCAGTGCTACACTGGCCACTACCTGACTGTTGTAGCAATTCGGTACAGCTGAAAAAGAGATTTAATGTCCATCTCTGGGGGTACATCTGTACATGTATGTGGTTTACAAGTGAAGGCAGTATTTCAAGAGCATATGAATCCTTAAAATAGGTAATTAGGCTGTGTTCCATTCTGAGGGCCAAACAGGCACTGTAGGTATCTCGTACTGACTACATGTTAAGTATCTTTTTGCCATTCCCCCAGTGCATTAAAAACAAATTGCCATGTGGCCATGGTGGCCTCATCAATTCTTCAAACCACTGACTTGACATGTCAGAACTAATGTATGATCAGAGCTTCAGCATGCAGCTCTAAACTTCATTTTGTGTTCCCTGAAGTTATCAACCATTAGAAAAACTCAGGTATGTCGGTATTAAAGACCTTTTATTAGGCATGTTAGCACGTAGATTATCTTCTCTGGAACATCAGTCTTGTTGTTCCTTAAACAAATGTACCCCTAAAAGAAGAGAAAGAATAAAGCAAGCTGCAAGTTCAAAGAATTGAACTGAGTGAAGCAAAATATTTCCTTTAAATGCAGATCCAATTTCTTCTACTTTTTTATGTTCCAGGTGTGTATAAATGTCAATACCCAATCTCTAATGGCAGTGACTCTGCCTTTTCAGTAGAAATAAAAAAGCAAATTACTGTCCTCACCACCCCAAGCTTTGACTTATCTTTGTACAACCTGCTAAACAAAGAGTTGGGATCATAAAAACAAATCAATATTGTCACTTCCACTCTGATGTCTGCAGTTGCAATGTGGCATAATTTTTTAACACAGCAACTTGGAAGTTCACTTTCAGAGTGTTTGCAGGATGGGTTGTGTATAATTCATGTGCATCATCTTCAAGCAACTCACACCTTGCAGAGGAACTCCTTGAGCAGGTAACTGACCCAGTCTCAGATATTACAGATCCTCCATTAATTCCATTTTGCCTCAAGTAGCTGCTCCCAACATCCTTTTCCCCCTCTCCTCACAGAAAGGCAGGAGGACACAAGCTGGTGTTTCCTGAAGTGCACAAAGCACAACGATTTGACAATATTCATCCCACTTTTGTGGCCTGCAGGGCAGCTGGGGACCCACAAAAATCCCCCCTCAGGGAGACCACGTTCACCATCGACGGAAAAATAACATGCTCCAAATACCTTCCCTTTTCCAGTGGCTACAGAGGGAGTTTAATGGAGACAAAACACCCTTCACAGCAGTTCTGCTTAGCTGGGAGTAAGCAGGGCATGTAGTCAGGGGGTGAGGAACAATTAGGCCTCGTTGATATTTGTGAAACAATTAGTCATTAATTAGGCCAGTTTCACATTTGGAAAAGGGGAATAGCTTTAATTAGAGTGGAATTACATCCCTCTGACTGACTTCAGAGGGAACTCTAATGGCAGGATGCAAACTATAAAGTCTGCCAGGCTTTTACAGCATTTAATGGCTTATGGAGCATATTGGAAGTATACAGTCCTTTCAGTGTATATAACAACCATCTGCCACAAAACCCCACGTTCCTGCCAGGATCACAGCTACTAAACAGGGGGAGAAAAAGAATTTTAAAACAGTAACCAAATCCCCAGCTTGGATCAAGCATCTTCGTAGCTGCATTTGGGCAGCTTCCCTCCCTAATCTAGAAACTTCTCTCCCCGTGGAATTCTTGCCACGGAATATAAAGAAAAAATGAAGTGGTGTATAAGGAGATAAATATTTAATGTACAGCTACAAAATACACTTTCTCCTCTCCAGTCATGCTGTTAACTAGAGGAAGGGTCTGCACATGAACTTTCAGTCCTAAATAAGTAAAATTAATTTAATTGATGCCTTCTGTTCCTCCCGCTGGGGCAGAAAATGGGCACTGGCCTCAACATAAAAGTTTCTTGGGAGCTGCAATTGTTCTGCAGCTTAGTTTGCATTGCCTTAGCTTAAAACCCCTTCCACGGGGATAAACAGCAAATCTTCCATTGCAAGCTGTGGGATGACTCCTGTAGAGTCCAAGGAATTCTTTCTGGAGTTTGGCTTTGAGGCAGGACAATCCAATCAAAGATATTTACCTAAAAAAATACAAGCACACTCCCATCCTCTGGAATCAAAATGAGCAGGATGGAAGCAGATCTTGTTAAACTCCTAGTAGGGACTACTGTGGATGAATCCTACTTCCCAGGTATCTCCACCATGGAGCTACAGAATTTTCCACCCTATGACTAGAGGTTTTATTAAAAAAACCAACCCAAACTACTACTCTAAATGTTTTAAAGCACAACTGTGGACACCCGCAGTGTCTGCAAAACAAATGCAAGGGATTTAAAAACAATAATTTGGGCTTAGGAGCAAGAACTCCTTACCAGGAATTTCCTGCACTTGTAAATACTTCCCCCTTCTCATCTCAGCTATGGAAAAATGGGACACTTGTGGTAACTCAGTGTCAGAGTATTCAGAACTACAGGTTTAAAGCAAGACCTTGGGTACAATAAGTTTGTTGGAAACCAGCACAGGTGATGCCCCACAGCCATAAAGCTCTTCCTGCACTCACTCATACAAATTAACAGGTAAACAGTGCACCAACCATGCAAAGATGTTATTTTCCATAATCACTGGGAAAAAAAATCAGTCTGGGAGTAATTCCATAGCCAGATTCCCTGCTCATCTAACATTCCCTCAGGACACAGGCTGCCTCTAACACAGTCATCAGGTGAAAGGCAAATAAAAGAAAATAGCATAATATGTATGAGGGAATGTACAGGCAAGGACACAGTTTGTTTCCTAGACGTTGCTTTCCAGAGGAAAGAAGAAGAGATAATGGCAAAGGAAAAGCAGAATAAAACACTGGCTGTTATATCAGAAGGTCAAGGAGGATAACTAATATCCTGCTTTGTGCCAGTCTTCACTTTACTGCACCCTTGGGAATAAAGTAACAGCAGCACACACAGTCCGGGATGCCCAGATTGCCCAAAGGTTATTATGCCCACTATGGTCTTTTAAATCCTCTTTTATCTTGGAATATTTTTTGGCAGGCCCAGGTTAGTTTATCATTTTAACCCAAAATATTTTTTCATCAGATTTTTGTTATACTGTCATTGCATTTTGCACTTTTATGGTACAATAACCTTTGTTATTATTTATTATTAAAAAACTTTGTTTGCTTGTAGAACATGAAACCTCAGTGTATCATTTNCAGCTTTATCACCATCATGTCTTGATGTACCACCTTTGTTTGCTTGTGGTACATGAAACCTCAGTGTATCATTTTGCTGAGAATACTCTATTACTGTCATTAAAATGTTGAGAATGTTCTTAATTCTCTCTGTTTTTAATTATTGTTGAAGGAAATAAAATAGAGGCATTCTCTAATCAGCTTTATTTTCCAATAAAACAGTATCTACCAGTTATTCCACTTCAGTAGGGGTGAGATAGCTAGGAAAGACATAATATCAGTATTATCCTGATTTTTTCAAGGTCAGGTTGGATGAGGCTCTGAGCAACCTGGTCTAGTAGAACACGTCCCTGGCCTTGGCAGGGTGGTAGAAGTGGATGATCTTTAAGGTCCTTCCAACCCAAACCTTTCCATGATTCCATGATTTAGCAGCATGGCAGGGGCTCCACGAGGCACTGTCTGGAGCTGACTCCCTCGTACACTGAAGTCTGGCACTGGCAAGATCTGTCTGAACAATTTCTCCATGGTACAAACCCAAAACGTTGTCACAAAGTCCAGATAAATTTATGTTGGGAGAGCGAATTTCCTCCCTTGAAATTCCTCTCCTCACATTTCCCTCTGCCCAAGACTTTTATCTCTTCTGCTCGTCTTGGGGAAGCCACAGGAATGAAAAAAAAAAGGGAGACTTTGTCAGGAGCAGGACTGGACTGTTAATCAGGAAAATAAATGAACCTATAAAACTCATGTAACCTCACAGAATATGAATTAAAATTGGCCTGGTGGTGACAGTTTAATTCTAACTACTCTCTGCCAAAGTTTTGCTCTGGGTATGAATACACAGGTTGTCCAAAAAAGCAGCAAATGCCCCTTCTTTCCTAATGCTGAGACACTTCTTTCAATGCACATAGTTCAAGATAAATCAGATGTTAAAGGAGATATTTATGATCTCCAGGACTCAATAAACTGCATTTACACTTACAGTACCTTGGCTCTTTCGGGGCTGAAAAGACCATAAGACCTCATGTATAGTTGTATAAATAAATGAATATATGAAATTTAGTAACAGGAACTCTTCTGACTCATAGGAGTCTTTGGAAAAATCCCCGCTAATCTATTAATAATAAAGAATCTGTAATGCTAAAATTGCAAACCCCAGCACGTCCCCTGTTCTTAGCATACCAGAGAGACTTTTTTTCTGGTAACAGTAGCATATTCAAGACAGCACAGGCTTGACACAAGCCTTGTTCAAATTCTGAAGCCGGATACCTGGAATTAAGAGCATTCCCATGCAAGATATTGGATATTCAACAAAAATTCTCAGCCTGGTGTAAAAAGCAAATATTTTTACATGAGATAAGTACGAGAGTGCCCAGTGCAATCAATCAGTGCAGAACTCCCAGCATTACTGGGACGGGTATCAAATTGTGTTCATTTCTTCCATGTCTTTCAGAAGAAGGGTCATTCTTAGATCCTCCATAACGGGGACATGGAACTGCTGGAGCATGTCCCAAGGAGGCCATGAGGTTGGTAAGAGGGATGGAGCACCTTCCCCATGGAGACAGGATGGGAAAGCTGCTGCTCTTCAGCCTGGAGAGGAGAAGGTTGTGTGGAGACCCCAGAGCAACTTCCAGTGCCTGGAAGGGCTACAAGGAATCCAGAGAGGGACAATTCAGCAGGAACCGGAGAGACAGAACAAGGGAGAATGGGTTCCAACTGAAAGAGGGGAAATTTAGGTTTGATATGGGGAAGGAATTGTCCCCTGGGAGGGTGGGCAGGCCCTGGCACAGGGTGCCCAGAGCAGCTGTGGCTGCCCCTGGATCCCTGGCAGTGCCCAAGGCCAGGCTGGACACTGGGGCTGGGAGCAGCCTGGGATAGTGGGAGGTGTCCCTGCCATGGCAGGGGGTGGAGCTGGATGATCTTTAGGTCCCTTCCAACCCAAACCATTCTGTGATTCTACAATTCTTCCTGTATCTAAATTAGAAATTTAGACTACAACAAACATGCATTAAAGTCATTTGGGTTACATTTCAAGGCTTCTTTCATAGGCACTGTCTTTGGGGATCTGAAATTTTGATTATGCAGCACAATTCCGCTGATTCCTGAAGTCAACTACATCCAAGTAACTCAGCAGCATTTCACAGAGCTCTGTACCCCAAAAGGCCCTGCCTGTCACTCTTGCACTTAACTTCAGAACAGAAAACAGATTATTTCCTACTTTCTGCCTGTTCTCCATCCTGAGCACTGATGTGACCATTCCTCACATCTCCAGGTTCCTAAATTGGACAAACAACACAACTGAAAGCACGCATACAATATTTCATCAACCATTAAAGGCACAGTGCTGTGACTGGGAGGCCTGAATTCCTTTCTTCTACTCTTTGTTAGTCTTTGTGTATGTTTTATTTTTTATACAGTGCTTCAGGCACCACTCAACAAATGATAATCTCCCCACACTGAGCCACAGTACAGTAAACAAAGCGAGGTGGAGAAGATCCCTCTAGCAAGAAGACCACTATGGTTCCATTTTTAGCCTCATTCTTCAAGGAATGAGACTTGAGATACCACACTGTGTGCACAAAGGAGTGTTCCTTGACCTTTTTCTTCCATCAGCTTAGGAATCATTGTCCACCTTTTCCCAATTTTAACAGGGTTTGATAGACCTGAAAATATTATATTCCATCAAGATTGAGGGGAGAAAACAGCTGGGTGAAGCAAGGAAACAGAGTCAGTGCCCTACTGAGGGGAAAGCTAAAAAGCAGCACATCAGAGAATCCACACAGGACAGCACTGCTGAAAGGGGCTGATTCCTTTTGCAGCTCACAAACTATGGGTTAGGATCACTATAAAACATGGATTTGCCCATCTGAACAAAACCCTTTCTGTGCCCACAGACCCACCCATCAGCAAGGACCAACACTTCCTAAGTGACAAATTCCTGCCATCCATCCACCACCAGGAGCTGGGGCTGTCAGCAGCAGGTTCAGCTGAGGTTTACCTGGGCAAGGCCAAGAGGAAATGGCCTCAAGTTGTGCCAGGGAAGGTTTAAATTGGGTATTAAGAAATAAAATTCTTCACTGAAAAGGTGGTCAGGCATGGGAACAGGGTGGTGGAGCAACCATCCCTCGAAGTGTTCAGCAAGGTGTGTGGATGTGGCACTTGGGGACGTGGCTTAGTGGTGCTGGGTTAGCAGCTGGACTTGATCTTAGGGGTCTTCTCCAACCTTAATGATCCTATGATTCTTACATTGATGGATCAACAAAGCTGGATCTCAAGGAAAGTGCTGGTCCAGCCTCTGTTACTTTAGTGTGAGATCATATTAATGGCTTTAAACTGCCAGAGGGCAGGGTTAGATGGGATATTGGGAAGGAATTGTTCCCTGGGAGGGTGGGCAGGCCCTGGCACAGGGTGCCCAGAGCAGCTGTGGCTGCCCCTGGATCCCTGGCAGTGCCCAAGGCCAGGCTGGACACTGGGGCTGGGAGCAGCCTGGGACAGTGGAAGGGGTCCCTGACAGGGCAGGGGTGGGATGGGATGAGCTTTAAGGTCCCTTCCAACCCAAACCATTCCATGAGAAGCAGCGTTTGCTCCTTCTGTGTGATGTCTCTTAGCAGCACTTCTCCCTTTTGCAAATACCTGTAAGATTATACACACCCCATATCTTGAATTAATCTTCCTGTCACTGTACTCTGGAGAAGTCCCTTCCCGACTGTCACACACCTTCCTGGTTTGACACAGAGTTGTTAAAACAGCACCAATTTATCCCGGCAGGAAATACAGGCAGTGCTTTGTGGAGGTACAAGATACCCACAGGTGCCTCCACAGTATCCAAACCTGTGATTTGGCCACGAATTTTGCCAGGTTAACAACAAATCTAACAAAGAAACAAAAATTATTGTAAATTTCTGTGTTTTAAGGCTTCAGTTTTCCTCACAGATTCTTGCATCTACTTCAATCTCAGTGACAAAGGGATATTCAAACACAAATCTCCCTTTGTTCAAAGACCAAAGCACCTACACCTTATTCACATGATAAACCCACTTTTTGTGACAAATTTATCTGTTAGTTGCCCTCAGTAAATCTTAGGAAGAAAACTACCAAGCAAAGAGGTGATTTATACTCAAATAGGAATTTTTAGTAAGACTGTATTTAAAATAAATGCTCTTCCATAAGAATATGACCAGCAGAAGTTGCCCTCAAGAAAATCATCACTGCAGCTAAATAATATATTTGTATTTGAACAAGAATGAAAGAATATTCAGATACCCTGAGACATGTTCAGCTTACACAGGAATGTGTTAGCTCTATTAACACAGTGCTTTTAAACAGAATTATATAAAAACTAATTTTAAACTATTGATGTTTTAGTGGTGAAGTCAGAATAACGTTGTTCCTTATCCACAGCATAACAATTCTCTCACAAACATTTTGACAGAAGAATAAATTGCAGATGTCTATTTTTCAACCCAAAAAAATGCTCCAAAAAAACCAAAAAACAACCCAACAAAAAAACCTCCAACATTTGAGCTACTAAAAGGTAGAAAATAGCCAGAGAGAATTATGACCAAATGCCAGATATTAAAAAGTTCTCCACATGTGGCACAGAAAGAAACAGCCAATTCCCTCCAATTGTCTGCTTAACAGGTTGAGCCTCTCTCCAACTGGTAGCAATCAGGCAGGACACTAGAGCGGGCAGGAAATCTAAAATTAGGTTTTACTACCTATAATGGAGGATTTATGGGATAATTTAATTGGCAGTCTTGGGACTGAAACCCATGGTGGGGGAACAAAAACATCTTTCTGGATATACTCCCTGAACCCTTCCTGTAGTGGGCTGAACAATAAAAGTACTGGGGAAATAACCCAGAGATGTAATATCCCCTTTCTGGTGCAAAGTAAGTGGTGCATGACAACGTCTGTGGGTGTGAGGGGGTTCAGCAGACACAGAAGGCAGTCATGCATTGATGCAAACTGATTTTTTTTTCTTTTTAGGAGAACTGAATTGCTGCTTGTAGCGAGATGTGCCTGTAAGGACAGGAGGGATGATAAAGAGGGATAAAGATTAAGGGCAGGCTGGAAGTCAAGGCTGTAAGGGCATGAAAGCACAGCCCCAACACTTTATTGCCTGTGGCAGACTGAACCCAGCCCTGTCCTCACCACCCTGGGACAGCCATCCCCAAGATCTGCTGAGCCTCTTGGGCTTCCCTGTGGCCCTTCCGTGCTGACACAAACCTTTTAAAGCCAAACCTGGGGGATGACAGAAGCACTTTCTTGCCTTTCTCTGCTCACCAGGAGGGCTCTGAAAGGGTTAACATCCATTCTGTGAAAGGCTGTGAGAGAAGGAGGGGTAACAGGATCCCCTGCTGCATCCTCAGGGGTGTTCCACCCTGTCAGCACTTGCTACTGATGCCTTTGCCTGGCTTATTGCATTTATTGGATGGGCTTGGGGGGTTCGGAGAGAGGAGCAAGGACACGTCCCACTGTCACATCATGAGGGGGATGCACTCCCAAGTGCTGCTGGCAGGTGAGTCCCGGTCACTTCATCACAAATTCCTCAAAAACCATGGATCCCCAACTCCATAGCTGACTGGGATGCAGGGAGCAGACTGACATCAGTATGAGGGAGCAACAGCCCCACCAAGCCCTCACAGAGCCCTTCTCCTAACTCTGCAGTGCCCCCACCAAATCCACTCACAAATTCACAGCCCCCTGCTGAGATTCCTTTTTAGTCTGTTTTTCCCATTTCTCAAATCCAACAGTTTAGGAATGGCTGTCACTCATCTCTACTCCCAACTCCCAGAGCCAAGCCCTACCCATTCCAAAGTTTTCCTGTAATGGGATCTCCACTGGACCTTTACGAAGACATTGTGGCATTTGTCAAATGCCTTCAGCTTTAAAAGACATGCACAGTCATCTTCTATTCTGTGGTGACAAGTTTGGAGAGGATGACAGAGGAATATGTTTAGTGTTATTACCTCTGGCTTACCACTGGCAGTGCCAAAAGGAAATGTAAACAATCAAGTCAGTGTAACAATCCTTGATTATTATTCTTAGAACAGCCCTGACATCAAGTTATAAGCTATAATAAATTAAAAAAATGCAGTGCCATTTATTTCAGAAAGCAACATGCAGGAAAAGGCTGAAAAAATTTGAAGGCTGCCTCAAGAACTTCTCTCTCAGCACATTTCAAACTTGATTGGTGTGACATGAAAAAGTCCCATAAAGAAAGCAAAATTAACTCGTTTCAAAAATCACCTTTTGGAAGAGCTCTGCTGATAGCCACTAAGTCTACAGTGAAATCAGTCAGGCAATTTGGAAACCAACCCATTGAGAAGGGCACAACAACTCCAAAAAAAAAAAAGGTGTTTGAGTAACTCCAGGTGTGGCAGTTTCAAGATCGGGCTCAGGTTTTTTCCCTTCTCCCACTTTTTGAACACTAACATCAATCATTCTTCATTTCTTGCTTCTTAGACGGTCCCCCTAAGCTTTTATTCTAGTGATGTGAACAAGGAAAGTCCCGTTGCCATCAACAGGGAAAAGTTTTTAAGTTTTTGTAGTTTTTAAGCCACTCCTGCTCCTCCACTAAAAGGACCACCACACCACCTGACAAAGACCTACAAGTCACTGCTATCTCTGGGATGCTGTTGAAATGTCAAATCAAGATCTTTCCACGATCCTGAAAAGTGTCCTTTCTGATAGATCAATTTACTTTCTATTTCAAATTATATTTGACCTTTACTTTATATTTGAAATGTTTCTTCCACAAACTTCCCTTTTCATTTTCCCCTGGCTTACATCTTCTTCCTTTGGGGATAAAATAATTACATTGACATAAAGAAGAAAACCTTTGTGTCTTAAATATTGCCTCTCTGTTGCCTGAACTTAAAATATGTGAAAAGTTTATAGACCTTGACAGATTCAGGGTGTGGTACAACACACTCTCCTTCATGCAATGCAGCCTCCATCTGCGAGTAAGTTGCCTTTTCATGGAAATACTATTCGGAGAGCATTTCCATAAAAATTCACCCTGGCACGGCTCTGTTTCTCTTGTCATTCGCCCAGCTGTGTTCCTGCCTTGATTGAGTTCTCTTTTTGAATAAGGCACAGCAGTCATTTTCATGGGGGCAGCTGGGGGAACTTTCCATCTTTACGTAAGAGCAAGCCCTGTGGTCGATGCAGCCGGGCTGCAGGAAGCATCAGTAAAACCCAGGGCAGTTGGATTTACAACCAGAGATAGTCTGAGAACACATTTCAACCTCCTCCTGCCTTCGTTTCTAGCTCCTTACTAAAGACAAGGAATGCAGCACACTGAGTCCCAAACTTTGCCTTCCCCAAGAGGAAACACCGAGTTTCCTTGGGGGTTGGAACAAGGTGATCTTTAAGGTCCTTTCCAACCCAACTCATTCATTCTGTGATTGTCAAAGTCCTGGCTGAGGTCAACACAAGGCTCCACACGCTGAGCAGGAGACAGGGCCCAGAGGAAGAAGAGGTGCAGAAGAAGGAGAAGGAGCCGTCCTTAAAGAAAAGATCACCCGGCCCAGATGGATGAGTTAAAGGTCATGCCACTGCTGCTGCCACTGCTGCTCAGCCACCCAGTCCCAGCAGTGCCCTGAGGCACCGAGTGCCTCCAAGACCCAGCAAATTTTATCTCCTCCAACAGCCAGCCGAGCTGGGACTGAAATTTCACCATTTCCCAAAAACTTCCCTACTGCTGCAGCAAGAAGCAGCGAGGCCACT
The DNA here is from genome assembly GCA_013397915.1 of Daphoenositta chrysoptera. Classification (NCBI taxonomy): domain Eukaryota; kingdom Metazoa; phylum Chordata; class Aves; order Passeriformes; genus Daphoenositta; species Daphoenositta chrysoptera. The sequence goes on from VZRO01002368.1 coordinate 43,043, forward strand.
GCAGGAAGGATCTCAGGATGCCCTCAAGTGCCCGCTGAGCCCTGGGCCACAGCCTGGAAAATGCAAATTCAGCTTTCCCCATGCAGATGGGGATCCCAAAGGCAGCCTGGAAGGCAGAGGCTGCTCCTGCAGTGCTCCCAGCAGGTGGATGAGCCAATGTCCCTCCACGGCACCAAGGCAGGGACACCCAGTGCTGGTGCTCACACATCACCACGCTCTCCTGTGTTCAAAAGGCATTTCCAGCATGCTTCCCAAACACAAATACTAAATTATTATTTTAAATTACGGGGTTTGTATTTTTCCTGAAGTGTTTGCCCTGCACTGAGGCTGAAAATGGACAGTCTGCGGTCTCTTTTACGAAGCTGTTTTTATCCTCTCGGAACCAAAGTGGTAAACCACTAATGGCATGAGCATTTTTCTCATTATCAGTTACAATGTTAATGACTCTTATTTAGGCAAGCAGTATTTTAAAACCTTTCAGCCTTGCTTGTTCACTTATTAGACCTCAGACTGTTTATTGTGTCTTCTCTCAAGAAAGTTCTTTTATGATGTTAAAGGGAGGAGGCCATTTCAAGACCAGGCAGCAATTTGCATCAGTAAACACTTTAAGGAACATGTTGCTCCAGTGTCTTAAAACACTCATTTTCAAAATCCCTTGCCTGAAGGATCAGTGCACTCTGGTGCTCAGGTCTAACTGTAAATAGCTAAATGTTCAAATAAAACTTGGGTCTAGCAGCTGAAGCAAAGGCAGGTTTTAACCCCAGTGTTAGGATCAAACTCTGCCTTGTAATCTTGTGCAAAATACTCAGACCGCTCTTAGAAAACATTGACAAAGTGTTTCAAATTTGTTTTTCCTAACCCTCCATCTCCAGGACTCCAGAGCCACCCACACAACAAGCACAGACCATAGAGGATGTTTTGACACAAAGCACATTAGGGACTTTGTTGGTTTCCCTATTTTTTTTAAGCCCCATCCCAATGGTGGCATGGAGAAAAACAGAGGCATCATCACAACAGCTTCCTAAGGGCACTCATGGAGAAGCATCCAGGGTTGCAATGGGAATGGGCAACTTTAGGAAGGGTAGAAAGCCAAGCACGAAGGCTCTGGCAGCAGGAAAATCAGAGCACATTCATAAAACAACAGCCCAGCGTTTTGAAAAGTATCGAACAAAGTGGTTGCCAAAGGGTTGCTGTCATCTCCAGGAAAAGCAAGCATGCCACAGATATTTCCTGTGCACGCTGATCCTGGGGGAACAGTAAAAGTGGGTTATTACACAGACCTACTCTCAGTGTTCTCACTTTCATAATACACACGAGTGTTTCCTCACTGCATCCATTCTTGCTCGAAGCCATTGGTGGGCAGCATACCTAACTCAGCTTTTGTTTAAGTTCTTATGTTCTTCCCAGGTAATTGGCCCTACGGGACTTTAATCTAAATGGAGTGTGTCTTTGTAGGGACCTCGCAGAGGTATTTCTAATGTTTAATGGTCTCCTGAATTACTACTTTCCTCCCACTGAGAAGGAAATGGGCTCACCGCCGTCCGCTTCCCTGTAGCATTCATTACCACGGGCAGCACGGATGTGGAAACAGCATCCCTCAGCCCATCCCATGCAGCAAAAGCACAGGGAAGAAGAGGCAAATATTCATCCTCCTTGACAGAAAAAGACCTGCTCCACGTGGATGTGACCAAGCAAAGCTTCCCCTCACATGCAGTCCCTCACAATCCACCCATCTGGGCTCACTGCAGGAGGGTGAGGGAACTGGATCCCAGCACAGCTCCCCGGCTCAGGGTGACACGGGCACGTACCTGGCAGCGGTGCTGGAGTGGGGATCTGGCTCTGTGGGGTTATTTGCTGCCTTTCTTCTGCAGCTCTTTCTCAGACCATGTCCTAATGTCTTCCAGACCCCCAGCAGCCCTCATACCATATGTGGAGTAACAGCACCGTGGAGTAACTGGTTAATGAGTTGTTCTCACAGCCTGCTGCCCTTAGGAGCTGGTGCACATCTCAGTGCCTGCAGCAGCACCGTGGAGAACCAGCTCTCAACTGCTGTCAATACCTAATTTGAAACCCTTGTAATTATAGCACTACAATAGTAACATTAACTTCACCTAGAAGCCAGGTGCCTCATTCATTCCCTCTGCCCCGGCTTGGAGGAGGAATTGTGTGTCCATCAGGAGCAGGGCAGGGATTGTCCCTCTGTGCTGGGCACTGAGAGGCCCCTCGAGGGCTGTGCCCAGTTCTGGGCCCTGCAGGAGAGCCCTGGAGGGGCTGGAGCGTGTCCAGGGCAGGGAACGGAGCTGGGAAGGGGCTGGAGCCCCAGGAGAGGCTGAGGGAGCTGGGAAAGGGGCTCAGCCTGGAGAAAAGGAGGCTCAGGGGGGCCC
>VZRO01002368.1:55473-112653 GCA_013397915.1 Daphoenositta chrysoptera
AAGCAGAAAACCCAGGAGCCCCCTAATTAAAAATAAAAATTAAAAAAAAAAAAAAATTAGAAAAAAAAATAATAATTAAAAGCGTCTCAGTTTTTAAAGCAGAACTACATAATGTATTAATTGGTTGCTATTAGCATGCAGTTTTATTGAGCATAGCACACAGAAGTCTGATTGTAAGCGAGGAGTGTTTTCAATGAAAGTGGAGTTATTTTAGCTGCAGACATGTTTACATTTCTGTGGTTTAGTCTATAACTTTCTCTTTTTCTTGCTTCAGAATTCTGCTCCATGAAGCAAAGCCCTTAGCTCCCAGACATTCCAAAAAGTCTGCCAAAATAATAGGGGGAAAAAAAAAAAAGGGAGAAGGAATAAAAAAAAACACACACAGAGACCCCCAAGTCTGGGTCAGGCTCAGGGCTGGGTATGGGCAGAGCGAGTATACCCCCTCCTCACTCTCCCTCTCCAGTTAAAAAGCCTTCAGGGCTCCATTTCCTGTTTTTAAGGAAAAAATAAAGCGGGTCTAGGACTGATTTTAGACACTGCCTAGACCAGGGCTGGTGGGTGCCGAGGACCTTTAACTCTCTCGATGCCAAAGGGTACCCAATAACACAGATCCAGGCAACCACACACCTCCCTCCCTCCCTCGGAGCAACCCCAGCAGAAAGATGGGCTTTTTACCCCAATGTGTGGGTTTTTTGGGTGACTAAGAACCCAAAGGTCCCAAGCAACCCCCCAGTGCTTGAATGAGCAGAGTGGAGAGACAAAATACCCCAAAAGTGTGACGGAGTGCCCTCTGCCACTGCAGCACCCACCTATGGAGATGTGGTGAGCCCGTGGGGTCCCTTCTCAGAGTTGGGGACAGCGTTGTCACCCACCCCACCTTCCCCGCAGCCTCCCCTGCTGTGGATGGGCAGCATCACTGGTGTGGCCCTCAGCGAGTGGGCGTGCAAACAACTCGAGCTTCTGGACCTTAAATCCGCAGCTTTGGAAAATCAAAACGGAGCAGCTCGGCTAAAATTAGGAACACGCGGTAGTGAATGAAGCAAGAAAGTCGCGGACGCCTCCCCACTAAACTCCCGACTCAAGTTTTCCACTCCAAGGCTTGGTAGGGTGTGATAGGAATAGAAACAGGAGTGATCAGAATGCAGCACCCCTGTAAGGAAGGGTTGTGTCTCCAGGGAAGGGACCAGGAGAGGTGGCAGGGCAGAGGATGGAGCCACTCCTGCCCCTCTGCCCTGAGCAACCCGCCCCGGGAGGGAAAATCCTTGGGTCTGCAAGCAGCAAGCCAAAACCTCAGATGAGGCAGGGGAAGAAAATTCACGATGGTGTTTCTTGGCCCCCTGGCCCCCAACATTTTCCTCCCAACCTCATCCAAAGCATTTTTATGTGTGTGTCCCCTCCCCAGACGTTTTATTTTTACATGCCAGATGACTCCTGTATATTTGGACCTCTCGCTTTTGAAGAAGCCAGAAAGCATTATGATTTCCCAATGCTTAGAAAAGAAAAGAAAACACCTTTCCCCCAAGATGTTTTATATTAATTTAAGTATCGGTTCCTGGTTCATGTCAGCCCCTTTCACAATGAAATGTCCTGCGTGGGCTGTCACACCTGCTAAATATAATCCTCTCATTCTTTTGATATTCTGCAAAGGGCCTTTAAAGGTTCACATCCTCCAGTCTGGAGGTTTAATTGCTTCATCTCGGATTTTTAAGAAGCCTTATAAATTTCTGATTTTTGTGGATTTCAAAGGAGCAGGGGGAGGGATGGGATAGGGATGGGAGGGCGATGCTGAGAGCACTGCACCGACACTGCAGGTCTTGTAAAAGCTCTGACCCTCCAGCCCGTCCCACAGCTTCTGCTCCTTGGGGCAGACAACTTGAGCTGGTTTTATGAGTTACCAATGAGTTAAATATGAAAATAGTAGCCTATTTCGCTATGGTAAATGCTCACCAGGGAGGAAATCACAGATTCAGTTTTATAGAAGGTAATGGAGTGAGATTACCCACACTAATGTACTTAACTCTTCAGAGAACATAAATCCAGCAGGAGACAGCCCCAAAACCAGTTGATCCCCAGAACAAACTGCAGCCAGGAGCAGTTTCATCCTTACGAGGTGCTGGTGGCACCAGGTTTGCCTGGAGGAGCTGTGGTTTGAAACTCCTGGTCGAGAGGAGTGTGGTGGTAACAGACTCCAACAAGGATGTTCCTGGGGCCAGAAAATGCCTGGCAGGATGGGAACAGGAGGGCAGGAGGGGAAATCCTGCAGCCCCAATCTTGGTGCACTGCACACAGCAGCTCTCAGTAACAGGATGGCCACCAATTCTCTGAAAGTGTGATGCATAATTCCTGTTAACCGAGATAAAACAGCGGAGAGAGGGACGCTGAGCGTGCTGACAGCTTCCTGCTACACCCAGATGTGGCTGCAGGAACAGGCCCCCAAAATCCTGTGTTTTCCTGGAGGGGCTGCAGCAAAGCCAGCGGGGTCATGTCCAGCCCTGGGTGAGTCCCCGTGGCTCCATCTCCTGCATCACCTTCAGCGTTCAGGCACTCCCAGGTGCAGGGCACAGGTTGGCAGCTCCACCAGTGACCACCACAGAGGACAGCCGAGCTGCTGGGCTCCCTCGTGGAAAGCTGCTCCACGTTGTCATTCCACACCCCAAAACCCCAATCTTCTGCTCTTTCAAACCCTGCCTGTGTGACTGAAATATTCAGCCAATGTTCCTGCAGAATGCAAGTAGGGGGAACGCGAGGTGGGAAAGGGATGAAGGGCCAGGCGGGTGGGAGGCTGGAGCAGCCCTTGCTGTGCCACCTTCCTGCCACCAGCCCCAGCTCCCAGGCCCTGCAGCTCTTTGCTCTCAGCCCGTTGCTCTGTCACAGCAGTTGTCCCCAAAGCTGACCCTGGTGTCCTGGGTGGGGACAAGATCCACCCTGAAGGCTCATTCCTGGAGCGTTCTCTCATGAGGAAGGATTTGATTTCAGAGCAGATGGGTCTTCCAGCGCTGCCTCTTGCTCAGGAGTGTTGTGGGGAAAGAAAAAAAGGGTTCATGTCATTTTCCATCTCCTCAAGCACAGTTTTCAAAATACAAGTTCGAAACAAATGATAGAAATTAACGAATTGTCGCATCTGGATCAAGAAAAAAATCCCATAACCAGCACTTTTCCCATATTTCTTCCAGAGCAGTGGGACTATGAAAATATATTTAGCATGTGGCACAGCCTGAGATAACTTTGAGTCTTAATGGAAGAACTGGGGACAGAACCACTTAAAGGATGCAAAACTTGCTATGGTTTTAGGCTGCTGCTGTGTTCACCACTAAACCACGTCCCCAAATGCCACATCCAAGTGGTTTTTGCTGATTTTCATGGACAGCAATTCCACCACTTGCCTGGACAGCCCGTTCCAGTACTTGGCCATGCTTTCAGTGAAGGATTTTTCCTAATATCACCCTAAACTGTTTCGTCTTGTCCTGTCACTTGTCACCTGGGAGAAAAGACCAAGCCCCACCTGGCTACAACCCTTGGGAGTTGTAGAGAGCAATATGGTCCTCCCCGAGCCTCCTTCCCCCAGGTTAAACAACCCATTCATTCAGAAAAACTGAAGAAAGAAGGATAATAATGAAAACTTCCTAGCATTAATCATAGTTATTATCAATGAAATGAGGTATATGAATGATACTTATTTCTTTTGATATGAAACAAGTGTAGAGCAGGAATTATTTTATTTTTTTCCCCACTGGCAAAATGCAATTCCAGCGCCTGATTTTCTCATTAGAACCAGAAAGGATTAACATTTTACCTATGAAAATACCATTTAGGATGAGCGAGTCAGGCAACAAAAAGGGGACACCTTTATAAATATTCCCTCTCACAGGTGTGGGTGACATTCACTAATAAAGGTTCCCTTATGTAAAAATGACATTTAATTCAGGAGAGATAGGCAGTTATATAGACATATCCTGTTGCCTGGATATGAACAGGCAACTCTTTTCCAAGGAGCAGAAATTAGGGCTTTTTACAGCACTATGGATATTTTTTAGTCACAGACTGAACACCCCAATACCATTTTGGCAGTCTCTGAGAAGACTCTTGTGTCCCTCCTATGCGAGAACCACTTTTAATTAAGGGAGGAAAGATAATTCGTATTTAAAAGCTCCAAAGTTGCAAAAGAAAGGATTTAATTTTGAATTTACCTGTGTAAGTATCTGGTGAGATAATGTGGTTGGATAAAGGGGATATTGATCACCAGGATATTCAGCATCAGTGATTATTCAGGATTATTCAATTTATTCAATTTAAAACAATTCACACTCTTTCCCAGGCAATGGGCTAAAAGGAAAGTGAGATAATTTGTTTATTTTCATTTTTAGTTTTGTTTTCTTTCTGCTTATACTGATAGCTGAGTTCAAAAAACACTATGTTGGCAGGGAAGGTCCAGGGAACACTTGAAACTCCCATGAATTTCAGCAGGGTTTTTATAAGGCTACAAGAAATGGTGGAAAAAAAATTTTAAATGCCAAAGGTCTGATCTGAGTGATTGGAGAGCTGGGATGCTTACCTGAATCCCTCCTAAATATCTTGAATCTCCAAAATAAAGTGAAACTCAGCTTTTTTCCCTGTGTTTTAGAAAATAAGTCCCAAAAGAGACAAAGCTGAATATCAGTCCAAAGGCAAACTGGAATAATGGTGAAATAAACTCTCTGTGCAAATTTCCAAGACCAGAACTGGACTTCTCATTCATTCTCAGTTTGGGCTGGGGGGGCAGAATTTGTGCTTTTTCCTATGTTAGCCACAGCATTTCCCTTCCTCTCTCCAAAGGGGCATTTCTTGGCATCACTGCTGAGATTCAAGGAATAACTCACCCAGTAAATCAATACAGAAAGGCTGAGTGCAGCATCTTTGTAAGAACTGCAAAATTCTCCAGCCACATGGCAAAAATTAAAAATATGAGAGCTAAAGGTTGAAGCATTTTCAAAAAAAAAAAAAAAGGAAGTCAAAATTAGGGTAGGTGGCAATATATCATAATTTCAAAAATATTTACCAGTGAAGAATTCTGGCAGCACATAGAAGTGAGCTGTGTCAGAATGGGTGCTTGAATATAAAAAGCTGCTGATGAATAGTGGATGAAGACAAGCCTTGCCAAAAATAAAATGTTTATACTCCAATAGAAAGCAATTCATAAGTGTAAATACATAAAGTTACTTGCTCATTATTTACTTCTATCTTTACGTTTTTCCATTCCCTTGCATTCCTTGGGGCATGGTGATCCCTGAGGAGGCCATAGCTCAATGCAAATGTAATCCAATAGGGAATTAATATGCACATAAGCAACATTTTTATGGGGTTTAAACTCGTGAACCATCATCCCTCTCTTCTTTGCATTAGGCTGCTTCTATTCTTTCTGTATTTGTCATGGTACCTGGAAAAAACTCAAATTTTGCCTTCAGCTCCATGGTATTGGTGCTGTTCACACACAAGTGCCTGTAGTGCTGTAAATCCAGCTTTGTTAACAGATCTTCATGAACACACAGCTGTAAGGTGATATTTCTCTACTTTTATAATTTTTCAGCTATCCCTGTATACAATCACACCATTTTATCTTTTATTTGGCTACTTCTTACCAAGTTTTCCACAGCCTTCCTTCATTGCCTGTTTCATGCAACAGAGAAATGCCTAAAATTAAAGTCAGAGGCAGCAAACAGCCTCCCCCAGGACCCGCAGCTCCAAAAAACTCCGTGATACACAAATGGGAAAAACCTGATTTTCCACAGCTGCAACTCTACACACACCAACGCAGGCACAGACACCCAAACACACGCTCGTTTTCCACACCTACCTTGTGGCAGCGCTGCAAACAAGGCACAGAGATGCCCTAAAAGTGCCACTTGTGTGTCTGCAGGCAGGGCAGAGCTGGCTGTGCAGGTGCCCTCAGCACAGGCTCCCCTGTGCCGGCTGGGAGGAAGGGAGAGGCCGTGCAGAAGGTGACTCAGCTCGGGATGTGACACTGAATCACCCTCGGGATGAGCCAGGGAGAGGGAGAGACCCAGCCCTGCTTCCAGCTGCTGAATCAACACCCTAAAACAGCGTGGCAGCTCTGGAGTGGCAGCAGGTGTAGGTGTGAGGGGACAGAGGTGCCGTGGCAGGTCTCCTCAGATGGCACCTGGATGTCCCCATCCCTGTCTGGCTGGTGGCACATGTCCTGTGTGTCCCAAATCTCAGTCATGTTCAGTTTTAGCAGCACCTGGATGTCCCCATGGCTGCCTGGCTGGTGGCACATGTCCTGAATGTCCCAAATCTTAGTCATGTTCAGTTTTATGAGCACCTGGATGTCCCCATGGCTTCCTGGCTGATGGCACATGTCCTGTGTGTCCCAAATCTCAGTCATGTTCAGTTTTAGCAACACCTGCATGTCCCCATCCCTGCCTGGCTGGTGGCACATGTCCTGTGTGTCCCAAATCTCAGTCATGTTCAGTTTTAGCAGCACCTGGATGTCCCCGTGGCTGCCTGGCTGGTGGCACATGTCCTGAATGTCCCAAGTCTCAATCATACTCAGTTTTTTCATCTGGAGGTGGCACTCAGTGCTCTGGGCTGGGTGACAAGGTGGGCATTGGGCACAGCTGGCACTCAAGATCTTGGAGGGCTTTTCCAACCTTAATCATTCTCTGTTTCACATTTCTTTCAGAGATGATGAAAAATGAAGACGTTTCATTCAGGACAGCTGTTTGGACTGGACTAAGTGAAGTCTATTTGTTCTGTCACAGATTAAAGAATGACATGCTGAACCCCATTGTTTTTTGACTCGAAGACCCAGAAAACTTGGCATAATCCCACAGAGGGACGTGTTTTCCTTGATTTAGTATCTGAGCCCTTGAACTAACTGGAGAGCACTGAAAGGTGCCTGGAGGTCAAGACAGGACCAGGCTCACCTGCACCATTTACTGCAAAAAGCAAAGTATTCAAAAGCATATCTCACCCTGAAATCTGCTGCTGACACTGTGCTTTAGAGCAAAATAAAATCATAAAATCATAGGTTTGGGTTGGAAGGGACATTAAAGCCCATCCCATCCCCCCCCTGCCATGGCAGGGACACCTCCCACTGTCCCAGGCTGCTCCCAGCCCCAGTGTCCAGCCTGGCCTTGGGCACTGCCAGGGATCCAGGGGCAGCCACAGCTGCTCTGGGCACCCTGTGCCAGGGCCTGCCCACCCTCCCAGGGAACAATTCCTTCCCAATATCTGACCCAAATTTCCCTTATTTCAGTCTGAAGCCGTTCCCCCTTGTCCTGTCTCTCCAGTTCCTGATGAATTGTCCCTCTCTGGTTCCCCTGTAGCCCCTGCAGACCCTGGAAGATGCTCTGAGGTCTCCACAAAACCTTTCCTTCTCCAGCTGAGCAGCCCCAACTCTCCCATCCTGTCTCCACAGGGGAGGTGCTCCAGCCCCCTTATCAACTCCTCTGGACTCGCCCCAACATTTCCACGGCCTTCAAAATGTGAGAATAAGTTCTTCAAACCAAGATCTGATTTATTGTGTCAAAGCACACGCAGCAGAGCTGGACAGGGGGATCTGCCATGATGTGGCTCCTGAAGGGTGATGGGTTCCCAGGGCCACGGTGGTTTTGTAGGAAGGCTGAAGAAGGATTTTGAGGTCATCTTGCTCATTCACGTTTGGTGACACTCAGGAGTGGGATCAAGATCAGGACAAGGCCCTCCACATTCTTGGAAATACCAAGAGGAATGTCTAGAGAAGGGAACAGATGATGCTAAGACAGCGACACAGAACAACTGTAAGAAATCTTTGCTACCATTCACAGGATAGATTATGATAATTGGTCCCATCTGGCTTAAAGATTTAGGAAATCAATACAGTCTTGGATAGATGCTCTGTGAAATAGCTGTTAACAGTGATGTGAAGCTTCCAAACACTCACCCCTGTGTCAAAATTCTGACCTGATTTACAGCTCAGAAAATCCCTATTTTAGTCAAATGAGTCCTTGCCATCAGGTTGGACTCGATGATCTCAGAGGTCTTTTCCAACCTAACTGATTTTGTGATTCAGTGAAACAGAAGGAGGAAAACCACTTCCTGTGATCAGTTCAGATACCAGGACAAGAGAATTGTTTTATTATTTTACTTACATGTAAAAAAAAAAATTAATTTTACTTAAAATGTAATTACAAATGTTTCACAATCAAGAGAAAGTTGGATGATGCTCTGAGCAGCCTGATCTAGTGGGAGGTGTCCCTGCCATGGCAGGGGAGTTGGAATAAGATGATCTTTAAAGTCCCTTCCAACCCAAACCGTTCTGTGATTCTGTGATCAAATTATTGCACTGTCTGCTGTCATCATTTGGAATTTCAAGGAGTTTTGATCGGGCAGCTTTTTGGTTTAGTTTCCCTTTTTCAAATGTGAGAAAACATTTGCCCCATTATTCCAACCATTTCAAGCATTTCGTAGTTTACCAGAATGAAAAATCGGGCCAACGTATTGAAAGGTTTGCTCAAGTAGGTGGATGTTTTTTTAATGGAAAGAACAGTTGGTTCTGCAGAAGCATGGGAATTTTTAGCAAGCACTGCATGCTTCCCCTCAGAAAGGAGTGAAAGTGTTCCTGTTTTTCCAACCAATCTGCCATTTGCACAAAAGCAGGCAGAAGGACATGTTCTCAATGGGACAATAGGCATTTTCTGGAGAGCAAAAGGAAAACATAAAATGTGGTGTTAGATGAAAAGATAAGATTTTAAAAAATCGAATGAAAGGGAAAAAAAAGTGGAGGGAAATTTGCACAGTCCCTGGACTAAAACAAGAGGTTTTTCTGTAGAAAAAGTGTGTGCAAACTGCAGCAAATCCCAGGACAAGGTGGTGGAATTGCAAGCCAGGGAAAGCCTTATTTTTTTTGCTTATATTGCACAAAAGCATCTCTCTGTGGAAACGAGCCCTCTCTGATCTTTTTCATTCTCTTGACGCAGAAATAAAACAACTTAAGAGTCAAATAAAAAGCTGGGAACAGAATAAGCAGTCTGAAACTATATCACACCAGATAAAATTCCCTGGAATTATCTGTGAATTCATTGAAACTGTATTTTATGTTTTGCTTCAAGACAACTGCTTTGTTGAGGAGGTAATGTATAGATTAAGACAGGACACTTAAACTCCAAAGTCCCCTCGGAGAGTTCTTTCTGGTATAAATCTGCTCTCCTTTAACTTGGATTATAAACAAACTCCATGATATGCACCTGGTTCTGGCAGGGTCTCTATTATTTCGCTCCCAAAAGCAGCTTTATAAAGAGAACACACTGCATTTCAACAGCAATATAAATAATGTTGCAGTCGGGGATCTCTTGCGCCGCTTTCATTTTTCTTTCTTCCCTTTTCATCTGAACTGAACCACACCTCTCTAAAAATACTCACTTTCTTAATGAAAACCATATTTTTGGGCATTTTTTTTTTCCCCCCGCGTGTGCATGACCTGTTGAAATGCCTGCACAATCTTTAATGTCAGATTCAGACGACACATGTCTTATGAAAAAGTCTGGGACTCAGCTCTCGGCGGGGCCTCCCAGATCTGTCCCACGTCTTTATGAGAAAGAGGGACAAAACCTTCTGGTTTTGGCATTTTATATTGGAGTCTGCTTTAAGCTAGGCAAGAGAAAAAAAAAAAAAAGAAAGAAGGAAAAAAAATAGCAACGTAGAGTCTAGACAGAAGAGATTGGGTTGAAATCTGGAAGCTATTCAGTGAGGCTACGGCACATGGCAGCTTGACTGCAGAAAGAGATCACATTACGCTGCCTAATTACACATGAAAAATGTACACATCACTTTTCTTAAATGCTTGGAAAAATAGATGTTCAGATGGCAACTGCGAGCCAGTAACTGAGCCAGTCATACATAGTTGGAACGCCTCACAAATGGCATTTCTAAAGCCTGCATTTTTTATTTTTAATTTTTTTTTTTACAATGTAATTATTGTGTGTGTGTGTGTGTGTGTTTATAAAACAACTTCTAAAAAAGGCTTTCTAAATTTAGCAGGCGGTTGTGCTGCAGGAGCATGGAAGGTGGAAATCCAGCATGTAAGGAGGAGGAATGAGGGCCTAATCCTGACTCCTCATGAGCCAGTTCAGCCAGGTTTCCTTGGAATTTTGGGTTGATCCACAGGCTCATCTGCTGGGAGCAAACGGTGTGGGGTTTAGATCTCCAATAGGAACATCCCGTGGGAGCAAAGACAAGCAGATGCCTGGGTATTTGCAGCACCTATGGCCCTGAGGTTGTGTGTTTATATCCTGCCTAGGAAATGTTTAAAAGAGAAGTTTCTCCTTTCGCATGGACAAAGAGAGGGGGAAAAATAATCTCATTTATTGTGTTGTTTGAGCATGAAGCTCCCCCGTCATCGCCTCCTCCTGACCTCACGGCTCAGGGCTGATGGGTCCTGTTCTGCCCCACTCCTGCCATGCTCCTGCCAGTGATGGGTTGAAAGAATCCAGAGATAAGTTTGATGGAGTTAGGCTTTTGTTTCCATCTGTTTGGATGGCATCTGCTCTTCTTTTTAGCTTAAACACAAATGCTCAAAGACGGGATACAAATAGGGCTTGGACTAGATCATCTCCAGAGCTCCCTTCAGGCCTAAGGCCTATTCTGTGATTTTGTGATTTCGTGATTCTGTGACTGCTCCAAGGGGAAAAACAATTTTCCAAGCCACTTCCAAAGGTTTGTCATTTCAACCCTGCTAACGAGACCCATGGCAGTGGATTTTTCAGGGGGAAATGTCGATTTGTCCGTCTGCCTGCCAGACTTCACTTTTCCTAGAAGACTCCTCAGAACAAGCTCCTCCAAGAGCAAAGTGCCCAATCCTGCCCTCAGTGCCAGTCTGGGTGAGCACGGAATAAAAAACAATCCCCAAAGCCCACTCTGGTAGCCAGGCTCTCCACGTGACTACTCCCTCCGAGTGCCTTTGAGTCCTTCCCTCCTGGAGCCAGCGGCCAGTCAGACCTTGGCTGAACTGTTAATCCTTCCAGACAAAGAGGAAAGAACATCTTGTAAAGTTTTGTTGCTGTTGTTATTGTTAAAACGGACTAAGCACGGAGCAACTGGCCAAGCTATCTGGCAAAAGCGACCCGCAGAAAAGCCTTTCAGAAGAAAAAAACTGTATTTTCTGGATATGGGAGTAAGCTTCACCAGTTCAGGGGGAGGAACTGCACCAATCCAGCTACTTCCAGTTGGAATATGGGTTGTCGTGCTGATTATTTCATCACCGCGCTCTGCAGGACCTTCCTTTGCTTTTCCCTTTTACAGCTGTAAAGAAATAAAAGGTGCTTTGCTGTTTGCACAGCCTGGGCCTGCTGGAGTCCTGCATGAGAAATACCAGTCACACAAGAATTCCAAAGGGGCAGAAGCTGGGTTTGAAACCGCTCTGCTCTTGCCAGGGGCAGCTCTCCTGCAGGAGGGAAGGACGGGGGCTCTGCCAGCCCCTCCAGGGAGCCAGGTTTGCCTGGAGGAGTTGGGATGTGGGTGAAAGTGGGAGCCACGACCACATTAAGGCTGCTCCCCTTTAGACCAGGCAGGAACCATTGTGGGCAAGGGCTTCCTTCCCAGGTTAAGGCTCTGCAGAGGTGTGGAGTGGATGGATGGACAGACCCAGCCTGGCCTCTGCTCCTCGGGGTATTTTCCTGCTGTGGATTTTGTGTCCCGCTGCGGTCGGAGGCAGCAGCACCAAACTCTGAGAGTCCTTCAGCAAAGTGAGGCCTCCTCTTCCAGAAGGGTCAGCCTTGGGTGTAATTTATGAGGGTTGTGGTAGCCCTGCTACCCTCTCGCTGCTTGTGATGAATTTTAAATCAAGTGAATATTTTCTGCTCGCTGGTGAAAGCGGGGAGGAATGATGGCAGGAAACAAATCACTTCCTCTGGTCATTCCTCTCGCCACAGCCACGCTATTTTTAACAAATCTTATTAAAAATTATACAACCCCGTATTTTCTGGAATCTGTTTTATTGAACAAGTACAAAATAAATCAAGACAGGAAAAATGCACCATTTGGAGCAGCTCCTTTTGCTGCAACTGATTTAGCAAAACAAGCCACAGGGGAATGCAAATGGCTTTCTAGAACTGCTTCCTGCGGCCATCCCGCTCTCTCCATGTGGAAGAGAGGAATATTTTACCAGCTGCATCACTTCATACAATAGTAAATTATTCTAAGTGTTCTGGTCACCACAAAATACACTGTCTTGAAGGTTATTCCCATTATCAGAGTTATTTGTTTAATTTCTTGCTGCAGCCAGCTTTAAACAGTGTCTTTTCCAAAAATATCGTCAAACCCATGGGTGCCTGCTCAGCAGAAGGGACTAAAACTGAAAACTGACCCCTCAGATTTGGGCATTTCCTAGGTCAGGATCAGCTGGGACAAAATTTTGGTGGATGGAAATTCTTCTCACAAATAATTGTCAAGATTCCTGGTTTCTAGTAAGTGTTTACTGCGTTACCATCTAGAAACTATTAATAAATTTGGAATTCTTATGGGCAAATGTGAAAAATTGCTTTGTTTGCAGCTGTGTCTGTCTGGTGGCAGGAGGTGAGGCTGATAATTAGGTGATTTTGATATCTGTGTCAGCTTTCTGTGCACTCAGGTGTCTTCCACCCTCACTCCTTAGGTACCATTCCTTACCAGCCACTCCTCATTTGCAAAGACAGAATTTTATACTGAGAGATTTCGTATAAATGGAGAAGACATCAGAATTGCAAACAAACGTAAATTTGGGCCCTGACCATTCCAAATATTTACATGCCTAACTTGAAATGGTTTCAACAGGGTTTAGGTGCCAGAAGACCTTGATGAAGCTTTTCTGGATCAGAAATGAAACTACAAGGTCACATTATCACAGGCGAAGTATTGCTATTCACCATGATATCCTTGGCACAAGGAAGGGGATCTTCTTTGGATTATTGCTCTCCCCACCCCCACGATTTTTGTCTCCATTTGTGAAAGCACACTTTAGTGAGTTTGGCTTGGAGGAATCTCATTAAAGGTTTGGGGGAAGGGGCAGGAAATTTTCTATGTGTCATCTCTTGTGTCTTATCACTACCAATAAGAGCAATAATGTTCATTATGATGGTGACTTAAGTACTTGCCCTACTCATTTTGTTTAGGCTTCCAAAAAATTGTTAACAAGCATATCTATTATTGATCAGGGTCAGATATAATTATTAGACAATATAATCAGAAACAAAAGGCTCTGTATTCCTTGAGATCCACCAGCATGTATCTTGGTGTGTTCCTCCTGTTAACCCTAAAATGAATGTCTTAAACCAGGTATTTTGTGAGATTTTACATAAATATCACCGTAATAATAAATGGATATATTTATAAATCTTTTATTAGATAATAGATTAACTTCAGTCTCCTGATAATGAAAACATTTAGAACAACTTGCTCTCACATCTCTGCGGTACCTCAGAAATGTCACCATGACACCTGAACATTTTTAGCCCTGGGGAACAAATCCAAAGTAGAAGTTGTCCCATATTTCTCTCCCTGTGGGAATCACAGGTCTTGTGGCTTTTACTGGTTAGGGCTCATTTATTTTTATTTTAGGGGCCAGAGGATGGAGACACCTTAGATATTCAGCCATGTATTTTATCCAGAATGTTTTTCTATCTGTACCCTTTGCTACAGATCATTCCAGGAGATGTGTACCTGAATGTGAAACAAATTATTCCTCTCTCAGAGATATTTGCAATTTACAGTGACTTCAGGAGATAACAAAGCTTGTTTTTTTAGGATATCAAGCTTAATTATCATCCTTGTTGCTTTCAGGTCACATCCTCAGGGGGTCACCTCTTCCAGGAGGTTGGTCCAACACCTGTGACAGTAGCAAACAGGGATCTGTCCTGCACTGGTGATCAGTGATCCCCTGGAATTGTGCCATCATACTGGAAGGTCCTGGATCTGAGGTAAGCACCGTGGATTAATCCTGAAGGAAATCCTGTAGGTCTTAAAATAAAAAAGCTCCTGCGTGAAGACTTTCCCAAAATCTGAGATGCATTTAATGGTAAGAGGCCCAACATCTGCTGGGAGAGACCCATCCAAAGAACAAGGAAATTCTTGAATCCAGATGATCTCAAGCCTGGGCTGAGCTTAAATGGATCTCCTGGCCAGTGAGGGTGTGTTGGGCAACTGAGGCTTCTCTGCTAACAGGGTCCTGACACTGACCTAACTGCAGGCTGGAGAAAAAAATGATAAAACCCCCACAAAATACACACAGAAGAAATAACTTCATACAGAGCTGCAAGCATGAGGCAAAAGGGAACAGTGGTGGGCATTTCAACAGGAAAACTGGTTTAATCTCCACCTAAAGGCTTGTTCAGGAGACCTGAGGGTTAAGAAGGAGCAGTGGCCTTTGCAAAGGCCAAGGAGTGACAGCCCAGAGCAGAGGGATCCACACTGCTCGTGGCACTGAGCCCACCGAGTGAGGCAGCAGAACATCAGCCAAAGGGAGAGCAGCAGCAGGCTGAGCACCTAAATCCACTTGGCTGGGAAAGCTGCCTGCTACCAGCAAAGTCCAAGGAAAGGTCAGTGCCTGAGGTCACCGGCAATTTTGGAATGACAGAAAACCCCGCTTAACGGTTTGCAAGCTGTCGCCACCAAAACTTTTCGTAAGAAAATCCTCTTTTCCCTAATGCCACCTCTGCAATTTGGGATAAAATTTCCCATCAGCCCAGGGGATCACTGGTTCACAGTGAGCAGAGGACACCCCTACTCAAATTCCTGTCCCACTATTCTTCCAGCCCCAAAACAAGGAAAATTTTTTGATAACGTTTACTGGAACCAAAGACTTTTCCTACCTTTTTTCCGTTTGGGATATCCCAGGAAGGCTCCACACGTCACAGATGGAGTCCCTAACAGGATGCAGCAAAGGTAAACAGAGAGAAAATGAGGAATAGCTTATTTAGCTGAAACTGAAGAAGGGCTGTAGGTCAGGAGAAAAGATCACACAAGCTGGAATACAGCCAGGACACCAAAGGTAGACCTTTAAAATCTGAAGGGGGAAACCCCAAACCTTTAAGAGCTTCACTGAATGCAGTCAGGGATCATGGACACACTCAGTTTCTCCTTTCTCCCTGCCCTATGGCAACTCCACAGCCAAAGAAAAGAAAGTGGGGACTTTTGAATCACTGTGGAACATGATCCAAGCTACCCAGGCTCCTGCACGATTCCATTTGTGCATCCCCTGTGAGAGGTGACAGCACTGAGGTGGGAGGCAGGCTGGGGGTTCAACACAAACAGGGTCTTTTTCATTAATCCTTTCCAAAATCTCCATATGGATATATCCTGAAGGAACACACGATTTCTCCCTGGCAGTGGCTACTTATAAAAGCCTGATTCATTTAATTCTGGAAGGAAGGTGTCTTTGGATTCAATAAAATGAAATAAAAACAGCCCACCTCAAAATCCTAGTCCGTGGTATACAGAAAACTGTGGGAACCCTGCTAAAAAGTGTCACTGTATTAAGTTGTGCAGTTGGGTTTCCTTCTAATTTCTGTGTTCTTTTGACACAATTTAAAGTGAGGACAAGAATGTTTCTCAAATCAGCATTGTGCTGACGTTCGACAATCCGGGGGATATGTCCTTGGAATTTTTATAAAGTGCAATTCTTAAATATTATTTTTCCAAAATACTGCCCAGAGGACCCATTCTGGCTGATCAAACAGCCCTTGGAACTGCAGTAAATGCTCACACAGCATTTCTCCAAACAGGGCCTCGTATGAAAATGAAACACCGCGGGGGCACCGCGAAACACCAGTTAGCACCTTTATAAAACCCCGCTCCCGAGGTTAACTGCACTACAACCCTGGCAGATCACAGAACCGTGAGTCTTGTTCGAGCACAGGGTGGAATTGTGTTAATTTGTCTCAGAGGGTGCAATTGCAATGGGCCTTTCTTGTCTTCAGAGGAATCCATCTCGGAGACGGTGCACGCCGGGAGGGTTTTTACGGGAACCTGCTTCTGCAGGGGGGTGCTCTTGCTTTCACACAGCTGCTCTTATGCCCTTCAAACTGCACCCGTCTGTCTGAAGAGGAAATACGAAGGTCTACACTAAAATTTGCTCTGTGATCAAGTGATTCAAGCGATGTTTCCTCCTTATACCGCGTCGGGTTTTGGCATGGCGAGATGCCTTTGCCTGTTTGGGAAAAGACAAGGCAAACAGTAAAAAGGCTGAAATCCGTGCTGCTTCCTTCCTTTCTTGTGTTTTCTTTTGCCAGCTACACAATATTCTCTCAGAGAAATCTGCAAGCCATCAAGTGCAGCAGGCAGGGTTTGCTGGGAGCTGAGCCGTGCGTTCGGCAGGACCCCCCTCCCAGCAGGGCTGTGACCCCCCTCCAGTGCTGCACACACAGAAAGTTTCTGCAGGGAAGGTTAACACAACGCTCAGACTCATCCAGCAGCTTGGGGCTGTCAAAAGGTGTGATCCCGCTCCCAGACCTGCTCTGGAATGGGGCCTCAGCGCTGTTTTGGAGAGCAAGATTCTTTTTATCTTTAAAGCAGGACAGTCATGCGTGCTGGAGCCCAGAAACCAACCCTGTCCTGGGCTGATCCCACAGCCTGGGCAGCAGAAAAGGGACGGGGATTGTGTCCCTGTGCCCCTGTGCTCAGGTCAGACCCCACCTGCAGAGCTGCCCCAGCCCTGGCCCAGCACAGGGAGGACGTGGAGCTGCTGGAGAGAGGCCAGAGGAGGCACCAGGATGAGCAGAGGGATGGAGCAGCTCTGCTGGGAGGAAAGGCTGGGAGAGCTGGGATTGCTCAGCCTGGAGAGGAGAAGCTCTGGGGTGAGCTCAGGGTGGCCTTGCAGGGCCTGAAGGAGCTGCAGGAAACCTGGAGAGAGACAATTTCCAAGGGCTGGAGGGCCAGGACACAGGGAATGGCTTCCCAGTGCCAGAGGGCAGGGCTGGGTGGGATCTTGGGAAGGAATTGTTCCCTGGGAGGGTGGGCAGGCCCTGGCACAGGGTGCCCAGAGCAGCTGTGGCTGCCCCTGGATCCCTGGCAGTGCCCAAGGCCAGGCTGGACACTGGGGCTGGGAGCAGCCTGGGACAGTGGAAGGGGTCCCTGCCCTGGCAGGGGTGGGATGGGATGAGCTTTAATGTCCCTTTCAACCGAGGCCATTCTGTGATTCTGTAATTCTCTGATTCTGTGATTCTATGATGCACGGCAGTTTTATGACCTTCTGCTCAGTGGTGGCAGCCTGGGATGGTCTCACACTGCCTTTGCTCCAAAATTCACTCATTCCTTGTGATTGGTACATCAGGGCCCCTGGCAGAGAAGTGGTCACGCTCCAGCAATGAGGTACCTACAGAGTGCACGAAGCCTGAGGCAAAAGAAGGATCTAACCCCAATTTTTATACTCCAAACACCATGTCTTAACCCCTGGAGCATTATTCCCCTCAAGAACAAAACTTTGCCTCACCTCATCCTCCTCTTTTTACCTTTATGGTCCCTCATCCTTGCAGGCTTTTGGAATTTTCGGTTTCAATGGGAAGTTTGGAGTAATTCCTGCCATCAGTAAATAACACACAAGCTGATAAACTGTTAAAAAAGCAGCGAGGCCTTGCCAAGAGGCTTCGGCGAGACATTTGTTTTTGGGAAACCCTCTGCGCAGCACAGGCCACATGCACACTTAATCACGCAGAGAAACATTTACTGGAGGATATATTTTTAGGCAGTTTTTCAAGTGGCAGATTTCCACGGGGGTACAGCACTTGTCCTGTGGTAATTAACTGTACAGAAAATATTAGTCTGGAGCTGGCCTGGCCGATGCTGGAGGGAACGTGTTACGCCCAAGTTCAGGAGAGGAGCAGGGTCTCTCTCTGTGTGGGCTGGAGAAGACTGAGCACATTACACACATACTTGGCCATCACCAGCAAGAAAGGCCACGAGCTTCCCTCACACTGTGGAGGGAGCTGAATCGCTTTCAGCTGCGCAGGATGCTGCTTGGCTGCTCCCAGAGAGGGAAAAAAACATGTAGGAGTCAATCACAGGTTGGATTGAAAAGGGGATTCGTGTGACAGCCAGGGATGTGAGGGGTGGTGGAAAACCTGACGGGTCCCACGGCTCCTGCAGAGCCAAGTTGCACAGATTGGAGTGTGACACATCTCCCAGCTCGGATCTCCAGTGACTGCAGGGCTGGAGGCTGCCCCTCCATCCGTGAGGGAGCAGCGCCTGCCAGGGCAGCCTCCACCTCCTCCTTTTGCTTGGAGTGTTTGTGGGATTCAGGAACAAAACCAAGGGTGGCTGATGAGGTGAGTCCTCCAGCAGGGAACCTCTGTCCCTCCCACTGTCCTCTCTCCCTGGCCTCGTGGGAGGGGAGCCTGAGCATCCCAAAAATGCAGGCAGGGCTGGTCCCTTGCTCCAACACAGGACAGCCTAAAGCACATTTTGGAGTCACCAGGGATGGATTTCTGCAGGTGCCAGAGGGCTTTGCTGAGCGAGAGGCTCACAGAACAGGATGGGAAGTCATCCACAGGGTTTTGATGGGTGTGTTTGAATGTTGTTGGCCTGGAAAGATCCTTCCCACACATCCTCAAGACAGGGAAGAGTTGGAGTAGGCGTTTTAAAGGCAAACCAAGTGGAACTCAGCCTTTAAAAGCTGTAACTCCTTGAAGAACTCTTGCCATATTTTTTAGTTCTCTGGGTTAGAAAAGAGCCAGATGCAGCTTTAGCACCATTGCAGGAGCTTTGCTGAGTCGCTGGCCTGCCTCCCACACCAAACACCACCATATCTGCCATGTCCCCTACACAGGGACAATCCATGGAATTCGACAGGATGGTGAGGGAAGTTGTCATTGTGTCTTGACCAAATTCATTAATTTGACATGAGAAGTGTTCATGTGCTCAGTGATGGTGAGAACTGCTGAAACTTCCACCTTGTCCTGTCAGACACGTCCACTTTCTCTGGCTTTCTTGATCAGAAGTCAGGTAGATTTGTCTGGGTGCACGTCCAGAAAATGTGAGATAGACCAGGAGCCAGAAATTTGCGTATGAAATTGGGTAATATTTTGGAATTGGGACATATTTTAAAATTGTGAAATTTTCCCACCAAGTTGGGAAACTCCCCATCCCTGGAAGTGTTCAAGGCCAGACTGGATGAGGCTTTGAGCAACCTGGTCTAGTGGACAGTTCCCTGCCCACAGCAGAGGGTGGAATTAGATGATCTTTAAGGTCCCTTCCAACCCAAACCATTCTGTGATTCCATGATTATCACTTCACTTATATTTCTCCTCCTCAGACAAGTATTGTTTGGGGTTAAGTATTTTCCTTCCTTTGTCTTTGTAGTCTTTTGTTCACTGATTATTTTTCTTTTTTCTTTTAACAGACTGACTCTTTAACACATTTTACAAAGATATTGGGAATACCATTCATCATTTATCATATCTGAGTATCATTTACTCCACTGTGCTTCAGTTTCATGATACACAGAACACATTTATCCAATTGACAGCTCCTCAGGTGAAATGTGCCTGTCAAAGCCAGCAAAAACTCTTTTCATTCTGATTTCCTAATTCCATTTTCAGTATTTTATACACACACTGCTAGAATGATACTTCAAAAAAATATAAATTAAAAACCAGCCTATCACAATTTGCATAAACAGAATGTTTTCTAATTTTTTTTAAGTTACATTGTTCAAATTCATGAGGCTGAGCTGTAAATAAATATTTTAATGTGTCCACAAATGAAAAGGAATCCTACACAGGCAGCATATACAGGATTATCTTCTCTAGCTGGTGGTGATGACTCCACTGGGAAGTTGGATGGGGCCTTTACTTTATTCCTGAATTTTAAATGGCAAAACACTATCCCGCTGCAGAGTATTCCCATAAAATTATTTGATAGATAGTAACATAAAAATGAAATTCAGTCTGTTACAACCTCATATATCAAAACAAAAAAAACCATAAAGACAAAATGAAGAGATCAGTATTTGTTCTTCAGTTGTAGCCCTCAGGAATGATGCCACATCCTCAGAGCAGCTGCTGGGGGAATATTCTGTTGCAGAAAATGTCCAAAACACTGAGGAAACCAAAGAGGGCACACCTCCAGTTCCTGTTCTGCAGATTGATCAGATCACAAGCTGCCAGGGCAGAGGGAGAATGAAACCTAGAACAGAACTGCAGAAAGTACCTTTTCCCGCTCCGTGCCCTGCCAGGAAGGATTTTTTTTTGCCCTGTTGTTGTCACAGAAATGCTGCGTAACCCTTCACTGCCCCACTTCTTCCCAGAACTGCCATTCTAGACGCCTTGGGGATCCCTGAATGATCTTCCAGAGCTGCTGCAGGGAAGACACAGCCAGTGGATTGAGGAGAAATCCATGGAATGGGGCTGTGCTGCTGTGCTGCGCCACGCGGTCACCGCGCGGTCACACCGGCCCGTGTGACACCGAGTTTACATCTCAGCCTGGCTAACCAGAAATCTTGGCAGTGCTGGGAGACTCCCAGCCCTTCCAGGGTTAGACATCTATCCCCTGCTGTTTCTTGTTTCAGTTCATTTTTTTTCTTTACTGCTACTTACACCGTTAAACTGCTGAGGAATCCCTTATCCGCCGGATTATTCCCCCGTCAGCGGTGCAGGACATCAGCACTGATTCCATGTCTGAAGTTCTCCTCTCTCACATTTACAAGGAGATTATAAGCATTTTATCCTGCATTTTTTCCTTTTTTTTTGTGCCGAAGCTGATTTATTTTGCTTACATTTCTCCCTGATGAATTTTCCTCTCAGTTTCCAGTGGGGATAGGTGAGATTTTCTTTTGCCACCATTGCTCCTACACTCCCCACTCACACCCAATTTAGGCTCCACCTGATTTATGTCAGCCTTCAGCAACAACAGGAGCTGAGATCAGGGCAGATCTTTTGGGGCAGAACCATGATTATTTCAGCATTAGCTAAAAGCCAAAGCTCTGGACTGTTAAGGATAAGCATTCCAGCAACAGTCATGACAAATAAAGTGGCCAAGAATGTGTAAAAGACCTTTTAAAATAACAGTTCTGAGCTCTGTCACTTGAATGACTGTGTTTAAAAGCTAAGATACTTCATAAAAATTATGCCCATAATTGCTGAGCTGATTTGAAATATCCAACTGAATCCATGTCTGCAGAGAATTACGAAGAGCAAAGGATTCACAAATTGGCTTCAAACTTTATCCTACTGGGCTTTTCTTATGTTAAATATAAGGGTCTCTCCAAACTCAGCTCGGCTCCAGAAAAGATCACAATATAGAGAACCAGAAGTCACACATTTTCCCAGTCCTCTCAAATATCCAAGAAATACCCACAGAACTGGCATGAATGTTGAGCAGCTCCCAGCTGAAAATGAGAGGGAAGAAAGAAAATTAAATTCCCCAAAACCAACGTTGTGATACAGCTCAGAAACAGACAAATCCAAACAGAAGGTCCTGCCAGTATAGAGTGAATATTAATGCCCCCATGTTTGTATAAGGATCTCGATATTACAAATGTTGCTGTAAAAACATATCTATAAGAACAACATCCAAGAGAGAGCAGATGTGGAGAATGGCCACTAAGATGACAAAAAAGGAGCTTTTCACCCAAGAAAACTGGAAGAGTTTGGTTTGTTTAGTCCAGCGAAGTCAGATCTAAGGTGGAAAACGCCTAAGTACCTTCTACAAGTAAATTAGGGAGGTATTTGAGCTCCTGAAGCAAAGGACGGGCTTGGCAAAAGAGAAAACAACCACAAACTGGCCACTTTAATTCGATAAATTTAACCAGGGAATGAGATTGCTGACCAACAGAATGAAGTTCTTAAATAGCTCTGGGATGGAAGCTGAACTGGAAATGGAGTTTTTAGGTGGCTCAAAATCTTACTGCAACATCAGGCAAAACCTGGTGACTCAGGCAGTCCCTTTGGGCTCTGTTTCATACAATCAGGCAGAAAGAGAAAAAAAAAAGCTGCAGGGCAGACTGGAGACCCCCAAACATTTTGAGCAGATATTTTGCTGAAGTCAAAGCATGGCATCAAAAAAAGCAAGACCCTTGTGACATGGGCTAAGGCTGCTCGTGGCAGGTGAGATGGGAAGAAAAGATTTCCAGTTTAGTCAGTGAAAAAGTCTTGTACCCCCAGTAAGTAACTGAGGGAACAAGACTGAGGGCATGGAAACTGTTCAGGCTCTACCTTAATAACAAAAAAGTCTTTAAAAATTCGTCTGCATGAATTAAAATCTCTGCACAAAATATGCCACATGCTTAAACAAACACTCTCTTATTTTCTATATGGGTTTTTTTTCTCTACTACACCTTAAAATAAGCAGTGGGGGAGGGGACTCTAATCTGGATTGAATGAGAGAGTTGCATTAGGGAAAATACTGCATGTTCCCATTCCTGAGGCCTGAGATTATTCACAGATGGAGGTAACAAGGAAAAGGGAATTAACTGCTTAATGCAACTGCTCTGGGACTGCAAATTCTGGACCAGAAAATATCAAGCACACAGGAAAGTCATCTAGAATGCAAGCAAAGGCTGCCTGGTGTCTGAACAAAGCCCACGAAGTGCAGAGCGTGCCCAGTGCAGTGTTCCCAGGTGTGTGCCAGGAATCTGCTTATGGGGACAGAATATGGAAAACAGGATTCAAAACCCAAAAGTTCTTCCCTTCTGTTAAGTGGAGCTGTTGGAGGAAGGGGAGGTCCTGGTCAGCCAGTTTGATTTTGAGCATCCCCAAGGAGGGAAAGTCCAAAATCTCTCAGGGCAATCTGTTCCCAGAGTTTTTCCCCACAACAGTAGAAGTTTTTTTATGTTTAGGTTGAATTCCCTTTATTTGGGATCATGGCCTTTGCCTCTTGTCCTTTCACTGGGCACCACTGAGAAATATTGAACTCCATCTTTTGAATTCATCCACCACCAGGAATTTATACACATGGATAAGATCCCCTGGGCTTTCCCTTCTCCAGGCTGAGCAGTCCCAGCTCTCCCAGCCTCTCCTGGCATGTCAGATGCTCCCATAACCACCCCAATGGCCCTAAAGAACAGGTTTGTTCTCCTATTTAGAGCAACTTTTAAAATGGGATAATAAGGATAACATTAATTTAAATAGAAGATGATGTCTCTTGTAATCCACTTTCTTTGTGAGAAGTGTTTGAGATTACACAGAGGTTTTGTGCTTCAAAGACACAACATGTATTTGTGATTAAATGTTTCCTGAGTGTTAACGTGTCACTGAAGGAACAAATGTTCTCACAGGCATTTGAGTGAATCAAAACAGAAAGAAACACCATATTCAAACTATTGTTTTCCAGAGTAAGTTGCCCCTCCATGACCCAGTGGAGGGATCCATTTCTTCTAAGCAAAACACGGTTTACAATTAAAAGGTGTTAATAAATCTCTGCTCAATGTAGTCTAGAAGGAAACATTGCTTTCATCCTTTGAAGTTTCTTGAACAGGGTTAAGAGCACTTGTGTACACATCACAGGGCTTGCAGGTAATTCAAAATTCGTGAATAGAATATAGGACAATTTCTGCCATCTGTGGGAACACACGTTAAGGGAGACAAAGATCACATCTTTCATATTTCCTATGTAGTTCTGCAAATGTAGAAAGAAATTACCACAGAACAAAGCAGAATGGTTTTAAGAGAGCACAATGACCAGATTTCAGGGCATTCTGAGCACCTTCTGAGAACAACAGCTGATGGGTTTCTCAGATTTGTGAAGTTTAACCCCAGTAATCAAAGGTTATTTAATTTTTAAAAAGCCAGGTGGGTTGAAAATCACATTCATTTTGGATAATGAGCTTTAGATGGCATCATTGGAGACATCACTTTGTATTTAGGAAGATTATGGCTTAATAACAAAACTTTATTGAGGTGGCTTGAGTCTTTACTGCTGTGGTGGCATAGATGGAAGCAAAGACTGGCAGGACACCCAGTGCGTCTCTCAAGCCCCTCACAATCTCTCATGGATTAGGATCCCAGACCTGAGCAGTAAAAAAAAGCATTAAAAAAAAAAAAAGAGAGACCTGGAAATCAAGCACACCTTTAGGGGAAATTTGTTTGAAATCAATGGGGCAACCTAAAGGAGAAATGATTAGTAAATCTGAAAGCCCCCTGATTAGTCAGAAGAGGCAACAGAAATTTGTGTTCAGGAGAATTCTGGAGGCCCTCCCTCTGTCCCCTGCCGAGAAATCTGATGGAGTGAAACCAAACGGGGTCACGTTTAGAAGGTGGGAAGCCCCTCCTATCCAGAAAGTAGTTTATGAAAAAAGAAACAAAGTTTTTTTTTTCTTTCAGTGCATATTACACATCTGAAAATCTGATCAACACAATCATCCCCGTATTTGTGAGGAGCAGAAGCACAGCTTTGCATCTTTCACAAGTAAGAGTTGCAGCAATCAGGCAGTTCTTGTTACAATTATAAAATGTACTTGAAAGTTTAGCCTCTCTGAATTCATTTATGGTGGCCTGATAGACAATCTAATTCAGAGTTATACAGAGTGACATCTGAAGGTGAGTTTGGATTTAATTAAAAGCAACCAGAGGGAATGACTTTGGAAAATTAACTACTCAGTTTCTCTTACACACACACTCAGATTCGCTGTGACTTCGTAGAATCACATATTTGAGTGAGACCATAACTTCATATCCATGCACAGTCAAGTATCATGTTTTTCTCTAAACTTGCCATTGGATATTTTAAGAAATGTCAAATAATATTGTTCTTCCTGTGAAGAGCTTCTGGCTGCCCAGCAGTAGTTAAAACAAGACTAGCACCTTATCACAGTTAGACAGAATACTGGAATGAGACAGAAGACCCAGGCTGGTTTTTTTTTTCCCTTTCTGACACTGAATATCTGATCTGCAGTTCACTGGGTTTTGTGCCATTGTATTCCCAATTATAACTGGGAAAACTCTTTTCCCACAACTACAAGGGACTTTCTTCACAATAGATGGAAACTGCAACTCTAGGGCTGTGTGTTTTTATTCCAAAGTGTACTTCTTTCCACAATAGCCGTGGACTGAACATTAAGAACTAAACTACTGCTGAGTCTATAACTGGTGGACAGAGATGAAACCCTTATTTCCAAGCCACAGAAAGCTTATTAAGTAAATTATAAGGGTTACAAACTGATGGTTACTGCAGGGAAAGGTTAAACTGTTAACAATTTCCAACCTAACCTATCTTGATTTTTACTTCTGCCTTTTAACTTGTTCCCTGGGAGGGTTGTGAGGCCTTGGCACAGGTTGCCCAGAGCAGCTGTGGCTGCCCCTGGATCCCTGGCAGTGCCCAAGGCCAGGCTGGACACTGGGGCTGGGAGCAGCCTGGGACAGTGGAAGGTGTCCCTGCCCATGGCAGGGGGTGGCTTTAAGGTCCCTTCCAACCCAAACCATTCTGGGATTCTTCTCCTGCCATTCTGGCACCTTAGAGAGAAGTGGTTTATACTTTGTAGTTCTTGCTCCCTGCCCAGAACTCTTGCACCTCGGTGTCTGCATCCCTGTACAGTTCTCTGCCCTGTCAGCCCTCTTAGTTCTGTTCTTCCTGGGGAGATAAAAGAAGTCTGACATTGGCCCATAAATCACACAATTCATCATAAAGAGTTGCCCACAAAGCCCTTTATGTCTCAGTCTCCTTTATCCTCTAGTTTCCCCACCAGGAACAACAGGAAGGAATGTGAACAGGACAACAGAAAATATTTAATCATGGGTATGAGGTGGATAGAGCCTTTTCCCACAAACACATGTTCTACCTTTTTGTTGCAGCACCCTCACGTCTAATTTATTCAATATTTAGCAAACATACTCATTTTTATTTCCTTTCTCTGCTTTGATCATGGAACATCTTCAAAGAATATCCCACGTGCAGCGCTCACACGAGTGCCTTCATTTAATTGCTCAGGTAACTCCCCACATGTGCTCACCAGGCTGGGGGAGCTTTTCTGCCATGAATCTTCTCATGGGAATGAAAAACTGGGAGGTGGTCAATGAAGCGTTTTCTCCTGAGTTTGTACAACCAGGGACATCATGGGCACAACAACCACAGAATCACTGAGGTGGGGAAAGCTCTCCAAGGTCACTGAGTCCAACCTGCCCGGTGCCCACCTTGTCCCCAGCCCAGAGCTCTGAGTGCCACCTCCAGCCCTTCCTGGGACACCTCCAGGGATGGGCACTCCAAACCTCCCTGGGCAGCTCTTTCCAAGGCCTGAGCACCCTTTTCCATGGAGAAATTCCTGCTGAGAGGATGATAATGTGCCACTGCAAAGGAGCACCACGTGTCAGAGCAGAGCTTCATTGCCAAGGCAAATCGAGGAGCCTCCCCTCTGCAACAGCCCGGAACGGTCTCCAAAGTGCCAGTGCTCTTTCGATAACGTTGTGACAGGCACTTTACAAATGACCCAGAATTTATGGGCTCACGGGGACACCATCACTCATGCTGGAAACCAGAGAAAAACGGCGGCAGCCCCGCTGAAGGCAGCACCGCCAGACCCAGAGTCACGAGCGAGGCTTTCTCAGTCTCGCTCGGCTCTGTCCCTGCAGGTTTTGCAGCAAAAAAAAAAAAATCTGATTAAATGTTTCCCAGCGGCAAATTTGGGAAAGGGAGAAAAGCTGTAGGCTCTTCTAATGTTTTCTTTAAGAATTCCTGGCTGCAGAGTTTAGAAAATAAGCATTTCAGGGGGTCCAGGAATTTTTTTCTCCATCCTTCTCCAGATCAACTACATTTGTCTTAAGGAATTACAAAGTTAAGAATATTGCCTTATCAGTCAGCTCCATACAAGCAATAGAGGAGTTGTCAGGGCAATGTTAAAGGTTTTAATGATATGCCAAAGCCCCTTTGGGAGGATACAGGCTCTCTAAATCTTTTTCTGAATGCGATACCAAGTTACAAATTACCCACATCTCGTTCCTGTGCTCTCCTTTATCTCTTCCTCCACTCTTCCTCTATGATTGCAGTAGGTTTTGTATTTTTATTTTCTTTGTGGAGTTAAGCTCTGATCATACTTGATCCTAGACATATGAGTTTTTTTCCATGAAAGGGAAACACTTTTATAACCACAGCAACAAAATTCTTTGTGACAGGATTTATCGCATTCCTTTTTATGGTGGTGAGGCTTTTTTCCCCTTTAATTACCCAACAGAAGCAAACTCTCTCATCCTCTCCTCATCTTTTTGTACTTTGCTTTCAACCACTTCCAGATGACAGCATGGAAGAAAGTTTTCCATCTTAATTCAGCCACCTTCTCTTATATATTTGGACTGACCTGTGCTACAGAGAACAGGGTTCAGAGATTGTACTGACTACCCAGTAGAAGTGTCTTCTTCTGCAAGAGCTTCTAGCCGAAATATTCTTTACCCCATATTAAATTAGCTCTTCATAGTTTCCGTGAAGATCCCAGCACTTCCAGACCTTAAATGTGGAGAGAGGTCTCAGATCTCATCTGTTCATTCCCACTGGGGCAGAGGGGCTGGAAAGCTGGGAAAGCCCTGGGGGAGCTGGTGCCAGGGGCAGGACACGAGGCCCGGGGTGCCCAGGGGGGCAAGAGGCCCCTGGCAGCGGGGCTGGATGAGGAATTGTGTGTCCAGCAGGAGCAGGGCAGGGATTGTCCCTCTGTGCTGGGCACTGAGAGGCCCCTCGAGGGCTGTGCCCAGTTCTGGGCCCTGCAGGAGAGCCCTGGAGGGGCTGGAGCGTGTCCAGGGCAGGGAACGGAGCTGGGAAGGGGCTGGAGCCCCAGGAGAGGCTGAGGGAGCTGGAAAGGGGCTCAGCCTGGAGCTCTCTCTGTCCTCACCTGACCCCTGCCCTGCCACCCCCCTGCATCCCCACTGGCACTGCTCCCACGTGTGGAGTGCACTGGGAAACCCAGGGGGGTGCCCACCTTCTGCTCCACTCAGAGTCACAGAATCCCAGGATCCCTGAGGCTGGAAAAGCCCTCCCAGCCCATCAGTGCCAGCTGTGCCTGATGCCCACCTTGTCCCCAGCCCAGAGCTCTGAGTGCCACCTCCAGCCCTTCCTGGGACACCTCCAGGGATGGGGACTCCAAACCTCCCTGGGCAGCCCCTGCCAAGGCCTGACCACCCTTTCCATGGAGAAATTCCTCCAGATGTCCAACCAGAGCCAAGTGCAGGACCTGGCACTTGGTCTTATTGACCCTCACACCACTGGCCTCAGTCCATGGATCCAGAGTGTCCAGGTCCCTCTGCAGAGCCTTCCTGCCCTCCAGCAGATCCACACTCCTGCCCACATTAGTGTTGTCCATGAATTTACTGAGGCTGTACCCTATCTCCTCATCCAGATCATCAAAAAAGACACTGAGCCTTGGGGAACCCCACAAGTGGCTGTCCTCCAGCTGGATGTGGCACCATTCACCACCACTCACCCTCCTCTGCCACTGTTTGAAACCCTGCCTGGGACACCCTGTGTCTGGAGAGGTCTCAGTCACGCTCTGGAGCTCCATTTCCCTTTTACTTCCTGAAGAATCACAACCAGGGAATCCCAGGCAGCCCAAAATCTCCTTAAAAGCTGAAAAGGCCGTGGCTGATCCACTGTAGCCCCTGGTAGCACCAGCTCTGGCAGGCTTTGAGTGCTGAGTGGGGATTCCCAGCCCTTGGCACCTCTTGGCTGAAGGAGGAGACCCCAGCATGGACACAGCCCAGGGACTGCAGCCTTGGGACAATATTTCTGGGATGAAGAACCGACTGGCATTTAGCAGTGCAAAGCCTTTTGTGCAGCGAGGGAAACGCCAGGAGGAATTTTCTCTCCGGGGGAGCGTGTGGGCCGCACTTTGCAAACAGATCCTGCAGAGCAGAGAGGGACCCCGGGGAAGGGACCTTCGCTTTGTTTGCAGCAAACAGAAGCAAAACTCCACCTTTTTAGGGGAAGGTAAATAAGTCAAAGTGCTGACATCAGAGGGGAAGCTCCCTCCCTCCGTGCCGTCTTCACCTGGCCTGCACTGCTGCAGCAAAGCCAGAGGTTGCGGAAGAACACATGGGATGAAAAATAAAAAAGCCCATAACTCTGCAACAGTTGTGAGGGAGTTTTAGCTCATTCTTCATCCCTTTCATGTGCTGTGTTGAAATATGAGGCCAAGAAGGAGGCCAAAAGACTTAAAAAGCCTATCATGAGGTAATTCAGCCACAAGCCCCGAGCAGGGGAACACAATGATGGCAGTGTGCTCGCTGTTTGCATAGAACTTGAAATATCAGAGCCCCACAGACCCTAAAACGCACAATTAAAAATGAAACAGCTCCTTGGGGCCCAGAGATTACCCACATCTCCCCCTCTGAAAACGTTTCACTCAAGTATCCTATAAAATTGGTAATTGCTTGTGGCACCTGCACAACGTAGCTGTTGAGAAGGAACCCACGAAGAACCTCGGGTCACATCCCTGGGTTTGTGTCCTGGGTTTGTGTCCCCTGTGACCACCTCACAGGCCTGTGCTCTGGGCAAAGGACAGAGGTTCAAGCAACCCCTAAATGCTTTTCCCAGCTTTGGGAGAGGCAGCAGAATGTTGCCAACCTGTCCCATAGGAGAACCAAGTGGTCCAGCAGGACCCTACAAAGGAATTATTCACAGAGGAAAGGGGGTCAAAGAAATGGGCTGAAGGTTGAGCAAGCACAGACCTGCTCCTGCATTTGCCTCCTCCTAGAGGCTCTCCAAAGGTGAAGGCAGAGGCCAAGAAAGCAGCAAGCAGTGTTTTGTCTCTTGGCCACAGGGAAAAGGTGAGTTTAAGTCACTTTTGTACCCCCACAACCTCCCTGAGCATTATGGACCAAACACCCCCAGCTGCTGGAGGAGTTCTGGGTGACTTCAGGCATCTGGTGAAGGTGGAATGGAGGCATCTGGTGAAGATGGAATGGAGGCATCTGGTGAAGGTGGAATGGAAGCATCTGGTGAAGGTGGAATGGAGGCATCTGGTGAAGGTGGAATGGAAGCATCTGGTGAAGATGGAATGGAGACACCTGGTGAAGGTGGAATGGAGGCATCTGGTGAAGGTAGAATGGAGGCATCTGGTGAAGATGGAATGGAGACATTTGGTGAAGGTGGAATGGAGACATGTGGTGAAGATGGAATGGAGGCATCTGGTGAAGGTGGAATGGAGACATGTGGTGAAGGTGGAATGGAGACATCTGGTGAAGATGGAATGGAGACATCCGGTGAAGATGGAATGGAGGCAATACCAGCAGGGAAGAGGCAGTGAAATCCTCAAATCTGGTGCTGAGACTGAAACCCGAGGCCAGCTGAGCACTGGGAAATCCCTGCTGGCAGCAGGTGGATTCCAGCATGGGCAGCAGAGCAGGCACAGAGCTGGCCTTTACCAAATTCATGTTTGTGGTACCCATGGGGTGGCAAACACATCCAAAAAATAAATTACAGAGGGATTACAGAGCAGCCCAGCCTGTTTGGACACTCACTTGCCAAGAGGGCTACCTGCCCCCAAATTATTTGTTGCAGGGCTTCCCTGCTCTGCAGACCCATCTGAATGAATGGTGTCACAAACTCCATTTTCTTATTTTGCAGGCTTGATGCTATAATCATTGTTAATGTGGCTTGTACAGCTGCAGGATCAGACTGGAAAGTCAAAAATAAAATTAAAAAATCAGCTGTAGTAATTTCATTGCCCTGTTCGACTGAATCGGTGAAGCACAGGGAAAACCAGGGCATTTTTGGAAGGGTTAAATACACGCAGAAGAATTTTGTGTCACAGAATCATCAAGGTTGGAAGAGATCTGCAAGATCATCCAGTCCCACTTTCACCCCAGCACCACCATCATCAGCCCTAAACCATGTCCCCAGGGTATCAAATAAAGATCAAAACACAGACCAATTTAAAAACTGGGAACTCTGTCCTAAATTATTAGCATAGATTAATAATCACAGTTTTCAAAGTGGAGAAATTAAATTATTCATGCCCCGTAATGGTGATATAAATCCTTCTCAAGTGCCAGTCATTTTAGCTGCTGTCTTCAAATTTCTGTTCTCAAGAACTGAAAACAAGAGAAAGGGGTGTCAGGAATAGCACAGGACGGGCTTGGATTTTCTTGTAGTAATAGGGAAAAGTTCATTCAAAGATAAAAATCTGAGCGTGGCGACAGCAACTGGCTCAACCAGACGGTGGCACTATAAGCACTTGCTATCATAAGGGCAGTATAAATAGGGGAAAAAAAATGACAATAAAATAACTACATAAATAATTTTAAAAAACCAAACAAGGGTAACAACGTTTTACACCACTGCAGCTTTTAATTTATGAGATATTTTTGCATAAGTGATGGCTAAATATACATTAATTGCCTGTGTTGCCCAAACCTTTAGATGAACCAACGGTGTCTGAATAGAAACGGAGTAAGAGTGTCCTGTGGCATCTTTTGAAAAGCTTTCAAAACAAAAGCCAAAACCTCAAATAGCAGGGGAGGATCCCAGTGGGCTGCCAGATGGCCTCACTCACCACACCAGTAACACCAGCACATGGATCTCAAAATACATCAAAATACATCAGGCACAAAGCACTGAGCTCAACACCAAACTAAAGCACAAATGTCACAAATTCTGAAGGAAAGTCTGACTGCTCTGCTGGCAGTAGCATTTTTGGCATTGGGTTCTGCCTGGCCAAGGCTTCCCCTTAAAGGTCACATCAAAATTATCAGGGCCTGACTTCTCACAGAAGTGTGAATCCGTGGGCAGGGGCAGAATTGTTCATGGTTTACAGGGAAAATCAACCCAAAAATGTGTCTGAAGGCACAGAGGGTGCTCTGCCTGTTGGAGGGAAAAAAGGAAGCATGAAGCCCTCTGGACACCACGCTAGCCAAATTCCCTGGCTAACAACAGAGTTTCTTAACAATGTTTTCCTTCTTTAATTGCATTTTTCACAGTTTCCCTACAGACTGCTTTGCCTTCCTTCCTGCAGCTCTTTTTAGGATTATTCCCTTTTAAGAACTATTTCTTGCTTTCCCAGGTAGATCTCTGAAATGTTCTACTTTAACATACTTGTGGAAAGTGGAAAATACCAATTGTTGTTGGCCAGCATTCCTCTTCTTCCCTGACATCGAGAAATGACAAATTCATAAATACTGCTTTAAATTAATTGATTTCAGAGCGTTTTCCAAATGAATTCCGCACCACTTCTGGTTTACAGATGGGGCAATGTGAGAGAACTCAGTGGGACAGTGATCCTGCAAACACTTGTTCATATAAATAAATTTATGAGACCATTTGATGTGGCTACTTAGATACAAGATTAAATTGCTTGTGTGCAAAACGGTTTGAGGACCAAGCCCTCATCCACTCACAGCAGCTGCATGTGGCTGCTCTTCTCCTTCTCCAACTACCTTGACAAAAATTGTCATTTTCAAGCAAAACATTGTTTTTAGCAATAGCTCCTCAGAAGGGGAAGGGGGAGGAAAGCAGTAAAATCCAAAGTTGCAGCAAAAAGAAGCCATTTGGATTTGAAAAACAGTCCAGATTAAAAATAAATACAGATTTTTTTTTTCCTTTTCTTTTTTTTTAAACCGCAAAAAAACACACAGTCAAAATTTCCATGTTGAAATGTCAAAAATTGGGTTGCCAAACACAATTTGAAGTTTGGTAACAGCAGCAGCCTGTTTGAGGTTACACAGGAGGTTTCAACATGTGACATTTCAGCTACTGACATATGAGACTAATGTCAGGGCTTATATCGATATATAAATATATCTATTTATATATAAATATATACATTTGCCTCAATTACATAAAGTTACTTTTTTTTTTTTCCATGGGAAAATCACCATTATTCACTGCTTTGAAAAGAACCAAATTCCAGAAGGCCTCCTTTTCTTCTTTTTTTTAATCCTGAACTAATGGACACATGAGGAGTTACCTTGCCTTAGATTTACAAGAGGTAAAATTATTGCTGTGTTCAGATCCCTCTCTGAAATGAAAATGGTTTGAACCAAGATGAGGGAAAACCCACAAATGTGAAAAAAAAAAAAAAAAACATATATACATATATGTATGTATGTAGGTATGTATGTATCTGTCTGTGTATATACATGCACACACACTCTACTTATTTCTTTGTTAAATCTTCCTTCCTAGAATGCAAAGAAAGCTAAGGATATGTCTCACAGTGAATAATCAGACTGACTAAGTGCTTCCTTGAGGAAACAAAAATGAAGAAATGTAGCCATGGTTGGCTTCTTGCTTTTCTCAGAAAAAAAAAAAATTATTTTTACTTCTGGTTTCCCAGGGAAGACAAAAAGCCAACAAACAGAGATAAAACCCCCATTCTCATGGGGACATGAGCTCACTTCTGCACACTTCAACCTGTTACTCATTCCCACTTGGTTCCTCTTGTTGGATGGTTTATCCTTGCTCAACTTATGGAAAATAAATTCAGTGAGGTTTATCAGGCTACCAGAGCAGCAGGGAAATAGGTTACACTTCCCTCTGATGTTGTACTGATGAGCACTCAGCAGGACCCAGCAGAAATCTCCCAGGAGATGCTCAATCCCCACACTGGGGCAGAGAGGAATTCACATCCTCGGAACTCAGGGACACCCTACAGGCAGCCCCTGCAGAGCCCCTTGTGCAGGAATGCACCTCACAAATCCCCTCTGATTTCATACACAATTTAAGCCTTTTTTGTGTCATTTCATTTCACAGAATCTCAGAATCATTTGGGTTGGAAGAGGCCTCCAAGGTTATCGAGTCCAGCCTTTGACTGATTTTTCTCCATCTCCTTTGTTTCTCTGCCACATCCACAAGTTTTTTGAACACTTCCAGGGATGGGGATTTCTATTTGCTAGGACTGCATTGAGAATATTTAAGAATTTGTGGCCCCTTCCAACCTGTGATTTTGTGATCATAGAATTAAACCAAGGTTGGCTCTGTCAGCCAAGCGTGCTCACCTGCCTGATCTTCCCTGAAGGATTCCCCAAGTTCTCACTGCTGGCAGGAGCAGGATCTGCCCCCAGGTGAGATTCACCCTGCCAGGATGTTTTGTCACTGCTGACGAGAGGAGCACCAGATCTCTCTTTTTCAGACCCACTGTCACTTGCTAATTTTGGATTATCAGCAGTACAAAAAAAAAAAGTAATTTCTTTTCCTGGATTTGGTCATTGCCTTCCTCCTCTTACCACAACTTACAGCTCAGGATAATCTATGTGCTGTGATATAAAAAAAATAACAACCTCAACAGAGTTTCCTCTTAAAATGCTTCAGAGCTGTTTCCTCTGAGTTAAGTTTTCCTCTCTGCTCAGACCAAGCTCCCTCCCTGTGCTGAGCTCAGATCAGAGCAGATGAAGCAAACTCTGGTTATCTGCTCAGTAAATGATCCTGAAAAGCACCAAGCTTGCCAAAGCTTCTCCTTGTGCCAGGCAGGGAGCAGTACTCCTTTGATGCCATGGTGATTTTTTGCCTTTTCTTTTATACCCCTTTTATATACTTTTTCTATACTCTTAGTGCTTCTAGCCCACATTCTTAGACCTAATATTTTGTGAAGCCCAGAGCCCGCAGCCCTTGGCAGCCTGGCAGTGAGGGATCAGAGAGCCCCAGGCACCAAGGGCCTCTCCAGAACACATCCTGTACCCTGAGCTGGGCCCAGCCAGGGGAAGGGTCCTGGGCCGGGGGTTCCCTGGAGCCTCTCCCTGGGGAATCTTTGCTGGATGTGCTCATTTGTGAGGCCCAGGATGTGATCCCGAGTGCCCGTGGGTGGCATTCCGTGTGCTCTGGGGCATTGCCCCTGACTGGGCTGCACCTGAGGGGCTGCAATAAATACCCAGGGAAAAACCCTTTTTCCCCTCTAACCGTGCTTGGCTCTGAATTTTAAGACCAGGGAAAGGCATCACCTTCTGCAGAGAGCACTGGGAAGATGCTGGAAGAGCCCAGGGACAGCAGGGTTATCCTGCCTGGAGCCAAAGCGAGCGTGTGATGTTCAACAATCACCAAAAAAAAATGTTGCAATGGACTCGCTCCACAGGCCCGCTTGTGAAACAGAGTCTGTAAAACCTCAGAAGATGCCCCCAGACAGCCCCCAAATCCCTGGTGCTTCATTCCAGCGCAGTGCAGAACACACCCAGCACTGAACTGCCTCAAAATCAGGCAGTCCGGGGGTTTCAGGAGCTCACGATTTGAGAAGCTTCAAGATATAAATTTCTTCAGGCTTTATTTGGCCACATCTGTCTGGAGTGCAGTCTTAGCACAGAATTGCATCCCCAAGCAGGGCCCAATTCACCCTTAGGGTTCCAGAGAGGTGTCACAATGTGGAGAGACCCTCAGGAAAATGCTGGTTTGCTCAGCCTGAAACACCCCGTGTTCACTCAGCCTCTGGTTCAAAGGGTTTTCATCAGCATCACA
Source organism: Daphoenositta chrysoptera (assembly GCA_013397915.1). Lineage (NCBI taxonomy): Eukaryota > Metazoa > Chordata > Aves > Passeriformes > Daphoenositta > Daphoenositta chrysoptera. The sequence continues at coordinate 90,763 of VZRO01002368.1, forward strand.
ATTCCTGGCCTGTCCTCGGAGTCAGGAGTCTTTAAAATTGCAGAGCTCCATGGCCACGGGGAACAAGGATTCTTTGATGGTTGATGACTCCCTGAAGTCCTGGCAATGCTGAGCAGCTTTGCCAAAGTGCCATCCTTGCAATGCAGCTGCACATGGCACCTTTTCCACTGATTTATCAGAGATTTCAGAAAGGCAGAAGAATCAATTCTGCCCACTCTAGATGCAAATCCAAGTTTAGAATGATTTTTTTGTGGATTAGGAAAGAAGACTGGTTTTTGGCTAGCTTTGTACATAAATACTAAAATACTAAAACTCCCTAAGCAACAGCTCTAAAACAGAGCTGGGATAATTCACTGAAGTCATCAACACTCAGGAAATCGTACACATCTTTTAGTGGCACCTCAGACACAAAACCAAACTCTCCCTGGTGCTGTAAAACATAGAAACCGACTCTAGATTAAAAATACATGCTGCTATTATGTACCATCATTGCCAGGCTTCAGCAGAACTAAATCATCTTCCAGCTAACAGAGAAAGCAACCTCAGCTAAAAGCAGCGAGAATAACTACAGCAGAAATCAAAAGTGGTGCTACAGCAGTGACTGCAGAGGGAAGATAAAAGCCACTGACAAGAACAAGCCAGGTTGTGACACAGCTTTTCGAGAGCTGCCTCATTACAGGAAAGGCTGCCAAAGCCAGGCAGGCTCTCAGTGTCGATAAATTAGAAGCAAAAATGGAAAGATAAAGCTCGCTGTGAAACCAAAGGGGAACAAGTAGGTGGTTGTGGTGAGGGAGCAGAGAGCTGCTCCCAAGAGCTGCATTCTGGCTGAGCACTGAAAATGTGAAGGAGGCTGAGACAAAGTCATTCAAGATGTCTGGGGGAAAAAAATGATAGACCTCTAATTAAAAAGTTTGTGTGTGGGAAAGCTGTATGTGGTCCTGGACAGTGGGGAAGACAGCAAACTTCTTTCTGGATCAGCAGCTGGTGCCAAATGAAGACTCAGGGACTGACAGAGGATGCAATCCCAGTGTGAATGGATGAGCTTGGTCCCCTGGCAGATAAATCTGGCAGCTATTTGGGGTCATTGCCCTTCACTCTTTGGCAACACAAGGAGGACTGAACCCAGCTGAGCCCCTCACACACCACACATGGGTCAGCACAGCCTGGGGCACAGCCCTGGCTGCCCTGACACACCAGCTCAGCTGCCCTGGCCCAAAGGCTCTTTAATCATATGCTTATGATCCCTTTTCATTCCAGATATAGGTCACCAATCCCAAAGGAGGGCTCTAAGCAAGCCTAGATTTGATAATCTTGTTCCTACTTCAATCTTCACTCTGATGCTCCTTGGCACAGCAGGGACAGAGGTGAGACATTCCCAAAGTGCCCTCATGGCCATGGTGTCTCTCTGGGAGGGACAAACCTGGAAGCCTTGGCACAGGGTGCCCAGAGCAGCTGTGGCTGCCCCTGGATCCCTGACAGTGTCCAAGGCCAGGCTGGACAGGGAACAACCTGGGACAGGGGAAGGTGTCCCTGCCATGGCAGGGGGTGGCACTGGATGATCTTCACAGTCCCTTCCAACCCAAAGAATTCCGTGATTCCATGAAACCCCTCCCAGCACGGGAGAGGGCACTAAAGACTCTCACTGCTCTCCCCCCAGTCCTGGAGCTGTGAGGGAAGGTTCCCATGTCACACTGACCACTGAGGACATCCAGGAAAGCCAGGGAAAAAAAAAAAAAAACCAAAAAAACAACAACTTACTGGAAGCAATCTAGACAGAAGGAGGCAGAGGAAAATTCAAAGGTGTTTCCTTTTGAAAAGGGTGAATAGAATGATGACAATTCTCACTGTTCTTCAAAGGGACCCTCCCTCCAGGGTTAGAAACCTGAAAGATTAAGAAAGAATGAGGCTCACCTGGGCAGAGTGAGAAGTGGAACGAGAAGTGATTATTTTATTCTGTACCTTTTTTGTCTGACTTTCGAACAGGTATGAAAAAAATGCTTCATTTCAAAACTGGCAGGAGCCACACCTTCCATCACAGTTAAACTCTTCCAGGTAATCCCATCAAAGCCAAATACTGCTTAGCTTGTTTGCCATACAGAGACCTACTGATTCCAAACCACCATTTCCCTCTTCCATTCATCACCTTCAGGAAGCAAACACTCTTCTGGAATGCACATGTATTATTATCCCCACACAAATTCATTTAAAAGGCATAAAAGTGCCCCCAACCTTGCCCTCGAGTCACATATGGCAGTGACTAAAACCTCTCTTAATGCAATAGCAACATTAAATATTTGCAATAAGAATCTGACAGTAACCAGCAGAAGCTCCAATCAAGATAAGAGGCTGTGGTGTGATTTATTGACTGTCAGAAAGCTCTTGGTAGCTGGACTGAGCTGGAAAACCTCTTTGCATCATATGGAGGAGGCACAAGTTAACAGGCAAAGGTCAGAGGAGCTGGAGCTTTCCTGCCTCCCCCACAGACTCATAACTGCTCATGTAAGGAGGGAGGGAGACAATCAAATGGAGCTGCTGGGAACAGCTCAGAGCTTTTCCAAAAGTATCATCCTCCCTAGCTCCTTCCTAAAAGTCATGAGGCAGAGGAGACAACATTAACACCTTAGGATTATACATTAAAGGAAGATGTATTAAGGCATATGAGGTCTAAAATATTATGGGAATGGGACCATGTAACCCCCTCTTAGGGGACCTGTACCAAAAAAAAAGTGTGGGCATCATGTCTAGTGGCTTGTCACTGTCACACACACTGTACAGCAAAGTCAGACTGGATGAGAGGGAATGATTAAGAACTGTGATGGTTATGGTTAGAAAACCACACAAATAGACATGAGGAGATCAGAGAATTTACACCTGGAAAATGCCCCATCAGAGCTTTGTTTATTTGGCTCTGCGAGTGTGTCGTACATTTCCTCAGTGACTGGGGAGCCAAAACAAAGGCAGGGATTTCCTGTGACCTACCTGGGCATGCCAGCAGGTGAGACACCTGCACAGAGAGCATCAGCCACCCCACTCACTGCAGGGGACAGCAGGGAGCAGCAGGTGCTTCATCTGCCACCAGAAAAAGGAGGTGAATCACGTCCTGCAGGTGTCTGAACCTCCCCTCTGAGAGCAGGTGGAGCCTGGGTGACTAACGGTGACACAGATATCAGGGACACTGCTTCTGGTGACAGCAATCCCTTCCTCCTCCTGTCCATCCCATCTGGCTGTGTGTCCGAGCACCCGTGTGCCTCAGTACAGAAGGTGTGGTGGGTGCTTTAGTTCCTTTGGAGAGTGCAAATCACATTTGCTGCTTCTGGCCTGGGAGTTCAATCCACAGACCCACCTGGAAGGACTTTTGGGGCTCTAAGTCATGGAAGTAGAGAAGCAGAGAATGGTTTGGGTTGGAAGGGACCTTAAAGATCATCTTTTTCCACACCTGCCATGGGCAGGGACACCTTCCACTGTCCCAGGCTGCTCCCAGCCCCAGTGTCCAGCCTGGCCTTGGGCACTGCCAGGGATCCAGGGGCAGCCACAGCTGCTCTGGGCACCCTGTGCCAGGGCCTTCCTAATATTCAATCTTCCTAATATCCAATCCAATCCTGCTGTCTGTCAGTTTGAACCCACTGCCCTCTTGTCCTGTCACTAGGGGCTCTTGTAAATCAAGGCTTTCATTTGTCTTCACCTCCCAGAAATTAGTGCTGTCTGGCCATGCCATGTGACAAGGGACATGACCCTGTCATGTAGGACATGTCACCCTCCCTGCTCCCAGCCCCAGCCAAGCTCTCTCACGTGAAGCTCACCAAAGCAAAGGAGGCCCAGCAGAAACCTGCTCCTACTAGGTGAGGAAATACATCTCAAAAGAGGCAAGTTCAGTTAAATTTTTTTTTTTTAAGGCTTGTTGTTCCTTAGAAATTCAAACTTTTCTGAAGTGTCAGACTAATCATCAACCCCAGGTTCAGTGGAGCAGAGAAGTGCAAGCTTAGTTTCAACAGACATTGGCCAAGGAGGGACTTAAAGAAGCAATTTTGCTCACAGGAGATCTGCACAGAGCATCAGAGCCTCCAGCTATAAACACCTGCCCCTCCTCGAGTCAGCAGCAGAGCTGCCACTTCTTCCACTGCCACCAGAACTTCACCCTGGCCATCATCTCTTTGTTTGTGTATGGGCAAATATTACAGCTTGAAGGCAGAAACTTTATGATCCTGTAAACAACTTTTTGATAAGCCATCTCCTTGCCCTTCCCTGTTCTGAGTTGAAAGACTAACTCTCTTTTACTGCCCAAACAACCCTCCCATATCAGGTTCAGTTTCTTTCCTACCACTTCATCAGAATGTTTGTTCTTCTTTATCACCCAGATCAATATTTATCCTTGTGGGTGGAAACTGCTCCCTCTGCTCACCACGCTCTTATCACGTTAAAGTTTAACGTCACTAAAGAGCCAGTAAATGACAACTAAGCCTGCATATCCAGAAAGGCTTTATTTATTTAATTAAAGAATGCATTTTACTGAGGAAAGCCGACCATATAATTCCCAGACAGATCCTAAACACATTTTTCACAGTAATGACTGCCCACGTTTTGATAATGTAACTCCACCTTAAGAAGTGTCCGGCACAGTCTGATCCCGTTCTGGCTTCACATCACCCCAACAGGTAACTCCATAGTTATGCTGTTGACTTATAAAGGACTGGAATCAGATCTGTCACCTCTATGTTTACTAGATTCTCTCTTTTGTTTTTGTTAGCTGCAGTTTCCCAACAGTTTTTAAAGCAGAGGAGAATTTGCAATACTTTGTTTTTTTCAAAGTTTTTTCTTGACTGTCAGCTGAGAGAAATGTCTGCTCTGAACTCCCGTGCCAGCACAGTTTAAATGAGGGGGGTTGTTTACGTCCTTTTGTGGATTAATTCATTATTGAGATTACTTTCCAATTTTAACAAGCTTTCTAGTAATTATTACCCACTGCTAGGCAAACCCTGAAGTGGCTGGGAGTTCGAGTTCAGTTCAGATAAACACACAAAAGTTCAGATGCTTATCCAACTGCCTGCACTTCTTCAGTCTGCAGAACATGTCTGGAAGCCTATCGAGCTCCCCATCTCTCTGCTCCCACATGCCAAGTCATGCCAAGAATGCTCCAGTTGCATTTTTTCATGGTGCTTTTGCATGTCTGGTTTTGGTGCTGTGCAGAACCAAGAGGGGCAAAGGTTGGTGAAAGGGGAGATGATGGGTGAGGCCTTGAAGGGAGTTGCCTCCCTCAGAGCACAGGCTGCTTTCAGGAACCTGCCAAAAGCTGTGGAGTCACCCAAACCTTGACAAAGGGCTGGCATCACAAAGAATTTAAACCCACCTAAGCCTCATGGGCAATAATAACCTTCCTCCACACCTCTACAGCCTCCCTCCCTCAGAGAGGATCTGGGCCTTCAAATTGATTTAAAATTTCTCGGTGCCCCCTGCTCCAAGCACTGCCCCACTCTTTGCCTTTAACTCTGTCTTAGACTCCAGTGGTGTCCAGAAACTGAGCTGAAATCCCCTGGATCCAGGAGCTCCCCTGGATTCAGGAGCTCCTGGCAAGGATGTTTGCAGCACACCTCAAGCAGGCCTGGGTACCTCACCAAAGGTACTCAGAAGGATTTAATTTTAAATAATGCCACAGCACATCCATACCTGCTAATTCGAAATTTGAATTCGAAAGGGCTGAGATCAGCACCCCATAGCCTGTGGAGAGTCCAAAAAAGCACTGTGATATCTAGTGATGAATAAGAAAAAAAGAGTCAACCTGCAATAGTACTGGAGCATTTTCCAAAATGCTTTAATTTAGGCTTTCCTTACTTTATTTTTTTCGTAGAATCCAAGAATCATGGAATGGTTTGGGTTGGAAAAAACCTTAAAGCCCATCCAGTGCCACCCCTCCATGGGCAGGGACACCTTCCACTGTCCCAGGCTGCTCCCAGCCCCAGTGTCCAGCCTGGCCTTGGGCACTGCCAGGGATCCAGGGGCAGCCACAGCTGCTCTGGGCACCCTGTGCCAGGGCCTCACCATTCCTCACAGAATTTCTTCCTAATATCCAATCTAAACCTTCTCTATTTCAGCTGAAATACATTCCCCTTGTCCTGCCAATCCAGCCATTGTAAATAGTCCCACTCCAGAATATTCTAGGCTCCCTTCAGGCCCTGGAAAGTCACAATTAGAGTTCTCCTGGTTTCAAGGAATAGCTTGAAAAGATAAAGCAAATTCATCTCACACATTTTGAAAACAAACACAAGAACCCTTAGCTTACATAAGCCAAAAAAAAAAAAAAAAATCGCGATTTTAAGGCCACCTGTCCTTCTGTGTAGCTCTGCACTGTTTTCTCTCTCCTCTAACATAACACATGGCCATTTTGTACTAATGAATTATCACATTCACCTCTGCAAAATATGTTGAAATATTTCCTGAGAGCTGCTAAGTGAAATCTGTTCTTTTGTTAGAGAGCATCGCTAGCCACAACTCCATATGGGAACTGAAAGCTTTAAAGCCTCGTTCTTTAAAGTCTTGTTCAGCTAAGATGGTCCCTCCTTCACTCATGAGATGGAGGGAGCAGACTGTACGTGTTTTGCACCAGGGAAGGTTGGACATCAGGAGGAATTTCCTCATGGAACGGGAGGTCAGGCCTTGGAAAGAGCTGCCCAGGGAGGTTTGGAGTGCCCATCCCTGGAGGTGTCCCAGGAAGGGCTGGAGGTGGCACTCAGAGCTCTGGGCTGGAGACAAGGTGGGCATCGGGCACAGCTTGGGCTCCTGTCGAGGTCTTTTCCAAACTCAGGGATCCTGGGGTTGTGTCTGTGAGGAACAAGACAATTAAACCAGGCAAAAAAGGAGGTGGGGGAAGATTTGAGGATTAATCCCATTGCATTACAACTTTTCTTATTTAGTGAAAAGGAAATACAATTAGGAGGAACATATTAAACACACCTACACAGATATCTAAATATCTCCCCGGTGCACTCATACTCCTGCCTGTGGAGGAAACAGGCAGGCACCGCTTCCTTAATCAAATTAGAAAACTAAACTTAAAATTATCCCCCTCCAGAGAGATATTTACACCTCCAAACATATTCAGCAAAGTAGAATATAAAGCTGAAAGGAAATCACTGAATTATTTATTATAGTTTTCTAATGTTCCAGGCTTACAATTTCAGACAGTAAAATGTACAGTAGAAAATGACTGATTACAGTGTACACCGGAAATTTTGGGGAATTAAAAGATAGCTGCTTTGCATAATAATTGCACACTTCCATTTCTGGTGGAAAATTAAAAAGCCATTGCTCCTCGCTAAAAAAGACTGTAATTGTAAATAAGGGAGTTTGGGGATGGGGGAGGGAAAGAGAAAGGGGAGGGGGAGAGAAAGAATGATGGCAAAGATTCATGTGGAGGGTGACAGTGAATTAGGTGATGCTCCATTAAACCAGTTTCCAAATTTCAACCAGTAAGGAAAGGAGGTTTGCACCTTTTTTGTCAGGTTAATGCACTGTACACACAACCATGGCATTGGTGTGCTGAGATGTCCAACAGCACAGTGGAAAACTTGCAACTGAAGGCTTTTTCAAAGCAAATTTTCCTAAGGAATAGGTAAATTTATAGCCTGGGAATAGTCCCACACAGCCTCTGAATGAATCCCACTGAAATCGTTCTCCCGGCCTTCTGTCGTAATGGTTTTCCTTGCAGCTGTGACAGAAGTCTTCACTTGCACAAACCAAAAGCTTGCGTTGTGTTTGTATAAAAATCACATAGTTCCAGAATTCGGTGGCATTCTGGGGGAGTTCACTGAGGTGCTGCTGAGGGCAGCCCATGAGCAGGCAGGAGGTTCCTGCATCCCATCTCTTCTGAAATGGAGAAAAGCTGGGTAATGTTTGCTGGGTGCCCTGCAGGATGCAGCTTATCCTGCCCGTCCCACACAGGCACACGGGCTGACCCAGGGATTGCTTCCAGATGTGGCCAGGAGCTCGGGAAGGTGCTGGCACATCACAATTTACACGGGCAACTGATTGTGCAAAAGATCAAGATTATGATTTAGGACGTGTATCCTGGAAAGTTCTTCAAGTCTGTCAGGCAAGAAGAAAAAAAACAACAACAACAACAAAAAACAAACAAAAAAACCCCCCAAAACAAACCAACAACAACAAAAATAAACAAAAAAATACCCCAACCTCCCCACAAAAAAAAACCCAAAAACCCACNCCCCCCCGCCACAAAAAAAACAAAGAAAAACCCAACAAACAAACAAACAAAAACCCAAAACAAACAAACAAAAAACCAAACAAAAAACCCCACTAGTTCACGCCCAGTAAAGCCAAGCAAAGCTCCTCTAAAACACAGGAAGAGCAAAACTGAGGAGTCAGAAGGAAGGAAGCAGAACAAATCTCTGTGGAAAGCTGGGAAAAGGAATTTAGGGATGTAAGACATTCCTCTGGTTAGACGCCAGCCTGGAACATGGCAGAAAGTTCTGGTGTCCCAGCTTAAGGAGGACATGGAACTGATGGAGAAATCCCAAAGCTGATGAGGGAACTGGAGCCCCTCCCCTAAGGAGCCAGGCTGGGAGAGCTGGGGATGTTCAGCCTGGAGAGGAGAAGGGTCTGGGGAGAGCTCAGAGCATCTTCCAGTGCCTGAAGGGGCTGCAGGGAAACCAGAGAAGGACAATTCATCAGGAATTGGAGAGACAGGACAAGGGGGAACGGCTTCAGACTGACAGAGGGGGAATTTAGGACAGATATTTGAAGGAATTGTTCCCTGGGAGGGTGGGCAGGCCCTGGCACAGGGTGCCCAGAGCAGCTGTGGCTGCCCCTGGATCCCTGGCAGTGCCCAAGGCCAGGCTGGACACTGGGGCTGGGAGCAGCCTGGGACAGTGGGAGGTGTCCCTGCCATGGCAGGGGTGGGATGGGTGATCTTTAAGGTCCTTTCCAACCCAAACCATTCCATGATTTTACAGTATGTATTTCCAGACGTGAGACCTGTGACACTGATGCATCTTCTCCAGGAAAACCCATCTGCAGATGACTGACAGCTACACAAAGATAATCTCAGTGTAAGCAGTCAGTACAAAACCAAATTACACAGCAGTTGTCCAGTAAGTGCCAACCTAATGGGAGGTTTTTGTTTTGGGGTCAGCTGCGAAATTTTGATGTTTTTCTCTTTGTTCAACTTCCAGTCACCCAAAAACGTGCCAGCTCAGCTTTCTGACCATAGATTATGTAAGTGGCTTCACTCAAAACTCAACAAAAGCTGTTTCTTAACTGTGGGAAAGGGATAGAAGAGACTTCTTCCCTCTGGACAAAGCACTTCGCTCCCAGAGCTTTCTTGTCTTGGCTGGAGAGGAGCTAACTCAGCACATAAAGGAGAGACTCCCTTCAAGCCTGCCTTGCATTTTTCAGAGCTGTTATTCCGAGATGGTGCTTAAAGGAGCAGAGAGAATTTGCATTATCAGGGGCAAAAAATGGCCCAGACCGTAAAAACAGCACAGCTCCACTGAGAAGTAGCACAGCTTCTGTGGTAATACAAAACAGGGCGTGTTAATGTTAATAATTAATATCAGAAATGTTAATTGATGTATTTTTATATTATATATTCTTATATGTTTTATATTATGTGCCATATATGTGTATAGATGTTATATATATGATATATTGTATATATATATGTATGATATATAAATGTGTGTGTATATATATATGTATATATATATGATATATATATATGTATACATATATGTATGATATATATGATATATGTATATAGATGTTGTGGTATATGCTATATATTAATATATTATATATGTTAATTAATAGTATATATGCTGATAAAAAAATTATTTTAATATAAATGCACCCACAACTTCGATTTTGCAACAGGAGAAATGGAGAAGTTCAGCTTTTATGCAAATGGGGTAAAAACAGCTCTCGGGAGATGGGAAGCCCTTGGTTTGCACAAGACACAACACGAGTAACTCGAGTGTGACAGCGTGACCTCCTGAGTGATTGGGAAGAGGCAAAAACGGGATGTTTGTCCTTTGTTGCTCACTCTGTAAGATGTGGAGAGAAGAGGAAATCGGTTAAAACACACACACTTTTTCACAGTGCACGCTGTGGGATCCATTACCATCTGAGCCAGAAATACAACTGGAAATCTCAGCCCAGTTCGTGGGAGAAAACTCCACGGTGAGCTATAAAACACAGGAACACAAATCCGGCCTCTGGGCCAGGAAGTCCCCGTGCAGGTACTGCCAGGAGAGGGGAGGATGCACAGGAGGAGACGTGAGGATGTGCCTGTCCCTTCTTGCACCCTGCTCTGGGTGTCCCTGCACGGATTTGGGACAGGCAAGTGGCTGCTTTGTCCCCTTGCAGTGGGGCTTCTCTTCTACAAGGCACCAAACGCTTTGGTCAACACCTTCAGCACTCAGGAATTCGGGTCATAAACACGCTTTGGTCCCCTCAGTGAAAAATTTCTCTGAGCATTCAGGCAATGTCTTTCCAATTCTATAATTTTTACCAAAAATCTTGGGTTTGCTGCATCTGAGGGTAAAGATAAAAGTGGGAAAATCTTCCCAGAGCAAGTTCAGCACCCGGGGGAAAATGATCAGCTGGAACAGTGGCACCCCCACCTCTACCCACCCATCTTGGGAGAAGATCTGATCATCTGACCAGCCCAAAATTCTGAAATATCCACATAAATCCAGAAATATGGATTTGTGCATGGTCAGGAGTGTTTGGGGGGACTTCCAGGTGGATTGCTCCCAAAAGTTACAGGACAGATCTGCCTCAGCCTGGGAAAAGTGAATACTATTTGTCCTTCCACTTTTCCTCCTAACTTGAAGCTTTCTGTATCCACCTTTTGCAACTGAATATTTAAAGATACAAATTTTGAAATCTCCAGGAATGCGAATATCTGGGATTACCCAGAAGATTAAACAACTGAAGCCAGCCTCTCACCATCCCACACGCAACCAGTTCCATTCCTGAAGAGGCCATGGGAATTGATTTTGTGAGCAGTTTTTATGGAATGCCTCAAATATCATTTGTTCAGTGGAAGCAGCCATTGCTCAAGAAGGAAAGAGATACGTGCCTGTTATGTAACTCGCTGAATCTCTTTTTCTCTTGTTTTTGCCAAGATCCTCTTGATAATGGTGTGAATTGTTTAGGCAAGCTCATGCAGCCTACAGACATATGTACATACAATCTCTGAAAGAACTTTCTGTTCCTTGTTCCCAGGTACACACCACACCATGCTGCATATTTTAAAAACCTGCTATAGCCTGTTAATGGAGTGTGGAAATAACCCTGGAGGAGAAGGCACACAGAGTTTATTACATAACTTTAGAAATTTTGGCCAGGAAAAAATGTCGATCCTATTAAATGGGTTTTAATGAAGTCAAGATTTAGGGATTTTTATGATAATATCTTCATTCCAGTTGCTGTTCCAGCATGCCAAGTCCTGTGTCCCATTAGCCCCTTACCAAACTGTTATTGGTGGACTTTATTTTTAATTTTTATTTGTAAAGGACAGGATGGGAGGTTGCTTATGTTGGCATTTTCTCAGTGCTATTATTCCCCTAAAATCTGATTATAAAGGGAACTCCAGTGAAGCAATTAATAAATGGAACAAAATTAAGTAGTTTGGAAAGAAATATTCAGCAAGTGTCCTTGCTGCAAAACATGGAGCCTGAGTGGTGCCTTTTGGCCGAGGCCCACTGAGATATAAAGATCTTCACTTGCATTTTGTACCTTTTAAACCAAAAGAATCACAGGCTGAAGTTTTATCTAGCACAATCTCAATTGCTCACAGGACAATTTCTTCTTGTTTTTGGTTACAACTGGTCATGGACCTGTTGGAGCGAGTCCAGAGGAGGCACCAGGATGAGCAGAGGGATGGAGCAGCTCTGCTGGGAGGAAAGGCTGGGAGAGCTGGGATTGTTCAGCCTGGAGAGGAGAAGCTCTGGGGTGAGCTCAGGGTGGCCTTGCAGGGCCTGAAGGAGCTGCAGGAAACCTGGAGAGAGACAATTTCCAAGGGCTGGAGGGCCATGACACAGGGAATGGCTTCCCAGTGCCAGAGGGCAGGGCTGGGTGGGATCTTGGGAAGGAATTGTTCCCTGGGAGGGTGGGCAGGCCCTGGCACAGGGTGCCCAGAGCAGCTGTGGCTGCCCCTGGATCCCTGGCAGTGCCCAAGGCCAGGCTGGACACTGGGGCTTGGAGCAGCCTGGGACAGTGGAAGGTGTCCCTGCCATGGCAGGGCTGGCACTGGAGGGGCTTTAAGGTCCCTTCCAACCCAAATCATTTTCGTGATTCTATGATTCCATGATTAATGACTTCCCCCATCTCCCCTGTGTGCTAATACAGCTGTAAAAATTCAGATAATGAGTCAAATTCCTGCAGAGACCCCTGGGATGAGCCCCTCAGCATCCTCAGCACAGCCAGCCTTGAGAGCAGGAGCAGCCTCTACCCGTGCTCACATTTCCTTTCAAGGAGGGGCTGCTTTATCCACACTATTTATCCACATTAACATAACTTGGGAGGGGAGAACATCAAACCAAACGAAACTTCAGTTAATTGCAGTGCATTTAATCAGCAATGAAGACACATCCTTTCTTTGACAGCAAACTGGAAAAGCCCTGAAGCCATGTCATCGGTGGTAGGACAAAAAATTTGCATTTTTATCCCGGAGTGATTTTGTTGCTTCATAGCAGAAGTTCTGGACTATTTTGTGTCGTGGTTTGAAGAAGCAAACTGAGCTGCATGTTCTCTGCTGCAATTGACTTTGAGGAAGTGATAAAATGGAAATGTTAAATGAATTGCTTTGAAAGCCTTGATTTCCCATTGAAAGTAGTTCACTGTATACCGTGGCTGAAAACTCAGTATATTTATGTGTCATCTAAATGTCTTCATCCTTTTCACAGCGTTTGATGAGGTATTACTTCAGTTGTGATGTTTATGCTATTTACTGAATGTGCTTAACTGTAAGAAAAATGAAACCATGTCTCAGATTCCTGGAGAGAAGTGGAGGAAAATCCCCTTTTCCCTTATGAGCACCCACCCTGAACCATCAGCAAAGTGATTGTATTTTGCTATAAATAGTCTGCTATGCATTCCACCCACCTCCTCAGGCTTTCCATGGGTGCTGGACTTCCAAGGACTGGGATGGGACCCACAGCAGAGCTCATAAATGAGCACCAACACAGATCTCCCAGTGCCTCCACCCCACAGTCCCTCATCTGAAGAGAATTTCCATGGGCCACATTAGCATAACCCACCAAGGGCTTCTGCAAGTAAGAGGCTGAACTACTGGATGCTTGAAGTTTTTGACTTGTAAATCAGCCATCTGGTACCAGCCTCACTAGAAAAGAAGAAATACATAAAAACCTACTCAGTCTGCTAAGTTCACAAAGACAACACAGCCTGCAGTTCTTCCTTAATATTCTTCCCCATTTTTTTTTAAACTTCTTTGCCCTGGGCTGTTCTGATCCTCACACTTTGTGAGGATCAAAAAACCCCATAACCCCTAGAAAAATAACCCCCATACAAATAAAGAAAGTATATGGAGGTGGATATTGCGTAGACGTCCTGAGATGGGCACGTACCAGGGTTGGAAAAGAACCACAATGAATGTTATAATGAGCATGTTTGAGACTGGCTAAGATCAATTACACCCTCAACAGTAAAACTGATGTCACAGAAGGTTGCAAGAGCTCCAGGTGAATGTTGTGGGGCAGGATGCCAAGAGCTGTGAGTTCTTCAAATGAAGAAATTCTAAGCTACCTCAGCATCAAGATAAAAAAAAAAAAAGGCATTAAAGGAGACAGGGCTACAGTACACAGGAGCCACCACATCACTAATCTGCCTGGAGTAGGGTGCAAAAACACATTTGCTTGTTGCAAGTTCCACTTCTGATTTTACTTCCACTGGGAAGCAACTCTGCCAAGGTCACTGAAACCACAGATGTGCAAACACCGATCCCTCCGAGTCCAGCGTTGCGTAAGACTCGGTTTAATGATGATCTCTCAAGGGTGGCTCTTAAAACTCATCCTTCCACATGACAGCTGAGACAATTCCACATGTGGTGGTTGCTTCCAGGCCTCAGAGGGTTAAGTTTTTAGTGTGAGATTAGCTATATTCAGAAGGAAACTTCCTTTGCCATCAGCGCAGTGAGTGTGTCAGGATATTGCTGGGGCAGCAGCAACAAAGCCTCCTCCTGTGTTTTAATGTATGAAAAGAAAAACTTCCTGAGTAACAAGCCCCATCCATTGTGTCCCAGGTCTGACTTTTTGAAGTGTGGGGACGTGCAATAGGCACAACTGCTTTCAATAAAGGGAACGATGGGGAATGACAGGCTCCGGAATGGGCTCGGACAAGCCCTGGTGCTGTGGGTTTCTTATCACCCCATCGGGCTGGCTCCCCCTCCTGCTGGAGAGGCTTTATGGCTCAGCTCCAAATGGGCTTGTTTCCCAGGAAAGAGGGGTTATGTGAAGGTTGGGAAGCAGAGCGTGATCCCACATTCCCTTCCGCTGGCACCATTTTGGGAGCAGGAGCCTCTCTCCAAGAGGTGGGAGAGGCAAGGAGCTCTTAAACCACCACAGCTGTTTCCTCAGGGAGCGTGGCTTTATTACAGCCTTCAGGAGTTGTCATTGCACTTTGGTTTGACCCTAGTCCTGCTGAAACCCAGCAAAACCCTTGGAGCTGGCTCCAGACGGAGCTGGACTCAGGTCTGTGCTGTGAACCACAGGAGAAAGGACACTAAAACGATGGACTTCGTGCTGTTTTCCCTGCTTTCTTTTCCCACAGCTAAACAGAAGCGCCCTTCATGCTTGCTAGTGATCCTGAAATGAGTAGCAGTGACCAGAGCGAGCTTAGAGAGGCTTTATGGCCAGCTTTGGAATGTCTGCTGAGCACTCACTTCAGCATGAACAGCAGCCAGCTGGTTCTGGGCTCCCCTAATCTGGAATTTGTAGCCTTCCCTCGCTGCCAGATGACATTTTAGGCCTTGGATGGTTTCAATCCTTTTGCTTGGTTTGGTTTCAAGTTTACACATAAACAGCCACCACACGAGACGCCAACAAACCTCGACTCAATTCCTCATCAGAAAACAATTTGGTACTCCCACACCAATCCCACAAATGCCTCTGACTCTCTAATAAAGCAGCATTAAAAATGTGCTCCCTGGCATGACTTAGGGCTGAGATATGGTCAGGGCTGGAGGATCCCTCTGCAAGGAGAGGGTGAAAAAGGACCTTGAGCCAAGTGCCTGCTGTTCTGCTCTCTTCTCTTGGGACATCACCTTTGAGGAGCTTTATGGGGCAGGTGAAACCTCAGTGTCAGCTCCCTGTGCAACACTTGCCACTCCACCTCCTCCAACCCCACAAATTAATCCCTACACGACAGGACTGCTCAGAGACCCGTGAGCATTGCCACATGCTTGATTGGTACAAGTGTAATTACGGCTGAGGTGCTGTTGATCTAAAAATAAAGCCATGACTTAAAACTACAGCAGATTTCAGAGCAGGAAATAACTGGCCCTGAGAGTTGGGGACTAATTCAGGGATCTGATAATTTTCGGATTCGGGGTAGCAATGATGGAGGGCTTCTGTAGGGTACTGGAAGGAGGTCCAGGCTCATTCCTCATCCTCTTGGCCTCAGTTTCCCACGTAGACACAACATAAGCCATGACCTTTCTCTGGCTTCATTATTTACAGCTCTTCTGAGCGAGGTTTATTTGTCCCCATATGTTTAGGTGGTGCACAGGACACGGGGACAAAATTTTCCATTGGGACTCTCCAGGTGACAATACCCCACAGAAACAACGTGTGCCCAAACAGGCCCAGCAGGATGGCCCTGTAGGGAGGTATTGGGAGGACAAACATGTAAATCCACCCAGCACAGCTGGCAAGGGGCTGGCCACAGCCCTGATCATGGAATCATGGAATATCCTGAGCTGGAAGGGACCCACAAGGATCATCCAGAGCAACTCCTGGCCCTGCCCAGACCCCCACCAGCCCCAGCCTGGGCATCCCTGGCAGCGGTGCCCAAAGGCTCCTGGAGCTCTGGCAGCCTCGGGGCCGTGCCCATTCCCTGGGGAGCCTGGGCAGTGCCAGCACCCTCTGGGGGAAGAGCCTTTCCCTGAGATCCAGCCTAAACCCCCCCCAACACAGCTTCAATCTTCCTTTCAGAGTTTATCTGCAAGGAAAGTTAAGGCATCAAAGTGTCAGGTCACCAAACTCAACGTGAAACTCGTTGAAGCTCCTGGAGGGTGAGGTAGACCTTCCTTGAGGGCTTCGTGACTCCAGTTAGCAAAGACCTCCTGTGTGTTGTGCAAGGTGTCCTGCTCATTTTGACTAAAACTGGTTTTAGCCCTCCCATCCCCACCCCTGCCCAAGGAACAGGTCCTCCAGGAGAGGCAAGCAGGGATAATTTTGGATGGGGAAAGCATTGATGAGCTCCACTTGGCAGAGCTGCAGGCAGGACGAGGAGTGCATCCACAGCCCAGGCTTCAGCCAGGGCTTTAGGATTCTTATTTTCCCCACAGAAATTAAAACCCCTCACATCACCCTGAACCAATCTCACCCGAATGAGTTTGTTTTGCTCTGGCTCTGTCTGACCAGCTCCAGCTCCAGCAAACCAGTCTCTCCTCCCACCCCTTTGAATTTTCCTGCTGCAAAGAAGCAACCCAGGCAAAACCAGCAGCTGAACTGGGAAAGAAGGAGTGGGGACTGGAACTGGCCTCTCCTGGGCTGCACAGAAACCATCAGAATGATTTTTGTGACCTGACTGCTCTATCCATGGGGAGGTGGAACACTGATATTTCCAAAACCCAATGCTCATTCCAGCAACACAGATCGCTGGTTGGGAGCCGAGTCTGTGATTCTCAGAAATAGCAGGAATATCAAGCCTTTTCCCCCTTCCAACTCCCAATTCCCTGTTAGCTCAGAGAAATGTCCTGGATGCTCTCTCTGCTCCTGGAGGGGCAGCCCTGGAACAGAAGCTGTGGGGCAGGAGATCAGCTGCTAAATCTGCTCTGTTTCTGGAGGAGGAGCAGGGAGATGGAGGCATTCAGGGAATGCCACCAACAACAAACACCGGGAGCTTTCCAGGCTGCCTTTGGAAAACAAACAAGCAAGAAAGGCATTCAGACATCCCCTCTGTGTTTGACAGAGCACTTTAACGCCAACACTAATAATTCCCAGGGGCTGTCACAGGACAGAAAAAGCACGAGTTTCGTCTGTGATCTGAACATCAAACTGCAGCTCACACTACATCTGTGCACCTCAATAGCTGAAGGCTTTCCAGCCCAGGAAGCTGAAGAGCTGACCCCGTCCAGATGTTTCCACAGGACATTATCAGTTGTTCACAGAGAGAGCCCTTTGAGAAGCTGAAAAAATACCTGATAAAGCTGAGAGGCAGCAGAGTTGCACTCACCCTGTGCCAGGCAGCATTCCCAGAGCTGGCCTGGGAAGCAATCACCCCAGCACTTTAACACCTTGGGTTGGGGAACAAAGGAGAATAGCAGTCTAAATTGAAGTGGAAGGAAGCTAGGCAGAAAACAATTATCAAAACTGGAATTCGGCCCGGACTGCCCAGATGAATAGCCCGACATAAAAACCACCATGGGATAGGGATGAAGGCTGAGCAGTGAAAACCTCAGGTTTCCAGAGGGCTGCGGAGTCCTACCAGGGATGGGACAGAGTTTCGTGAATGGCTGAGAGCAAGAGTGTCACCTACTTAATCACCAAAGTGCTTCCGGCAGCACCCACGGGGCTCCGTGATGAAACCTCACCAATTATTGATTAGTCCCAGCCCTTCTGAACATGCAAGATCAGATAAGGTCACAGCCTGAAGTGATTCACTGCTAACCTGGAAAAAAAGGGCTTCGTTACAAATAGCAACACTCATTAGCCACACTGCTTAATGGAAAATACGCATTTTAAAGGGGAAGAAACAACATTGCCAGGGTTACTGTTCTAAATCCTGTTACACACAGCTAAGCGTAAGTGAGTGGTTACACACGGCTTTAAAATTGTTTCCAATTCGGAAAAAGGAAAAGAAAACAATCAAGCATACCAAAATCTTTGCCAGGAAGATCCGAAAGATAAATTCCTCTAGAGCTGTGGCACTGAAAGAAGGTCTCCAAAGATTTCTTAGGCCCTTAATTAGTATTTTAAAAATTCATTTATCATGAATAAATGTAGAAAATTTCATCAGATCATGCAGGTGTTTACATAAGGAGTCTTTCTTTCAGAGCATCAGACACCCCTTACACTGACTCACCCATCTGCATTGTCTTCATCCAGATTGCAAACAACTAAGAACAGCGACTTTGATTAGAAAATTTCCACTTCAACTTTTATTTTCCCCCCAACACAATATTCACCAGCCTTCACAACAACAAGAAATTGCCTCGCTGAAATTCTCTGGTGACAATCAAAACAAGTGAAATGCAGAAAAAGTGTGATGGACTGCAGCAGGCAGCAGGAATAGAACAGCATTTGAGTGAAATGCAGCTTGGATGGATCCCAAAGAAGAGATGTGCTGAGATTGTTTACAAATACAAAGATGTGAGGGCTCAGGCTGTAATTTATTGGCATCAGGAAGAATTCTCCAGGGGTTACAGTTTTCCTGTGCCAGATGCCATCCACTTCGTCACTGGGAAAAGGGAAAGCTGCAAGAAATGTGAAAGTCTCTCTCAAAACAACCCTCTCCCAATCTTTATTCCCAGTTTATGTTTTCCTGTCATCCCAAGAGCTTCACTGTTGATTATGAAGGAGAGCTGAGGCAGCCACGTTGCTCTCCTGGGCCTCTCCTAGTTTTGGGATGATTCCTTCAGATTAAGTCAGAGTCCGTCCCCTTTACACTTCTTGAAGAACACAGAGGGTCTATAAAAGGCACCACTCTGCTCCCTGGAAATTCTTCTGCCAGGAAGATCCCAGGAGATCCCTCCTGGGATCTTCGCAGAGTGGTGATGTCTCAGGTTTTAACTTTTATCTTTTTCAAACCCTGTATTGCCTGGTGTGTAACTCTGAAGTTTCTTGTGGCCTGCTCACTTCTGTTCTCTGGGCATAACAAACCTCTCTGGGTTTGCTCTCCAAGGACACCCAGGCTGTCCTGGGCCTGAAAATGTGTAAACCAGCATCTTGGAAGGGGGGCCAAGCTTGGGGAAATTACATAATTAACTGAAGTTTTAATTGGTGAATTTATGCTGATATGCAAATGGACCAAACCTATAAAAGTGGGAAGAACCCATGACTCGTCGTCCATCTTGGGGTCCATTTTTGGATGCAGCCTTTGGCTCCCAGGGTGCACCTTTGAAGGCCTTTCAAATAAATACCCACCTTTATTCCCGTATTCCTGTCCAGTCTCTGTTTCTAGGGAGCCACTCAAGGCATCAGTGGCATCTCTGCACCATCAGTTTTGCAACCCCAGAATATCTCTGTTTTGTCAGGATGGATGTGTGGATGAGGGAAGTTGTATCCACACAACTCCTTCTTGCAGGCCATGTTCCCCAGCTTTCTTCCAGGAGGTGAATTCCCTCTCTGAGCGAGCTGCTTACACAGGAATATCATCCTTGCACTTTCATCCTTTCTGCTGAGGCTCCTTGGAGCTCTGGGGATGGGTGTGAGTCTCCCTGACTGAGCATTTCACATGGAGTCAGAATGCCAGACCATCCATTCTGGGGTCAATGGGAAGGGAAGACAAACTTCTGGATTTATCCAAGCTCCTTTCCACACTGGAAAAACCCACATCCTAAAAGGAATCTGCTGAGTGTCATAATCTCCCCCTGTGCTGACCTGCAAGCTGCCATGCTGAGCAGGGAACATCATATTTTG
Organism: Daphoenositta chrysoptera; assembly: GCA_013397915.1. NCBI lineage: Eukaryota > Metazoa > Chordata > Aves > Passeriformes > Daphoenositta > Daphoenositta chrysoptera. Next base: position 110,595 of record VZRO01002368.1, read on the forward strand.
CTGGTCTTCTCTGCAAATTTAACTCATGAAGAAGCAAAAGTTTCAGCTGAAAGAATTTTAATTCTTTCCTTTATTTGTGAGTGTAAGTGCTGTCAAAAGAATCTGAGCTAACACTGACTTAAGATACCTTTATCTGAAGGGCTGACAGGGTCCTGTCCTGGGCCATCAGGACTACTAAAATGAAATTTTTAAAAAAGAGCAATAAATTTAAGCTTCATCCACAGGGCCAGAATTTTAACTGGTGTGGACTGGCAAAATTCAGTGGAGACACCAATTCAGAATAGGAAGACTCAACTGTTTTGAATATTCAATGTAGAAGATGGTGAAATCTCGCTTTAATTTTACACCTGTGCCTTTCCGTACATTTTAGCACTGCAACCCCTCGAGATCCTATTCCCATTTTTACTGATTTGTACCCACAAAATTTGAATTCTATTTTGCCTTGAGAAGAGTGCTCCTATAGGAGCAGAGGGCTCATCCTCCCTCCCCAGCCCAGCAGAGGGATATTTGTATGTTGATACCATAGATGGGAATATTTCAGTCCCAGAAAGACAAAATTTCAGTGGATTCCATGAGGAGAACGCAGGTTTCCAGTCTTTCCTTGGACACCTCCAGGCATGGGGACTCCAAACCTCCTGGGACAGCCCCTTCCAATGCCTGGCCACCCTTTCCATGAGGAAATTCCTCCTGGTGTCCAACCTGAGCCTCCCCTGGCACAGCTTGAAGTTATTTCTTCTCTCCCTGTCCCTGTTCCCTGGGAGCAGAGGTTGTTACCTGGCAGACACCAGTGCCAGGGCAGCTGTGTGGCCCAAAACACTGTCCCCAAGGCTGGCCACAGCTGTAAATGGTAGCTCAGCAGCAAAAGCTGTGCCTCTGAGCCATAAAATGACCGCATTAAATAGGAAGGAAGTTAAACAATTATTCCCGTTGCTTAAGGTATGGGCTGACAACATCAAAAGGGCTGATAATTAAAAATACAGTAATGTTTTCCCAAAGTCTCTCTGCTCATATTTCCTCTTTGGAGCTGCTCGATTGGTGTTTTATGAAGTGTCATTTTATCAAGTCCTAAAAATACCTCCAGACTCGTTAAGAGCTGTCCCTGTCACACACAGGACATTGAATCACTCTGTTTGCTTTAAAGGCACAAACCTTGCTTGGGTGAAGCCCTGGGGCAGGGAGATGGGTTCAGTGCTTATGCCCAGTGCTAACCATGCAAAAATTCCACACAAGCCACAGTCTTGGGGTGCCTCATTCAAATGGGATTTGAGAACAAAACAAAAACAAAACTAAAAACAAACAAACCCCAGACATAGGAAAAACATAGAGAGCAATTATGCAAGTTCTGGAAGATGCATGTGTGTTCCTGAGAGTAAAATTTGGCAATAATCTCTTAACTTTCTTGGGGTATAAACACAAAAGCTAAAAAAGTTTTAAAAACTAGAAATCATCTAACTGAGCTTTCAATGAAATAGTTGAACCAGCTTGTCTTGTAGTGTGGTCCCCAGTACAACAACCTCAACAGGTCTTTAAAAAGACAACAAAAATGTGTGTAAAATCCATATTGTTGGACAGCGAGCTCACCTCGTGGATGTCACACACCCCTGACAATACCAACACAAATTCACTAATCCAAGCTGTGCCTCAGCTAGGGAGAGATGAGAAGTTGGAAGCACTGAAAGCAGCAGGAGCTGGGACAGGCAGGACAAACAAAAACAAGACAAAAAGTTAAATATTGTAGACCTCTCCATCCCTGTGCTGGGACTGTGAGAGGAAGGCTTGATGTCCCTGATGCCTCAGGTTTTAACCCTTACATTTTCCAAGCCCTGAGTTGCTCGGTGTGTAACTCTGAGGTGCCTTGGAGCCTGTGAGCTGCTGCTCTCTCGTGCCAAGACAGACAGAACAAAACCTCTCTGGGTTTGCTCTCCAAGGACACCCAGACTGTCCAGGCCCAAAAGATGCCTTGGGAGGCTCCCCAGAAACAGAGACTGGACAGGAATAAGGGAATAAAGGCAGGTATTTATTGGAAAGGCCTTCAAAGGTGCCCCCTGGGAGCCAAAGG
>VZRO01002368.1:127892-218332 GCA_013397915.1 Daphoenositta chrysoptera
CCGCCGGGGAGGGAGCGCAGCAGCGCGGGCAGCAGGGACCAGGTGAGGCGGGGGCGAGGGAGTGCGGGAAAGGAGGGAGGGGGGCGGGCATCGCTGCTCCGGGACCCCTCCTCACTGGTGTGCCCCGGAGCTCTCCAGGCGATGCGCCCCGAGCCATCCTGGCCGGGCATTCTCGGCCCCCAGACCCCCGGTCAGCCTCCCCCGGGGCCATGAGGGGGCGAGGAAAGCGGCCGGGGGCTCATCCCCGGGGGATGCCGCGGCGAGGCAGGAAGGGGTTAATGGGCAGCGCGCTCTGGATTTGGTTAGGACTTTAAAGGGACTTTTTAAAAAAGGAAAAAAAAAAAAATGTCGGGCTGTGTGATCTCCGCAGCGAAGTTTTTTTTATGTGGGCGAAGCGTGTGTCATGTGTGTGAGAAGGCAGGCGGGCTCCCGGCGGAGCTCAGGGGCTGCACGGGGCACGCGGCTCTCTCCTGCTCTCTCCCCATGGAGGCTGTTTTTCCTCTGAAAAAATTGAAAAAAGAAACCCAACAATGAGGCACAATATCACTCTGCCCGCTCTCCCTCCCTCAAAAAAACCCAAAAAACAAGGAAAATTAGCCGTGGAGGCACATCAGATACATCGGGGACACCAGCGCGCTGCCGTTCTCCATGTGGATGCTGCCCAGCTGNGGGGGCTGCACGGGGCACGCGGTTCTCTCCTGCCCTCTCCCCATGGAGGCTGTTTTTTCTCTGAAAAAAATAAAAAAAACCCCAACAATGAGGCACAATATCACTCTGCCCGCTCTCCCTCCCTCAAAAAAAACCAAAAACCAAGGAAAAATAGCGTTGGAGGCACATCAGATACATCGGGGACACCAGCGCGCTGCCGTTCTCCATGTGGATGCTGCCCAGCTGCGTCCAGCTGTGGGCAGGCACCTGGCTGTTGCTGAAAAGAAGGCGATCAGAATTCAGGAGTATTAGTTAATAAGTGCCTGATCCTGTTGACCCTGTTCTGGTTCACCCACTCAGCTATGCGGGGGTGTTGAGGAAGGTGTCCTGCCAGTTAAACCAATTATAGCTGGCAAGCCGCAGTCATCAGCTTTGGTGGAGGAGTCGGAGGTGAGGCCCAGTCACACCGTCTTGGGCCGTAGTGGCTTTTCTGAACTTAAACCAGCAGCTTTCGAAGTCCAGCAGAAAGCCAGATTTAACCCTCCGTGCCACGAAAATCCACGTTGCCTTTCCAGCTCTGTCTTGTGGTATCTCTGCATGGGTTTCGTATCTCAGGGCTGGAAATTTGCGCAGCAGATGGGGAGAAAGCTGATGTGGGATGAGCAAAGGATACAGAAATTCCTCTGCTTGAGATATTCGGTTGGAGGAAGAAAGCTGGAGTGTTGCAAAACATGCTGAGGATCTCCATGTGTTGTTCAGCCAGAGCTCTGTGTCTCGTTTTCCCAAAGCTTTCCTTCCAGGCAAGGCCACGGAACAAACCCAGCGTGGAGGAACAGGGGCTTGGGTTAATGAGCAATGCCGTGTAATCAACACTTGGTATAAACCTTTTGTCTTAGGGCCCTAAACATCTCTAAAGAAACAAAAAAAAGCCCAGGAAGGAGAGAATCCCAGCCCTTTTAGTGGACGGGGAAGTGCCTAACAGGATTTGTGGAGAGGTCAGAATTGCACACAAGTGCCAGGAATCTTATTTGTACTCCTAACCAGGGACCAGACCTAAACTCACAGAATATACATATAATATTTCCAAAATACCCAAATCCTTTTATCCCTGGACACCAGAGCAGAATTCAAAGGCAAAACAAAGGGTGTTGGAAATTGCCATATACTTTCTTAAAAGCCCAGCCAAATGCAAGGATAAACAGTTGTTTAAACTGTGGCAAATTTAATGAACAGATTAAGATGCTTGCTGAGTGAGACTCATGCTGTGTGAAATTCTTTGCTGCTCAATGAGATGTGTAATTTAGATCAAATATTTGTACGTGCTGTTTGAGGTAAAAAACATCATTCAGTAGATTGCACTTTTTGAGTAACATTAATGAATATTCTTTTCAGAGTCAGTTGATATATTTTATTTCAATTATAAGGCCCAGTGAAGTTAAAATAGGCCTTTCAGGTTAAGGACTCTTGCTATTTTTTTTTAAACTTTATTTTTAAGTGACCAGCTATTTAAGAGGATGAAAGGGTTCCTTGTCTTTGGCTGTTGGATGTTTTTATTTTCCTCTCTGTTTATAACGGATGGCTTTTGAATGTCTTGCCATTTCTAATGAGCTGGGCTTATTTTCTTAGATCCTACGATTTTTTCTGAATTTTAATTTGTATTTTGTTTTTCTTTTTCCTTGTCTTAACATGGTGAGTGATAGATTTGGCTTGCAATAAGTGATCACAATTTTGTGGAAATCTTGATAGTGCTCTTAGTGGCTATTTAAGTACAAGTTCATGTTTTGAGGCAGTTGCTGTGGAGCAAGAGAATTTAGCCCAGTGCTGTGAAAAAAGGGAAGGAAAATTAAGAGTGTAGCTTGATAAGGTATCATTCACTGACACCTGAATTGCAGCATCACGATAAACCTGAACAATGGCCATAAAACTGGCTTTATTCCTTCTGTTTGATCTTCCCCATAGGTCAGTCAGAGGATATGAATCTTATCACTCTTTTTCTTAAGTGATACATAGGAGAAGACTTAACACAGGCACAACTCAATATGAGAAAGCTTTGACTTCAATGGCCTGAACATGGTGATAGTAGTCCCATTATCAGCCCTTTAAAAAGGGTATTTCACTGCATAAACCCCTTTTCAGTTAAAACTTAGGCCCTCTAAAGCTTTATAAATATGTTAATCCTGTGTTTAGAAAATGTGCAAGATAGCATGGCTTGGAGTAAAGTAGTAAAGGCAGGAGGCTGGGGATGCTGGGAATTGGCTGCAGGGATTATTCATGAAAGGGTGAGTGCAGGAGGTGAAGGTGCATCACGGTGTCACTCTGTCACTCCTCTTCCTCCGAAAGCCAAAGTCTGACGTGAATCCCTGTGAGAGGGAATAGAGTAAGCAAAAATAACACAAAACTGATTATCTAAGATTAGTTGGAAAATATCCCAAAGAGACAGGTACTCGGCGGGGAAGGGAATTCCTGTGGGATTCTCAGACAAACACGAATTTTGTGAAAGCTCTTCCAGCTGAAAAACAAGCTGGGAACTGCCCCGTGTGGTTGGGATGTTGGCAGTGAGAAGGAAAAGCTTTCCCTCTACCTCGTTCCCAGAGCTGCTCCACGCTCTGTGCTGGAGCACTCGGATACATCTGTTCACATCTGCTTCCTCCTCCTCTGGCAGGGTTTTTAATGCGGCCCCTCTCGTTTTTCAGATGAGTGACTTTGGGATCAGGAACATGGATCAAGTAGCTCCCGTGTCCAACATGTACAGAGGAATGCTCAAGGTGAGTACCCTGGAGCTGTCACCTTCCAAACCCAGCTGGGGCATCTCCCAGCCCGTGCTTTTGTTGTGTTCCTGCAGCGCTGGAACAGGATTTGGATGAGCCAAGTGAGCACAGGTTTAATTGCTGCTCTGTAATCTCCTGCCAGAGTATTCCCACTGAGTTCCACAGCGATGTGAAAGGCAGAACTGAAACAGGAAAGGTGTAAATCTTGCACCCTCAGCCCTCTCCCCCAACAAGGCTCCCTCTCTCTCTTCCCTAAATCCTAAGAATTTCAAAGAGGTAGACAAGAACTGAGCTCACATTTGCTGGTGTTGGTGGAACTTCTGCCAAAATAAAGGGTAAAGGATGAGCAACAGGGGTGGGTTTGTGTCTTTCACTTGATGAGACTGGCAGAGGCCTGTTCTGATAGGACTGGTCAGGTTTGGTACCTTCCTGAACGTTGTTTGGAATAAAAGTAGGTTATTCACTTGCTACTTGAAGTTGTTATTAATGGAAGTCCAATACATTGTAACAACTCCAAAAATTATTACGTTTATTTTAGCTTCAGGTAGACTGTGTCTGTTACCTTGTTACCAGTTGTTATTAATGGAAGTCAAATACATTGTAATCCAAAAATTATTACATTTATTTTAGCTTCAGGTAGGCTGTGTCTGTTACCTTGTTACCAGTTGTTATTAATGGCAGTCCAATACATTGTAACAACTCCGAAAATTATTACATTTATTTTATCTTCAGGTAGGCTGTGTCTGTTACCTTGTTTTGAAAGGAATTTATAGGCTGAGGTCAGCAGGGCTGTAAAGGCTCAGTCTTAAAGGCTTTCCCCCCACCCCACTCGTGCAAGTTGCTCTTTAATCCCAGTATCAATTTTTTACACAGCGTTGATTAATATAAACCAAATAAAGATTAGGGAGACCCTTTCTGCTCTCATTAGCTCTGAGGAATGGCCAATAATTTCAATGGTTTTAAGAGTCAGTGAGGCTCTGGGATGCTGAGTGCTCTGATGCTTTATGTCCCCTCTTACCTTTCTTTCTCCTCACAAAAAAATCCAAGAGATGCCCCGACTTAACATCTGTGTTCTCTCAACACAGTGGTTGCTCTAAGCAGTTACTCAGTGCTCAGTTGTCACAGAATTAAGTCAGAGGCTTGTATTCTGCTGTGCTGTAGCTGCTCACATTCTGTTTTGTTCCCTTCTGCAATAATTACGTGTCTTGAAAAGCCAAATGAAGTAGTTGTGTAACTGATAAGACAAGCAGAATTCGTTCTGCATTGTGTTTTTCCTCTTTTACTACTATTAAATCACGAACGTGCTTACACATTAATTTTCTCCCTTTTGAAATATGAAACTAGCACGGTATGGATTTTACTCATTCACATGCCACAGCATTTTTTCCAGTGACTCAGGATAAGGGTCAGCTATTTACACAAAATGCAGGAGTTTCCAGATTGTGTTGAAAGAACTTGCCCTTTCTTTTAGGTGCTAGCGATGAGTCAGAGCTTTTATCTAGTAATGTATAAAGAATCTTTTAGCAGCAGATTTGGCAGCTGTTTTTAACTTGTTTTATTCAGAGATGAGCCTTTCCAGGGGCTGGCTTTGACTTGAGTTGGGGAGTACCTGAACCAGAGGTCCACAGTTTGTCCCTGCTGGCCAGGAGATTTCTGAACCCATTAAATGAGGCATGATTCTGTTAGTGGTGACATGAAAAGTTAGGGAATGTGAGGGATATTAATCCTAATTTGCTGTTCTGGGAATACAGTTTAAGTTGCTTTTGCATTGCATGTGAATGGTGCCCTGAAAAATCCTTGCCTTGTCCTCAGCTAAATCCACTCCTTTGGCACAAACTGGCAAATCAGTGTTTGCCTAAACCAAATAAACATTTGCAAGTTGCCTTTGTCTCCAGCTCCCTGAAGGGCAGGAGGTGCCAGGAGCCAGCTGCAGCTTTCCAGAGCAATGTTCTATCCTCAGGTGCCTTTAAAAAAAAAAATCTCAGTGGCAACTTTTATCCATCTTTGCCTGGAGATACTGCAGATATTGTTTCCCTGTGACTAACAGGCATGTTTCATAAGTTGTTTTTGAAGTTATTTCACATTCCTTCTGCCCCCCAAAGACTAAAGTGGTTGGGGGAGAATGCAGTAAATTCATTCCAGTATTTCTGGCATACTCAATTGGCACAAGTCAAGTTTGAAAGGAGTCAGGTTTTCAAAATAGAACAACGTTTCTTGAATGTTGTCGGTATATCAGTAAAATCCACTTTTATCTGGAACATTTTTATCAGTCTTGTTTATCCTTTTATGTAAAATGAAAGTAGAAGTGTTTCACTGAGCATCTGAGCACTTGAAAGACTTCAAAATGTGGTTGCTGGCAAATCCAGTAAAGCAGAAATGTAGAAGTTGCTGCAACATCCTTCCTCAAGTCCTGTAAAGCTGGCTGTATAGCTTCAAGTGATGTGGTTTAGATGAGTTTTATCCTTCAGGGAAAAAAAAGCTTCATAAATCTACTGTAGGTTTTGCACTGGCAGTTTTCCCATAATTTACTGATCTGCCACCAAGTACTCATCAAGTGGACAATCAATTTAAAGGGTCAAGGAAATGAGGTTTTCTTTAAAATGTACCTGGAAATAAATATGTATTTATACACACATGTGTATTGTCTATTGTTAAAAGCCTCAATTACAGGAAAAACGAAGAATATCCTTATTTGGCTGTCCTGTGAGCTGCAGAACATCCCCCACCTCGCCCTTATCACTGGGTTTCTTCACGTACCAGAAGCTGTGCCCTCGTTGTGGTCGTGTCTCAAAGCTGATTCAGGAATGTGGTTGTGCATGATCTCCAGATCTAGGAAACCAAACCCAGACACTTCCTAGCAGTGGGGTTCACAGTTCTCCAGCAAAATGCTGACGTTGTTCTGTGTTGATTCTGTTGCTCTGCAGCGTCAGCCGGCGTTTGACACCTTTGACAGCTCCAACTCGCTTTTTGCTGGGTATTTTTTCTCACTCAATGAGGACCAGACGCTTCAGGAAGTGCCAACAGGATTTGACTCCACTTCTTATGGTAACTCTTCACTTTGCTCCTCATTTCAGTCAACAGATCAGGAATTGGTGGGGTCTAACTAACATTTCCTGGGTGTGCTTTTACGACGTGGGTTTCCCTAAAAAGAAGTGGTTTAATACATAGACTTCTGTGTACGTGCTTGATTTTATTCATGGGAGTTTCTTTGTGGATGGTTGTTCTTTTCTGTACTGAAAAGAAATAGGAATTGGGATGCAGTAGCCCAATAGACTGATTTTTCATGGAAGAAGCCTTAGTAGGTGTTAAAGCAGAGTTAAGAGTTTTAAAATCTTTTAATAAGGGTTTTGTGTATTTAAATTTGCAACATCTTGACCATAATTAAAGTGTAGGTATTCTGCAAGCTTCTCTTTTGAGTCTCTGGTGTTAAATCTCAGTATGTTTTATTCTATACCTTAAAAAACAGGCTGGGGACATTTAAAGATTTTTGTAAATTTTATTTGTGTGTGTGTAGGACAGTACCCCACTGTGAGTGCCATACAAATCCTTGCCTAAAATCCCTGACAAAATGTAGATATTTTACCTGATGCTGCTTTTATCTCGCCTTAGGGAAGGGAAAAAATCCTCCAGCCCTCAAACCCAGAAAACCACAAGTCCTTTGTTCTAATGTGATTCTAATCAGTCACCTGCCCTGGTCAGCAAAGCAAGTCCTTGCAGATATTAGGAAGGGTGTGGTAAAAACAGAAGTGAAGCACAAGTGGAGCCTGTATATAGTCTGGGAGAGCGGAGGTGTCCGCACAGCTCTGAACTGACTTGGAATCTGCCAGGAGCAGCCTGGGACAGTGGGAGGTGTCCCTGCCCATGGCACTGGATGAGCTTTGAGGTTCCTTCCAGCCCAAACCATTCTGTGACATCATTCTGTGATAAAATGAGGCATCTTCTGGTGAAAACTGACCAATAAGGAAAACTGAGTGGGAGCCAAATTTATCCTTAAAATAGAATCTGCTTGTAAATTCGAAAGTTAGTGAAGTAGATGAGTGATTTACACTGACGTGTAATGGTGCCAGCTTTGTGGTTTGATGCCTTATTCACCCCCAGCCTGCTACCAGTCACACTTGTTGGGTCCAGATGATGGAATAATGCATTGCACCATGTCCTTGGGTGATGAGATACGATAAGGTCTGAAATGCAGTGTTAAACAGTGCAAGCTGGCTCTTCACAGCCCTGCTGTCAGTTACGTAGCTTTTAAATTAAATAAAGACTGTCTGGAGTTGCAAAGAAGGCTAGGGGCAAATTATAGGTGGGAAAATAGGAATAAGCAGTCTCATTTCCCTTCAAAAAAAAAGTAATAGTAAAGTTTCCCTGCAACAAAGGCACTTTATGTAACTACTGAGAGTAAATAAGATCGGAAAGCTGCAAAGCTGTAATTAGTGATGCAATCTTATCAAAGGAGTAGCACAGAGGTTTCAGAGCATGATGATCTCTGGTTTTAAAACACCAACTTTCCACTTTATAGCTTTTTTTTTTCTTTTAAATTCTTCAGATAGCAAAATCAGTCACTCCTTTCAGTGGCCTGAAGTTAATGTGTCTTCTTCCTCCCCTCCACCCCTTTTCTTTTCTTGCAGAGTCGAACAACTGTGAATTGCCTCTGTTAACCCCGTGCAGCAAGGCTGTGATGAGTCAGGCCCTGAAAGATACTTTCAGTGGTTTCACAAAGGAACAGTGTCGGCTGGGTATCCCAAATAGTAAGTGTTTGCTATTTATAAGCGCTTTTTTTTTTTTTTTTTTAAATGCTAAGGAGGAGGCTGAATAGCAGCTCTTTGAAAAGGAAAGAATGATGTCAGTAGGAAATACAAGAATGGATCCTATGTGAATCTGGCACAGCTTGCCTTGGAAAGGCCAGACTTGCTGGTGTTAAAAATGGGTGCATGGAGAGCTCATGCTTTGGCAGCAGGAGAGAGAATCAAGCAAGCTGAGGACATCTCTGGTTGCAAGTGAATGCAGAAAGAAAAGAGAGGACTGGGTTGGGTTTTTGTTTTTTTTTTTTTAATTCAATACATTCATTATGAATTAATTCAGAACTAAATAACTTGGCTAAACAATTTTTTTTTCTTTGTTAATTCACTGCTTTCTAAGGAAGATTATTTGACAAGGGCCAGGAGTTATCTCTAAATGTTGGAACCTTCCTGTCTTGCAGATCCCTGGCTGTGGACTGAACAGCAAGTTTGCCAGTGGCTTTCATGGGCTACCAATGAGTTCAGCTTGGCAAATGTGAACTTCCATCAGTTTCTTATGAGTGGCCAAGACTTGTGCAACCTGGGCAAGGAACGTTTCCTGGAACTGGCACCTGACTATGTGGGTGATATTCTGTGGGAGCACCTGGAGCAGATGATAAAAGGTAGTTAGAGAGCCAGAAAGAGCTTTTGGTTTAGGGCTCTCCTAACAGAAACAGAAATGGGACTCGATTTCAACACTGGTTTCACTATGAAGGGCTTTTATTGCATATGAAAACTTGAAATGTACTTTAAAACTCGGTTAATAAAAGCGTTATCAGCACTATCAGGACATCCTTGGTATGCAAAGCACAGATGCAGAGAGCTGCAGACATTCTGTGCACAGGCTGAGTACATTTGTGGGCAGGTTTCATTTGGGAAAATCATTGGAATAATGAGATTGGGCTATTACCACTGTAAATACCCCATAAATAAAACAGTTAACCCCATAAATACAAGGTTAACCAACAGTTGGACCTTAAAGCACTCTGCAATTATTGTTGGGTTTAAGTTTTATGTTAAAATTTAATTGGTGTGATGGTTTTAAAGCCTGTTGGAAGTCAGTTGGGTTTTTTGGTGTGATTGCTATCATGAGAAAAAATGCAATACAAACACAGCGTGATACTAAAATTCTTGTGAATGGTGGCCCCAAAATACTCCCAAGAGTCAGAAGCTCTCCATGGCATACAGGTCAGATCTTTGGAACCATAAACCCAAATTTTCTCTTTTTCTCCTCTCCCCAGACAGTCAAGAGAAAACACAGGATCAGTATGTGGAGAACTCTCACCTCACCTCGGTTCCCCACTGGGTCAATAATAATTCCTTAAGTAAGTATTCTTAAAAATTCATATTTTGCGTCGTTCAGTTTATTCTCAGCGTGTCACAGATTCCAGGGTGCAAACAAAAAGCACCAGAATAGTTACTGTGCTTGAGGAGAACATTTGACTTCAGCTGCTCCAGCTTTCTTTCCTTGTATTGTTCAACTGTCATCTAATTTATATCGGAAATCTTTTGAAGAGCAAAGGCTTTGAGAAAATGAAATTTCCTCCTGGCTATGCCAAACCCTCTGTCTGTGGAGCAGAATGACCACTCCCATCTCTAGCAAACCGAGTCAAAAACTGGGGAGCAGCAAGAGTTATGTTCAGGCCTTTTTAAAGGCTCTGGAAGTGTGCTAGAGCTGCTGGGAGTGTGTGGGATGCAGTGCTGGCTCCCTCGGATTGTTTGATTGATGCTGTGCTTTATTCTACAGCAGTCAGGCTTCAGCTCAGCCTGATTACACCACTTAATGATGAGAGCCTTGCTCAAAACCACTTAAACTTCCCCAGTTTTTTTTCTGTAGTTTCCCCGAAGAACAAACAATGGGCATTTGTGGCTGGCAAGTTGCAGAGGGGGATTTGCAGAATCTGATTTGGTGTATTTAGTGTATTAGTTTGTTTAAGGGTCTCCAGGGAAAAATCATCTAATTCTTTCGTTTCTTTTTTCAGCTGTTAACGTAGATCAGAATTCCTATGGAATGCAAATGCCTGGATACCCTAAACCCCTCAGCTATCCCAAACCCAGTCTCCTGACTGACGTCTGTCAGACTTCCACGGCACCGAATCTCCTCAACCCAGAACAAGAGTTCCCATTGTTCCCTAAAACCCAAGCAGATGCTGTTGGTGTGAACTACTGTGCAGTAAATCAAGATTTCCCAAGGAGTAACCTCAATTTGCTGATGGATAACTCTGGTGAGTCACTATCTGCATGATAAACACAGGGCCAAGGCCATATTCTGAATGCCTCTTGCTCCTTTGCATGATTTATATGGACAGGTTGGATTGAGAGGGAGGAAAAAAAAAACCAACCCACCAACACTTTCTATTTTACTTATTTTATTGTTTTATTTGATAAAGGCAAGCTGAGAGAACACGAATCCAGTGACAGTGGTGCTGAGAGCTACGAGAGCTCGGATTCCATGCTGCAGTCCTGGAACAGCCAATCTTCCCTGGTGGATTTGCAGCGTGTGCCATCCTACGAGAGCTTTGAGGATGACTGCAGCCAGTCCCTGTGCCTCAGCAAACCTACCATGTCCTTCAAAGACTATATTCAAGAACGGAGTGATCCTGTGGAGCAAGGGAAACCAGTTATACCAGCAGCCATCCTGGCTGGCTTTACTGGTGAGTAGTGAGGCAAAATGGTCACTCCTTTTTTTTTATGTAACGTCAGTATTCCCTGTAAGTGTGTGCCACGGGGTAGAGACCACTAGCCACAAATAATTTCAATTTTATGTGTTACTAAATGAAGTCTCGTGGATTATCCACCCAAAGCAAGAACAGGCAGGCATGTCAGATCAAGTGAAAATCAAATGCACATTTTGATCTGTTTGAAAAAAAGGGGAGCTTGGACAAAATCTTCCAGATTTGGAAATTCCCACAGGTGCTGTTAAGGCCTTGTTGCTGTAGTCCTTGATGAAATTGGTTTTTTCCTGTGGAACGTTTGCCAAGCCAAGGACTTCAGGACAAGCCCTGGAGCTGGAAGTGCAGCTGTTGGGAGGTGGGAGTGAGGGTTAAAGGATCCATATGAAAGGAAAGCCACAACTTGCTTCAAATCCTTTGTTTCCACGAAAAACCTGACTTCATTTTTACATAGGTGGGAGCAGATTTGTGCTATAGAGTAAAACCTTAGTTTTCTTTCTGATCTTTAAAAAAGATAAATCAGATTAATTATGAGGTCTGTGATACGAGTCTGGTCACGTACATTGGTTGTGGTTAGAGCTGGCAGAGGTATTAATTTGTGGTTTTTCCGTGTCTCCTCTTTCCCAACAGGCAGTGGACCTATCCAGCTGTGGCAATTCCTTCTGGAGTTACTGACTGACAAATCCTGTCAGTCATTCATTAGCTGGACAGGAGATGGATGGGAGTTTAAACTTGCTGACCCAGATGAGGTATGTGGCTCAGTGGGGTGAAAACGAAGATTTGGGGTCTGATCTGACATCTGTGGGCCCGGTCCTGGATATAAATGTGTGTTTAGGTGCACATCAAATATGGCAGGGCTGCTTTTGAGGTATTTTGGGAACTTCAGTCACTAAAAATAAATAGAATGCATTTTCATTTTCTGCTGTTTCCAGTAGGAAGAGTATTGTATTAAGGGATGGGATAAAAAGTCCAGTGGAACTTTTTAAATTTAAAAACAAAAGGAGGGGAGAGAGATCATGAACTCCAAGGAACTTCATAGCATTGAACTTCCAGTAAAGAGTTGTCACCTGCTGCCTGATAGCAAATCAGTGGTAAAATAGTGGTTTTGAGAGAGCAGATTGTGCCAGAGCTCTGGGAGTGTTGGGACAATGCTCTCAGGCACAGGGTGAGATTGTTGGGGCTGTCCTGTGTAGGGCCAGGAGCTGGACTTTGATGATCCTTGTAGGGATCTTCCACCTCAGGCTGTTCTGTGGTTCTTGGGGTTGTCCTGTGCAGGACCAGGAGCTGGACTGGTGGTGGAGTCACCATCCCTGGAGGTGTTTAAGAAAAGACTGGATGTGGCACTCAGTGCCATGGTCTGGTTGACAGTGTGATGTTGGGTCATAGGTTGGACTTGGTGATCTCAAAGATCTTTTCCAACCTGGTTGATTCTGTAATCCTTGTGGGTCCCTTCCAGCTCAGGATATTCTGTGTTTCTTGAGGTTGCCCAGTGCAGGGCCAGGAATTAGACTTTGATCCCTGTGGGACGCTGCCAGCTTGGGATATTCTGTGATTTCTCCATAAACTTGACCTCCTTCAGCATGTTTTGGCCCATCCCCTACAAACTGGTGTCCTTTGCTGTCAGCCACTTTCTCCTCAAGCTGCTGTTGAGCTCTCTGGTGGGTTTAATCACCAACTCTTCTATTGTTGAGCTCCCTTGTGGGTTTAGTCACCAACTCTTCTATTGAGAGGTTGGGAGATAAAAAGCAAATACAATGCTCTGACCGAGAAAGCGCCCGAAATAAAACCCAAGACGACCACGAGCCGAACGAAACCCTTTGGATTTTGCTCTCTGGCAGGTGGCCCGGAGGTGGGGGAGGAGGAAGAACAAACCCAAGATGAACTACGAGAAGCTGAGCCGCGGCCTGCGCTACTACTACGACAAGAACATCATCCACAAGACGTCGGGGAAGCGCTACGTCTACCGCTTCGTCTGCGACCTGCACAACCTGCTGGGCTACACCCCCGAGGAGCTGCACGCCATGCTGGGCGTCCAGCCCGACACCGAGGACTGATCCCGGCCCCGTGAGCCGCCGGCGGGAGTCACGCGCGGGGACGCGCCCGGGAGCCAGCGCAGCCCGGCCGCCGCGCCGGGGGGAGGCCGTGGGCAAAGCAGGGCCTTCACCCCGTTTGGAACGCGGAGAGCTGGGAGGAGGCGGCCTCGCGCGCTCGGTGGGGCTCTGTGGGAGCAAACACGGCCCTGTGGAGACACGGGGATGCTCCCGGGGTCGGCATTTCGGCCGCCTGTCCTGCCCCACGCAGCGTTTTGGCTGCCCGGCGCTGCCGTGTGAGGATGGGTTGGCGTTGAAACCAAAGGTTGGCTGTGAGAAACCAGCGATGCAGCAGGACTCTTGCTCGGGTGTTTTCCAAACACTGGCTTACACCTTGTATCATGCAGTTTATTTAAAAACAAACTAACTAATTTATTTTAAATGAGCGGTAAGGAGACGCCGGTATTAGTTTTGTTTTAAAGCACGTTTTGTTATTGTTGTTATTATTGTTACTACTCCAGAAATGTGCTGCACAGGTACATAAACACTCTTGTGTCCAAAACCAGATGTAGCAACTGTTAAAAAAAAACCCCACCCTTTAAAAGAAGGGAAGGAAAATCATACCATTTCAATATTCAGTTTGTATATATTCTGTGATTCCTTTGGAAACTCTGACGTTCCTATTTAACAGATACTGTATAGTGTAAATTAAACTAATTGTGTGTTTTGAAATAGGATGAATGTAAACTTATCCAATGTGGGGGGTTTTTTTCATGTTTGTCTAGGATATACAACCTTCTGCAAATATTTAATTGGCCTGAGAGACAGCAGAAGTTCTATGCTCAGTGTGCATGCATCGGGGGGGGCAGGGAGGGAGGCCGGGCTCAGGATTTTGCCAAGACTGAAGCTGGCAATTCTTTGTGCATTTTGGCATTTTTACAGGAAACTAATGTTGTATTCTGGGACATAAAAGGGCCTGTTTGTGGTTTCTTCTGTAACTGAAAAATGAAAATATTAATATGGGTAAAATCACCTTTTTTTCTTTATAAATGGCATATGTTTTTCAACTTCTATGCATGTACTTTTAAAAAAGATTTGTATACAAGCCTTATTTTTTCAGTTCACTTGTCTCTTCCTGCAGTTTATTCTGTATGATTAAAATATGAATTCTATTTTTGGAAATAACTGTGACTCCTTTTCAAAGATCAGGAGAGTTTTATGTAGCAGCTATTTTTACTGCAAAAAAAAAAAAAGGAAAAAAATCACTGGAAAAACGTACTTTGTAAGAAAGCTTTATTTTTTATCTGAGCTTGATGTACAGTTACATGTGTTGTACAGTGTGAGAGGTTTAAAAATATGAGTCTTCATTAAAACCTCTTGTAAAGAAAATTTTGTGTGTGCATTTCAATTTGGAAAGTTTCAGGAGTTCCTTTCTTGTTTGTTTGTTGGTTCAACCCTTGTCCATCCTGCTGCCACCACCCTCAACAGCTGCAGGATGAAAAAAAATAACCCAAAAAGAAAATAACCAGCCAGGCTTAGGGCTTATTGGAGAAAACACTGCAAGAGTGCATAGGTTGATGGTCTTGAGCTGAGATAGATGGATGCAACCACTCTCTGGATAGAAATTCAAGTTAACACCTTTGTGTTGTGCCTCTGAAAGAAAACTGGCAGTTCTGTGGTGTGAAGGAGCGTGTAAAGTGATGGGGGAAGATGTGGAAAAACAGAGGTGGGAAGACAACTTTAGCTTGAGCTGTTCCTATCCTGTGCAAAGGAGCCCCACTGTCTCCATCATACTCCATCCCTCCACCTTCCAGAGAAGCAGGAAATACAGAAACATTTCCCCACATTCGAAAAAGTAAAAAATGTAGTTTTTAAATGATGCTTCCTCTAAACCTCTTGATCTTTCTAGCAAACTCTGTCTTGCTGTTGGTTTTGGTGTAGTCACCATGTGAAAAAGCATGGGCTTGGGGTTTTTTTGGGGGAAATGTGCCTTTCTAAATGGGAGGAGTTGGAAGGGTAGGTATGTGTCTTGCAGCATGGCCCTGATCTTCCCTGAACAGCTGCAGACTTATTTTTCCTTGTCCTTCAGCCTTAATTTTCCTTGTTCCTGTGAAGAAAAAGAATCATGGAATGGTTTGGGTTGGAAGGGATCTTAAAGATCATCCCCTTCCACCACCCTGCCACGGACAGGGGTAGTGCTGCATCGTGCCTGTGATCCTGAGCCTGAGGGAGTTATTTCTTTTGCATGAAAATTAAGTATGGGCTGTCATGGTGAATGGGGTATTTTTTTTCCTTGAGTGTCTCTCTCACACCATGACTGCAGAGCACTAATTGTCCTCTCAACCCGTACAAGTCTCATTTGCTGCCTCTTTTCCCTGAACACAGAACTGTTTCTTCATTTAGACTGAAAACTTGGTTGGCTCTTGCGTGGGTGATCAGTGATGGCTCCAAATTAGAGGCCAAAGGAAACTTGTTTATTTTCGTCCCCCAGCAGAGAAAAAGAAATTTCGTGGTAGTAGAAGTACCCCGATCCATACAACCCACACTAGTGTGTCTTCCAGAAGTAAAAGTGTTCCAGCAAAAGCACTGGAAGGGGCTGCCCAGGGAGGTTTGGAGTGCCCATCCCTGGAGGTGTCCCAGGAAGGGCTGGAGGTGACACTCAGTGCTCTGGGCTGGGGACAAGGTGGGGATCAAAGCTTGGATGTGATGATTTTGGAGATTTTTTCCAACCTCAGTGATTCTGTGTGATCTATTCTATGGAAACCTGCTCTCCTGCACTGGATTGGGGTTCAAGCTGTAGCCCAGGGTGACCCAGAAGACAATCATTAAAGGGCATTTTGTCACAGCACACACAGAAAGCCCTGCTCTGTGTTCTCAGCCACCCAGCATCAAAGAGCCTGTTGAAAGCAGTCTGGCTGAATTCTTCACCTTCTTCAGGACATGCCTCCCTGTGCTTCCAGCTGCCAGCTTTCCTCATGAGACAGCAGTCAAAATAAAGTCTTGCAGTTGGCAAGTCTACCCATGGCTGGCATATCACCTCTAATAACAGAGTTTCACTTCAAAGCCTTCTTTGCTCTTTTTTTTTAATTAAAAAAAAAAAAAAAAAGAAAAAAGTAGAATTCCATCCCAAGTAAAACACCACCTCTGGGTTGGGAAATCTGTGAGCTACAAATGCTCAGTGTCCAGGGGACTTTTCTGGGAAACATCTGTCAGCTGCTCCTTATTCTCACACTCACCTTAGGTCTGAGCTGTCAGCCACAGCCGGGTGCAGGTGAGGAGTGGGAATGGGGCAGACGATGGATCACTTATCCAGTATTTTATCCTTTATCTCCACCAGTGGGAGGAGGATTGAGTAAACCTGGCCACTCTCTCCTGGTGGTTCCCCAAGTGAACCCCATCCCCTCACAGTGCTCGGCCTCTTGGAAGGGACACCCTGCCTGTTTCTTTTACTTCTGACTTTGGGATTTCTCACCTTGTCCAGCCTAAAAGGAAGGAGCCCCCTTGGCCACTCTCTACTGACTTGTCCTTGGAGACCAGCACCTCACCCAGGCTCTGAGGTGAGGGCACACCAGTGTTGTGCTCAGCAGCAAAACAAAGCTGTTTTCTCTGTACCCCTATGCTTTTTTTGAGTTTTTGGCAGTCCCTGCACGTTGAGCTGATGATTTCAGAGAGCTGTCAGTGACCCATTTCCTGGTAGCTACCGTTTCCAAGTTTAGCATCACATACACCCAGGCTGGGTTATTTTTCCTTGGGTGGATTTCTTTAAATTAACCTACACTGATGCTCACCTGCCACCTTTTTGTGTGTTGTGAGGTGCTCCTGGAGCTCCCCACCAGCACCGTGGCACTTGGCTACTGAAACTACTCAGCATTATCTGCAAGCCTGGAGGTTTCACAGCCCTGGAATTTCTGGCCCTGGACCAAAGGGGTTTGGTGCAGGATTCAGCCCTTCTTCTGCTTCCAGTTCCCATCTCTCCCACAGCTTTTTTGATGCCATTTCCAAGGATTTTGGAAATTTTGACGGGATAAAGAACTGCCAGGCCTTGGCCATAGCAGTTTATCTTGTGTCTCATGTTTCTGTTTTTTCTCTGTGTGGAGCACAAGTTGAACCCCTCTGTGTTCCCAGCACCATGTGACTGCTGCAATGTTCATATGCCAGACACATGAACGCTCAAAAGGCTAAAGAGGGAATAAAAAGTGTCCCTGTAAGCCAGAAGAACGAAAAAGTCAGCCTAGGGTTCACAGCCTTTGGGAAAGATACCCAGGATCTCATGTCCAGTGTGTGCCATGTGATGTGCAGTCTGCAGCCACACAATAAGTGATTAAAAATAAATAAAACAAACTGGTCAGTAACAGCAGAATTTTCTCTGTGCAAATTGAGATTTTCAAGAGATAAGTTTTGGGTATGAATAAAAGAGCTACGAAGTAATTGTGTGGTTTGGGGAAGAAGCATCAGGGTTTGACGTTTTTCTTCTTTCTGCCTCATGGCATTTACAACGAGGTAAGTGATGAACTCAACAAAATATGACTAACAAGTATAACAAATTTAATGAACCTCTGCACATGCAAAACGTGGAGGGGTTGGAAGATATTTTTCCCAGCTGCTGTCTAGATAGATAAAAAATTTGTCCAAAATCCCACATACAGAATATTTACCATAATTTTCTGCATCATAACCGAAAATGAGAGAGCAAATGCAAAAGTCCTGATACAATTCCTCTAAAGCCTGCATACCCAAAAACTGTTTGTTCTTTATTTTCTTCCACTATGAGCAGAGCCTTAAGGGAAAAGAGGTTTGTCTGTGCATTCTTTGGGCTGTGGAGGGAAATCCAGAGCTCAGAGGGAGATGGGGAAGCTGAGCCAAAAGCATGGGTTTGGAAATGGAGGGAGAAGCCACCCCAAGTGAGTATTGGGGCTGGCTCACCCCACTCTCCTAACCCCATCCCAGGGGCTAAAGGCAACACACAGAGGGGCTGAAAGCTGCAGTCCCTCTGGAAAGCTGGTGGCCATGCTCTTCCTTTCTGGAAAACCAGACTCATCCTCCTGAAGCCAAGGGGGCAGTGGTGGAGCAGCACCTCCTGACAGCTCCGTGTGCTGCTCACTCGCCTCCGTGGTGAGCTCTGGGGTGGGATTGCTCTGCCCAGGAGGGTTTCCAGAGCCCACCGCCCACCCTGGCCATCTGAGTGAAGTGCAGAAAGGAAGGAAAGTGTTTCCCATGAAATAGTTGCAGGTTAAAACGCAGTGTCAGGTGCAAGGAGCTGAATTCCCCTTCTCTTTCATCTGGGTGTTTGAACCTGGGATAGTGGAAGGTGTCCCTGCCCATGCAGGGGGTTGGAACTGGATGAGCTTCAAGGTCCCTTCACACCCAAATCATTCTATGATTCTTAAGCTAAAGAAACCCATTCCTGCTTGGCTGCCTCTCCTTGGCCTGCTGTATCTTCAATCAAACTTCATTTCTTTGTCTAGCTTTTTTTTTTCCCCTGACAGAAGGCAAAGAACAATCCAGCAGATGCAGTTCTCCCATTTAGCTCCCTCCTGTTCACAGGGAGCTCTCGTTCTCTTGCAGGGTGCTTTTTTTTGCCCTGTGGAAGAAGAGGAGCTCTTCCAAGAGAAATATCATTCCTCCTACATGCCTTTGAACAGACCTGTTTGTTTGTTTTCTCCCTTTTGAGTGCCAGCCCTGGGAGATGCCAAGAACTCGCATCTTGCTGAAGCCAGGAGTGAGTCCCAAATCCCCTTCTCCCACAGTGCCCATCTCACAGCCAGTCCTCCCTGGAGGCACTGCTGAGCCAGCAGGGACATCTCTGCCTAGGGATGGACTGGTTTGGAACAGCTTCCCCAATGTCCTGTGCACAACGCTCCTTTTCTTCCTCACCAGGGCTCTACGTCTGCTGGCTTCCCAACTTTCTTTTTTTCTTTTTCTTTTTTTTTTTTTTTCTTTTTTAAACAAATACAACCATTGTTGTTTAGGCAGGGAAAATTCCACTTTCTCCTCAAGGGGCTTTGCCAGCATCCAAAGGCTCGGGATGTATCTTTTCCACAGGCAGTGCCTTCCAGTGCCTTCTCTCTTTCGTGCACATGAACACTTTTCATGCCACGATTTTAAGCAATCTCTAAAATCCCCAGCTAAGCCCAGTGCTGTGGTTGAGACCTCATCCCATGACTCTGACAGGGAAGGAGATTCCTGCTGGTGAGGAGTGGACAGTGAGGCTGGTGCCTGCACAGTCTCCCTGTTTTTCTTCCCAGCCTTGAACATCTCCAGCCTGAAGCGGCTCATAAATGGGGGATTTTCCATTCTCCTTGGAGGATCCCTGTGCAGACCTCACCCAGGTACTCAGTCAGTGCTGTTTGGTCTCAAGGTGGCTTCTGGTCTCAAGGTCACTTCTCCAGGGGTCAAAACAGCCAGTTCTCAGTGGGGGCCTTGCTCTCACCTGGATGTTTTCCAAACCTTGAGGACTCCAGTGCCAAACTGTGGGCAGAGGGAGCTGATTCTCCCCCTCTACCCTGCACTTGTGAGACCTCACCAGGAGTTCTGCATCTTGGTCTAGGCCTCCAACACAAGAAAGACGTGGACCTGTTGGAATGAGGGTGGAGGAGGGCACTAGGTTGATCCCAGGGCTGGAGCCCCTCTGCTCTGGAGCCAGGCTGGGAGAGCTGGGGGTGCTCACCTGGAGAAGAGAAGGNGTGCCCAGAGCAGCTGTGGCTGCCCCTGTATCCCTGGCAGTGCCCAAGGCCAGGCTGGACACTGAGGCTGGGAGCAGCCTGGGACAGTGGAAGGTGTCCCTGCCCAGGGGAGGGCTGGCACTGGATGATTTTTAAGGTCCCTTCCAACCCAAACCATTCACAATTCTATGAAATGACCCTTGCCAGTGGTAACTCCAGCACTTGGGCAATTCTGACCATCATCGTGTGACTTTACCCAGCTCAGCCATGTGCAGTGACTCATTCAAAAAAAACAAAAACCATCAGTGGAGACCACAGAGGTCCATCTCTGCTCCATCTTCCCATCCTAAGTGAGCAAAGCTTTCTGCCAGCAGGAGAAAGATGTTTATGGGAAGCGGGAGCGCCGATGGGGCTGCCGGCTCTCCTCAGAGCACAGCAACCGGAAAAGCCAGCACGGAACAGCCTCTTAGGGAAGAGCTTTCCACTGCAGGAAGATTGAGCCCGAGATGTTCATGTTTTATTACATCCATTTCTCTCCAAGAAATATTAAAATGCTCGCACTCTTTGAAGGGAGGGGGGAAATAAAGCACAGGAGGTGCCGAGCTATCCCTAAGCAACCTATCAAATAAAACAATAAACTGTTCGCAGGCAGAATGGCTTTAAAAGGACCCACAGCACTTCCAGGCTGTCAGGGGAAGAATAGGAATGGAAATGATTCTGAAAATTATTAGCAGTACCTTAACAGCAAGCTCCTTAATAACTCCCACAGTATCTTCTGTCACTAGCACAGCCGAGCTGCTGCTCCATGCCAATTACTGTCCCTGCGTTTCCCTCTGCTTGAGAGGGATTTGCAGAGCATCCAGCTGAGATCCGAGTGAGGTTCTGCTGCTGCTGCAAGTCCCCAGTGCAGCAGCAGAGGTGGTGTTGGGAGGAAGTTCCCCCAGCTCCCCAGAAACAGAGTTTAAACGTGGCTAAGAAAAGGAACTGGGCCCTGCAGCTGCATTCCTGAAGTTTCTTCACTGCAAGGACTGACTTCCCTTGCAGGAGCATGGAGTGACAGGACAGGGGGAATGGCTTCAAACTGAATGAGAGTAGGGTTAGATTGAATATTAGGAAAAAAATCTTCCCTGTGAGGGTTGTGAGGCCCTGGCACAGGGTGCCCAGAGCAGCTGTGGCTGCCCCTGGATCCCTGGCAGTGCCCAAGGCCAGGCTGGACACTGGGGCTGGGAGCAGCCTGGGACAGGGGAAGGTGTCCCTGCCATGGCAGGGGTGGAATGAGATGAGCTTTAAAGTCCCTTCCAACCCAAATAATTTCATGATTCCATGATTCTGCGAGTCTCAAATTGCTCACAGAGGCTCTTTTTGCTTTGGTTTTCAGTCCCAGACTCTCCCAGTCGAGGATCAGCAAGCACTAAAACAAGGCAGGGAGAAGGCAGAACGTGGCTTCTGCCTCGTCACTGCAGCCTGGCAAAGAATTCTCCTGCCCTGTCGCCACCACTTGACTCCTCATTTCCTACAATGTTTTATTCTCCACGATTTCTGGACAACATGGAAGGGGCTGGGAATGCGAGTGGAAAGAGGGTCGTGATCTTTATTGTTCCTTTTTCCTGTGTGTGGGAGGCAGGAGAAATGAGAGAGCTGGTCCTTAGCAGCCTCTTTGGCCTGGCTATAAATCGGAACAGCTCCATCCAGGAAACACCCAGAGCACCTTATCAGTCTCTGACAGCCGCCCCAGCTCCCTCCTGCCCTTCCTGGCGAGCACAGGGGGACAAGAGGGGACAGGGACTGCCTTTGGCTGCTCCATGCTCCCAGAGCTCCTGCAGGACCATGCAGAGCCTCTGTCTGCAGGGAGGGGAACAATGAGATCGTAAAACAGGGCTTAGACATCAAGGGGGACTTGCACCCTGGAGTGACTCTGCTCCCAGGATGGGATAAACAAAGCCAGGGGAAGGCACAGGGAATGTTGCACTGCTGCTTTTCTGATTCATTCTCCCATGTAAAAATTCCAGAGTTAAAACAGCTCCAGCTTTCCTCTTGGGCCTGGAATAGGAGCACAGAGGAGAATGAAGAGGCACACAAGGTGTCCTTGTGGATCCTTCTCTGCCTCTGTGGGACACGAGGTTTTGGCTGTGGATGGGACAACCCTTCATATCCTTGGATTTCAGGGCTGGCTATCAAGACACAATCCCCTGCAGATGGAGAACAGCAGTGCTGGTCAGCCCTGTCCCCAAAAATAAATAGAGGAACAGAAAGTTGTCCCCGGGTGAAGTCATGGGTGATAAGAGTGAACAGAGAGTTCTCCACTGAGTTATGAAATCCCAGCTGAGCTGCTAGGAAAGAGGTTTAACATTGCAGCAGAGCCTCTACACACTCAACACGGCTGCTTTACTATTAAAAACCGAGGAAGTTTGCAACAGAAAACCACATTTACAAAATGTGGGAGAAGATTACATCACTGTATTGTAAATGTCCTCACTATTCTGGCTTTGGCAGGCCTGCATGTCAGGAACAAGTGCTCAGCTCTTGAGCAACCATGTGTGTCAGCACACAGAAAACCTGGCTAGAGATCCAACAGTGCCACAAGGAGAAGTTGCTTACAACATTCAAAGGGGTTTTTATTGTTTTAAGGCTGCTTTTTTCTTACCTGTAGTGTCAGGCTCTTAAGTTGAGGTGTTTTTAAATGCAGCACTCCCAGGGAAGATGCTTTGTGAGCAGGAGACCTTTCTTGGTTGAATATTTATCTGTCAAAAAATACATGGAAAGCCAGTTTAGATGATTCAGATTTGTGCCAGACTTGTCCCTGTTTCAGCTGGGGGAAAAAAAATGTAGAGGATGTATTTGTAGCCTTCTGTTTCAAAATGTTCTACTGAAAGATCTGCTTTTTCATCTCAATATTTCTGTCCCTGCCTGCCTTTGCCCAAAACGAGAACTGAAAACAGAACATCACATACTTTATGAATGAAAAGTTTCATCTGGTCAAAAGGAAACTGTGTGTTTGGGGGTGTGGTGGGGGAAAACCATCAAAAACAGCACCAAAAAAAAGTTTTAATGCCCGTGTTCCAAACTAAGAATGTTTTATGTTTATCAGCCTTTCATTTGAATTACTTAGGAGTGCATGAAAACCAAGATAAGGTGGTTTACATATTTCCCTTGCTGGAGATGAGGTGTTTGTGCTTGCATTGTACAAAGCAGTTAAAGCTTTACATTTTAATGTGACATATTTATGGGAAATAAAGAAACAAACTACTTGCATCATCATGTCTTCAGTTCTAATGCAAATTGGCTTTTCTACTGATGGAAAAGGCAAAAAAACCCAAGGCAGTGTAGCTCAACCCATGGAAGTCCTGACAGCATCTCCTTTCCTCAGCTCTGTTCATATTTTTCCTCTCTCAGGATATCAAATCAGTCCTTGTTACAAGTCCCAAGTCTGGTCAAGGCCTGAATTTCTATGGAGAAAGACAAACAAACACTGAAATTTTTCATTTAGGGAAGTAGTCTGTTCTTTGGTTGTTTGCTTATTTAAAAGGAAGTAAACAACTGTGTAGCAATTCACAAGAAAATCTCAACAGATAGCAGGAGGATTTTCAATGGGTTTGCTCCTTAGATCTGGAAAGTGCTAAATCTGCTTTTTAGCTTTGTGAGTCAGGTTTGTGATTATTTTATTACTGGTGTCTTCCTATTTGAAGCTTCAGGTGGAATCATAAAGAAATCCTATTATTATCCACAAATTCAATCCCAGTACACAAAGCATTACCATCAGGAATATTGTCTGGATTTGGATTGAAAGGCAAGGCTAAACTCACAATTACAAACATTTTAAGCGTTTTCCAGGTTTGGAAAGTTTATCAGCTTGGAAAACATCCCATTCCTGAAATGCTAGGTATCCCTGTGAGCTCGGGGCTGGATGGAGTTTTTCTGGGAGCAGTGGAGTTGTCAAGGGACTCAAAGCTGCCCCAAAGGATGATCAGAGGCAGTCACCAACCATACGAAATTCAGCAAGGGAAAATGCCAGATTCTGAAATGAAACACACTGCAACCAAACAGAACGAATTCTCAGAAATACTTGTGACTTTTGTGTTCCAGCCTGGAACCCAAACTTCTGGATATGGCAGGAGAGACCCCCTCAGGGAGTGCACAGAGCTCAGAGACATCCAAGGTGGTCCCTAAGGAACATTTGAACACCTCCAGGGATGGGGACTCCACCACCTCCCTGGGCAGCCCCTTCCAATGCTTGACCAGCCCTTTCTGTGGAGAAATTCCTCCTGAAATTTCTCTCTCAGGAAGGAGCTGAGTCTGGTGCAGAAAACTCAGCCTTGTGGATTATTTCTGAGAGCTGCTAATCATCAGGGAGGGGAACGGAGAGGACAGATTCCTGATAGAGGGACAGCTGGGAAGCTGAACTCCATAAACTCAAGATAACTGTGTAAAACCATAGAGCCTGGGGGAAAAAAGTAGGCTAGGGAAGAAGAAACTTTGACCATGGTATTTCTTTCTACAAGAGTTATGCATAATCCTAGAATCATGGAATGGTTTGGGTTGGAAGGGACCCTAGAGATCATCCAGTTCCAACCCTGCATGGGCAGGGAATCTTCACAAGCCCAGGTTGCTCTGGGTCATCCAGCCTGGCCTTGGGCACTGCCAGGGATCCAGGGGCAGCCACAGCTGCTCTGGGCACCCTGTGCCAGGGCCTGCCCACCCTCCCAGGGAACAATTCCTTCCCAATATCCCACCCAGCCCTGCCCTCTGGCACTGGGAAGCCATTCCCTGTGTCCTGGCCCTCCAGCCCTTGGAAATTGTCTCTCTCCATCTTTCTTGTAGCTCCCTCAGGGACTGGAAGGCCACAACTGGATCACCCTGAAGGTTCTCTTCTCCAGGCTGAACTTCAGCCTTTCTCCAACCCAACATTTTTCTCATGCACTTTCTCCCACACCTCACTTATTGTGTTCCCAGGATGAACTCCCCATAAACACCCCTGACATTGTGAGCCCTGAGTTCAAGAACTCAGCCTAGATTTCTTAACAACAACCAAAAAAAAGGCAGAGCCATATGCAAAAAAATGTATCTCTGGAAAATGCAAAGCTGATGATAGAGTAGCTGATAAAGGTTCAACAAAACACAGTGTCTAAAAGTTAAAGCCAGATATGAGTGTTCTATGGAAAACAAGCACATTTTTCATAGCGAAGGGAATTAACCAATGGAAACAATAGTTCATGTTGTGTACTGGATTCTTCACCTCTAGAAATGGCATCATCAAACAGGAAGGGGTTTTTTCAGCTGATGTGCTCAGGCTCAGATGAGAATCAGTTCAAGGAAAATTCAGTTCAAGGAAATCCAAGAGATGATGCGATAGGTCTGACATCAGATTGTGAGATCAGGTTGGGCCCTGTTTCTCTTTGGGCAGGAAAGATCCCCAGCCAGCACTGGGACTGTCTCTGAGCTTTGGCCCTTTATGGGCTTGATGCCTTCGGTTTTACCTCTTATATTTTCCAAGGCCTGAGTTGCTCGGTGTGTAACTCTGAGGTGCCTTGGAGCCTGTGAGCTGCTGCTCTCTCATGCCAAGACAGACAGAACAAAACCTCTCTGGGTTTGCTCTCCAAGGACACCCAGACTGTCCAGGCCCAAAGCCTCTAAAGGGGGGCAAGCTGAGGGGAAATTACATCATTAGCTAAAGTTTTAATTGGCGAATTTATGCTGATATGCAAATGAACCAAACCTATAAAGGTGTGGGGAACTCGTGACTCGGGGTCCATCTTGGGGTCCATTTTTGGATGCAGCCTTTGGCTCCCAGGGTGCACCTTTGAAGGCCTTTCCAATAAATACCAACCTTTATTCCCTTATTCCTGTCCAGTCTCTGTTTCTAGGGAGCCTCTCAAGGCACCAGGGTGACAGTGACACAGCCCACAACCCTTCAACAGGAACTTGAATTTATGGAGCATTACAATAAAAAGTGAGGCAGAAATGCCCCCTCATCCTTTCTTTTGTTGTTCTCTCCCTGCACCCAGCACAGCTCCTCTGATTCCCCCAAATCTCACCAAATGGAGGCTTCAGTTAGATATGCAATTTAATGGAGCTCTGTTTGTGCAAATGCCTGGAAAGACCTTCCAAAAACTGTTCCTACCAAACATCCAAAGCAATGCCCAAACACGCAGCTCTTGCTGTTGCTCAAGATCCTTTGACGCGTCATTAAAGAGACACCGCTGCTTAATCCTCATTCTTTCCATGCCTTGAAAAAACAATGACATTTCAAGAAAAGGGGGCAGGTTTTTGTTTCTGGAAGTGTTTGTACTCTTCAGTTTCCTGTTGAGTTTCATGGCAGTCTCACCCTTAATAAGTGCAATTTTGAGGCTGCGCAACTCCGCCTGCAGCGCCGGATTTCTGTGTTTGGGGCGTGTATCACACAATTACAGCTCCAGCAGAACCACTGGGCAGGGGAGTGCTCCTGACACTGTGCCAGGCTGAGACCACACGTGCAGTGCCTCCTCTTCCAGGAGCCAGCTGCCTGATCAGCTCAGGAACAAGCTGCAGAGCTTACGTTTGTGGACAAAATTATAAATGGGATAATGAAAACTTCTGGTTCTAAACCAAAATCAGGCCTCCAGCAGCCAAGATCAGCACTTGGTGCTGGATGGAAATAAGAATGGTTTTTGGGCTCCAGACTGGCAGGAGGTATCCCTGTGAGCTCAGGGCTGCAGGGAGTTTTTCTGGGAGCAGTGGAGTTGTCAAGGGACTCAAATCCACGCCAGAGGATGATCAGGGGCAGTCACCAACCATACGAAATTCAGCAAGGGAAAATGCCAAATTCTGCACAAATGGGGGAATGAGATGCTGGAAAGAAGTGCCACAGAAAGGGACCTGGAGGTCCTGGTTGATGGCCAGTTGAACATGAGCCACCAGTGCCCTGGCAGGCAGGAGGGCCAACCCTGTCCTGGGGGGCATCAGGCACAGCATGGCCAGCTGGGACAGGGAGGGGATTATCCTGCTCTGCTCTGGGCTGGGACAGCCTCACCTTGGATACTGTGAGCAGTTTTGGGCACCAAAACATAAGAAAGACATTAAATTGTTAGAGAGTGTCCAAACTAGGGCAATGAAGATGGTGAAGGCCCTTGAGGGGAAGCCGTGTGAGGAGCAGCTGAAGGCACTTGGTCTGTTCAGGCTGGAGGAGATTGAGGGGAGACCTCACTGCAGTGACAGCTTCCTTGTGAGGGGAAGAGGAAGGGGCAGGCACTGATCTCTGCTCTGTGGTGACAGTGACAGGACCTGAGGGAATGGCCTGAAGCTGTGTCAGGGCAGGTTTAGGTTGGATATTAGGGAAAAGTTCTTCACCCAGAGGGTGCCTGGCACTGGAACAGGGTCCCCAGGGAAGTGATGACAGCACCAAGCCTGGGAGAGCTCAAGTGTTTGGACAACGGTCTCGGGCACAGGCTGTGACTGTTGGGGATGTGGAGGGCCAGGAGTTGGACTCGATGACCCGTGTGGGTCCCTTCCCACTCAGCCTGCTGTGTGACTCTGCAAGGTGTGGAAACCCCCATCTCCATACACCCCTGGGGGTTACTCACCCTGCAGACACTCAGGGAATTCGCAGGTGCTGTGAGGAGCAGGCAGCTGGCCAGCTTTAGACACTTGGGAATGGCACCATTGCCCAACTCAAGAGCAGCCTCACCTGAACAGGCAATATGAAGACAATTAAGATATCTAATCACAGATCAAGCCCTCTGTTTTACTGATAGTGGGGACAAGAGGAGAAATACCAGCAGAGGTGGCACTCCCAGGTGAGCACAGCTGCACATTCCTTGTGCTGGGGTCCGCCTGGACAGGGCAGAGCAGCCAGCAGAAGCCACAATACACATGCAGAAGTGCTCTTTGCTTTCATTCTCACACCAGTTTCCAAGCCTGGGGCAGCAAAACAAACAGCAGGAGCATCTGTGCTGCACTTTGAATCCAAACCCTGTCAAAAAAGGGTGCTGGATCATTTCTGTCACAAGATTGAAGGGTGCAGCAAGGTAACAGGATTCCATGTCCCATAAAAATCTACTTTTCTCAGAAGTGAGCCATGTGTGTCAACATCTCTCTCTGAATCAGGCCTAGGCAGCCACTGTGATCCATCATCCACAGACCCCTGTCAGCCAGGGATTCCAGAGGCTGCCAAATCCCTCACGATAAGGGGATAAATGATAATCAGCTGTTGTTGTGAAGATTGGACACACATTTATTGCAGATGCATCTGTTGGGGCAGCTCACGGCATGCCACGAGCTCTTCCAGTGGTGAGGTCGTGTTCTCTCAAAGCAAAATGGAGAGGACGAGGAAATAAAAAAAGCAGCTTGTGGATTGCATGGTCTGTTTCATTCCAGTTAAGGATCACAAATCAAGTGGATTCTCGAGTCACAAACACTTCCTGCAAAGCAAAGCAAAGCAAAGGCAGATCTGCCTGTGTACTGAATGTCATTTCAGAGCTTTGTCACTGAAAGTTGCTGCCACAGTTTGAGGGGGTCACTCCTGTGCTCTTCTCTTGGCTGCAGAGCTGAGTGGTTCAGCACAAGAAACTTGACTGAAATACTGCTGAAGACAAGTAACAGGTCATTTCAAGCCCTGTGAGTTAAAACGTTGTGAAACTGGAGTATTTCACTATGAAATAGCAGGCAAAGAAACTGCCCAGGGCTGGGCCATCAATGTGATGTCTCAAGGAAAGTTAAACAAATGGTTTGAACTTCAAAAAGGAAAAAAACCCAAACCATACACAAACTCTTTGGGAAATACACCTTTTTCCTGTCTCCATGTCCCTCATGAAGAGTACTAATCCATTTTTACACCCACAAGAGTGAGATCTGTGGCTGATCTGAGACTGTTTAACCAGCGGGGGATTACGGTGGCTTTCTCTGTCTAACTCATTTCTCAGTGTGATACCCGGGAGCAACAAAAAAACTTCCACACAAGGGACTTTTCTTTGAAACCTGCCCTCAGGTGAAACTAGGCTGTGACTCACCTCTCAGGCACTTGGCTGAGGTGGAGGCCAAGAACATCTGAGGTGTCAACCAGAGGTGACCAGAAACCAAGGTCATAAAAATACCAGAAACATTTTTTGTCATGGAAATTAAACTAAAAAACCTCCCGAGCCTTTCAAAAGCTACCTGTGAGGCTGCTTCCCAAAAGGATTCCTGGCACCAACAAGCCCAGCTTTGGCCCAGCTGGATCAGCCTCTCTGACCCTGGAAAAGCTCCTTCCACTTTCTTCCAAGCACCTCCCTCCGAGAGCCCTTGCATGGGCACAGTGGAGGACAAAGCTGAAACTCTTCCCAGACTGCCTGAGAGAAGAACCACTCAGTCAAGGAAAACCATTAACAAATGTCAAGCTGTGGGGAATGCAGGCAAGGGGGAGAGCAACAACAAAAGCCAAAGCTTTTATAGTTTTTTCCTGCGTGTAATTTGTGTGAATTGATCTTACTAGGAGTTGCTTCCACGTAGTGTGATGTGACCTTATAGTTGGAAATGTAGGATTTTAGGAGGCAAATGGTGCATTGTTTTCTTCTGCTATTTTTTTAATCAATGTTACTCTAGAAGTAAAATAATCTTCCATAGCTCCACAAAAACCACCAAAATCTGTGAAAATAATGAAGTCTAAAGAAAAAGATGCAAACTTCTTTCTTCTGCAGATTTCAGCTCGTTGTACTTTCATGGACCCAAGCAGAAATGAGAAAAAATGTTCCTACATTTTTAGTGCTCAGTGGATTCTGTTGACACATGAGTTAGGGGTAAAATGTGCTGTGCAGTTCAGCTGCAGAAGTTCACTGCAGATACGACACCAAACTATCATGAGGCAGAGTTGAATTCCCGGTCAGGACATCCTATTTTGCTTTTGATTAACTTCTGGTTTTGCGTTTCATGTGATGCCCATTAAACCGTTTGGTTTGCTGACTGAAGCAGGGGTTTTGGCTGCTTTTAGTAAAACTCTTGACATTCCCAGTTGAATTATCCTGATGCCAAGAAATCCAGAAAACAGTTCAGGGACAGATTTCCAAGCCTTTCATCTCTGGGTTGCCAGTGGGAATGTATGACTTGAGATCTGTGGACTGCTTAGTATATGCTCTCTTACTAGAATTTCAAATAATATCACTTAGAAACAATAATAAACTCAACTCAGAAACTCTCCAGGGTTGGAAAGATGTTGTCCCAGTTTCCTTCTGCAAACTTTGGATCTCAGTGTTTTGATGGAGCAGAAGTGCATTGTTTCCTGGCTAAATTAAATAAAGGGAAGTTTGTGTGCATTCATTCCTGTGCCCACGCTCACTTCCCTCCAGTCCCTTATTCCCTGTGGGGATGAAGCAAGGACGTGCTGCTGTCTGCACCAAATTGTTCCCTACCAGACACATGCAGAGCCCAATGGGTCCTTCTAGAGACCCCTGGATTTAGGATTATGCAGCAGTGTGATGGGGGAGAAAATGAGCAGCACATTCCTTGAGATTCTCTTTTGCACTTTTCCACAAAGACATCATGGAGATAAACTCCTGGGGATAAACTTCTGGCTGTGGGGAAGTGGCTACCACAGAACAGCAATTTTCTTTTTGCAGAGGCCAGGGGAAATGTGTTGTTTCTTAAGGGATCCCCAGTAATGCCAATTATTCCCACTGCAGCTCACCCTGAGTGCAGCTCCTGGAGACACAACTTGTCTTTCACACAGACTTTGTAAACTCCAAGCATTTCAGCTTTCCAGATGGAAATGCACCACCAGCTAACCAGGAGGAGATTTTGTGATGTGATGGTGTGCCCGTGCTGGCAGCACTCCAGGCAGCACCAGCCCCCTGCACAATGCACTGACAGAAGTCTGGGTAAATGGGTGTGGAAAATTGGGTTAAATTCTCCACATGCTGCCCATCAGCTGAAGATTTAAGCCCTGTACTGGTCAGAAGATGCAAGATTATGACAATGGCCTCAAGCATTATCAGGCCCTGCAATGAGATCCTTCATGTTGGTAAACTAAAGAGATGCTTCCTGACCTAAATTTGGTGCTGCTGCCAGCACGAACCCTAAATAACTTTGGGGCACATTTTGGCAGTTAGAGCACTTCAGGGACCATTCCCAAAGGGTGGATTGCACAAGGTCACCTTGTTTTGGGTGGTGAGCCAGTTCAGCAGCACAGGCAGGGGCTGGTCTGTGCCTTGTGGTGTCAGTGCTTGCAATATCCCTGGTCACGTTTAATTTACCAGTACAGGCCCAGTCTGTGCTGCTCCTTTGTTAAAATAGGTTTAGAAGTGAGTTCAGTTCTTCCACCCATTTGGTGCCAGTGTGGAACAGGGAGTACCCTGTGGTCCTGGAGGGAGAAGAGATAAATGTTTGTGGCAACTGAGCTGGCACAGTTAATTCCCCAAGCAAAGTCTCAGCCAACCCCCTGGAAAAAAGAAAAGTTTCCACGTTGGCTAAAAAAATTGTAATCTGGCACTGAAGTCCAACCAACCTACAAGGTCCTACAGTACAGGGATAACTTCTTCCTCTCAATTATTTTTTTTTAATTGAAATCAGACTTTATTCGTTTAACCATTTCAGGAGGGTGTAGGGGTGAGTAAACACAAAGATGGAATATTTAACAAAATTAATAAGCACGTCTAATAGCCTTGAAAAAAACTAGAGAGAGTATTTATGAACATACATATATATGGACAACTTTTGAATTAATGTGTGGCTAATTGTGGCCTTTCAGTACCTGAAGGGAGCTTGCAAGAAAGATGCAAAGAGACAATTTCCAAGGGGTGGAGGGACAGGACAAGGGGGAGTGGCTTCAAACTGCCAGAGGGCAGGGCTGGATGGGATTTTGGGAAGGAATTGTTCCCTGGGCGGGGGGGCAGGCTCTGGAATAGAATTCCCAGAGCAGCTGTGGCTGCCCCTGGATCCCTGGCAGTGCCCAAGGCCAGGCTGGACACTGGGGCTGGGAGCAGCCTGGGACAGTGGAAGGTGTCCCTGCCCATGGCAGGGGTGGCACTGGGTGATTTTTAAGGCCCTTTCCACCCCACACCCAACCTCCTTTGGAAAGGATGTCACCCCAGGATCTGGGAGCCCCCTCTGGATGGGAGCAAAGGGCAGCCTGGTGCAGAGCTGGGGGCAGAGTTTGGGCCAGGTGAGGGTCCCCCAAGGCCAAAGGCACCGTGGAAGCCCAGGGGAGACAGGAGAGGTGCAGCCATGCCCCTGCCATGGAGTTTGAACCCGTGCTGCTCCCGTGGCCCTGCAGCAGGTAGATAATGTTTAGGACTTAATAGCTGCCAATAACCTTTTATTGTCTGCAAAGTGTTGTCAGAAGGAGCTGGTTTTGAGCGAGTTTTATCTTTCCGGGAAAAGCAAGCCCGTTCCAGCAATTATCTTTGACAGTTAAATCAGCCCTCAACTTACTTGAAAGTGATGATGGAGGAACAAGCCTTTGCAAGCTGAAGCCTCTCTGGAGCACGACGCCTCTTTCCTGCCCTCTAAGAATAGCATCCATCCCTGCCAGTCAGCACTCCCTGGAGACGGGAAGCATGCAGAGAGACCTGCAGAAGCAGTGTGAGTGTGTGCTCGGGCATCTTTGCCAGCCTCTCTGCTCAGCTAAGCTCTGCAAGGTCATTAAAACCTGACAAAACTTGTTACAGGCTGCTTATAATGTCCAGAAGTGTTTTATTTTAATTTGCAGTGGGGAAGGGGAGGCAGGAGCTCAGCAAGGAAGATGTCCAGGCCTAAGCTCCTGCAGTGACTGCTGAGAGCTGGCCTGGCCAAAACTGACCCCTTGGGCACCAGGGGTGGTTCCCCCTCTCCTGCTGCACCCATAGCCTGGGGGCTGAGCAGCAGCTCCAGCTGCTCCACTCTGCAGGCACTCTCCTCCTGCCCTGCAGTGCCAGAAAACAGCATGGAGGGGTACAAAGCTGGAGGAAACTTCCAGTGGCCACTGCAAACCCTCCGTGCCAGTCACCAGAGTGGGATCTCTGCCCGCCTCCCGTGGTAACACCCACACATCACACACTGAAAAGATGTCAGCAAGAATGAAGGCACCCAAATGAACCTGGCCTTCACCTCCGGTTTTGGAGGCTGAGCCCTGCCTGGAAACATCTCGGACTGGCCAGGGTTTGAGAGGAGGATTGACACCACGAGGTCACTCCAGCCGAGCTGTTCCCTCACATCTTCCAAAACAACCCCGAGAAGGTGACTAAGCCCGTGTTGGTTTGAGGAGCACAATTCGATCCTCTTGGTCTTGTTGGCCTTGCTGCAGGACTTTGCAGCCCACTGAAACCCAGCCTTGTGGTAAAGCCCATTTGTGCTCCCCACAGCCAGCACTTGCTGTGTCCCACCTGTGTGACACAGGCACAGCTCCTGAAGGAGGGAATTTTCTCTTGCTGCCAGGGCACCAAGGAGATGCTCAGGGGATGAGTGAGCACCCCTGCCAGGGGGAGCAGGGGACACGCAGAGGGTGGCAGCTGGAGCCAGATCCCCTTCCAAGGAGGCAATTCCTGAGGCAGCACCTTGTTGCAGATGCAGAAAGTAAAGGCCAAGGGTGTGCCAACTTTTACAATACTCCCTGTCTTTCATAAATCCATTTTATGAGCCGCCTCAGAAGTGAGGCTTAACACCTGAGGTCCTGACCTGTGAGTAAATCCAGGACAGGGAGCAGCCTTGTCCTCAGAGTTGGTTGGGAGCACGGAGCATGTCGGCTTTCAAATTCTCTGTCTGAGGGAGCAAAGGTTTCAGCAGTGGGAGAGGGAGCAGCCCTCATTCATCACCTGAATCATACCCCTATCACCGTCTGGGCTCTTATCTCCAGCCACTTGTGTACAGCCAGCTCGCTGCCTCTTTGAACTCTCCTCCTCACCATCCTCCAGGACACACCCGGGAGGTCCAAGCTGGGAGCAGGTGTAGAGAGAGGCTGGGTCATCCCCTCCGAGGCAGGATCTGGGCAAAAAGTGGGACTGGGCAGAAGGAGTGGGGTCCCAGAGCTGCACTGTCCCCTTCTGCTCCACATCCTGGGACTCCCAGGACGAGCAGCAGTGCAACAACGCATTAATTCTGATGAGGTGTGGAGGGCATAGCAGAAAACAGCACAAGAGGTGCCCAAGCCAGCATTTAGCTGCTGTCAGCACCTGTGTATTGCCTGGTGGGTGCTTTACAGTCAAGCATTAACAGCCATCATTAGAGCTTTGGCTTTTCTCGATGTTTATTTACAAGCTGGAGAAGGCTTTTAATGCAATTGGGAGGGATGTGGGCAGGTTTCTTGCCGAGGAAAAGCAAGATCTGGGGGCAAAATTGAACTGCTGTCAAGAAAAAGACGAAGAGAGAGGTTAGAAAAAGAGAAACGCTGCAACCCAGAGGAGCAGAAATCAGAAAGCTGATTTCTTTCATGCTGGTGGTGTGGGCTGCGGGTGGGTGCAGCTCCTGGCCGAGCGCCCGGCAGGGTGGGAGGTGTGCTCAGTCCAAGGGTCCCGGGCTGCCAGACGAGCCGTGTCACCTGCACAGGGGACTTTGTCCTTTCAGCCTCTCTGGAGCACACAGGGGTGTCCTGGCCGAGCCCTCGTAATGCAAAATCCAGGAATCTGCCGGCACAGCTCATCCTGACACGGACTGATGTCACTCTGGGGACAAAGGTGTCCCAGGGCACACGGGAGGGCTGGGGCAGGCTCGGGGGTGGCCAGAGGCAACAGAAAGTGGCTGCAGAAGAGGGACAGTAATTTTGGGAGTGAGGTGCAGAGGGATTCACAGCCAGCCCAGCAAGGCAGCACTCAGCAGCGGTGTATTTACCAAGGCCAGACTGATGCCTCAGGTTTTAACTTTTATATTTTTTGAACCCTGTATTGCCTAATGTGTAACTCTGAAGTTTCTTGTAGCCTGCTCCCTTCGGCTCTCTGGTTATAACAAAGCCTCTCTAGGCCTGCTCTCCAAGGACACCCAGGCTGTCCTGGGCCCAAAGCCTCTAAAGGGGGGGGGGCGAGCTGGAGGGAAATTGCATCAGTAGCTGAAGTTTTAATTGGCAAATTTATGCTGATATGCAAATGGACCAAATCTGTAAAGGTGTGAGGAACTCGTGACTTGTCATCCATCTCGGGGTCCATCTTGGAGCCCCTGACATCCCAGGGCGTACTTTTGAAGGCCTTTTGAATAAATACCGACCTTTATTCCCTTATTCCTGTCCAGTCTCTGTTTCTAGGTAGCTTCACAAGGCATCAAGACACAAGCAGTTGCAACCTTAGCCTGAGCTGGTGGGACAGGAGCCAGCACAGCTCTGAGCCTTCCTTGGCTGTCCAGCTGCTGGGATTCACACAGCAGCCCCTCCAGCCTTGTTCTGGGCTGGGTGGGTTGGAATCAATCCTGCAGGACTGATTTTCCAGGCGGGAATGTGGGCTCTGCGCTCGCTCGGGTGCAGCCGGGGAGGACGAGCCAAGAGCTCGCTGTCGGAGCCTCCAAGTTTCTGTCTGGTGTTTTGTACCAGCACTGATGCTGCAACACCAACAGGTCACAGTGTCCCGCTGCAGCACCCCGGGGTTTGCCTGGGGGACAAACACCCTGTCACCTCTGTCACAAAGAAAACTGAACTCAGATGTCGCTGGCCGTGACAAGGAATACAGAAATCCCATGTACGCCTTTTCTGGATTTGGAAGGAGGTGAAACTGTGACCTAACATGCTCTGCACGTGTCACAGGGGCTGTGTCCTGTCATTCACTTATCTCTGGTGATTCACTGTCCCCCAGGGAGCCTGTGGAAATGCTCAGGGCTCTCTACACATCAAGAAGCAAAGTGCTCTCACCAGACCCAAGGCAGCATTTTCAGCTGCCAAAGCCAAATTTTTTGTGTAACGTCCAAGACCAGACTATGCAAAGCAGATGTAATGGGATCATCAAATCCCTTATTCACAAGTGGGAAGGCACTGGAAAGGGAAGGAGTTAAATCTCCCTGCAGCTGGCTGAGGTTGCTCATCAAAGAGACACAGAATCATAGAATGGTTTGGGTTGGAAGGGACCCTAAAGATGCTGCCCACATCCAATTTTGTTGGAACAAGATAATCTTTAAGGTCCCTTCCAACCCAAAGCATTCTAGGATTCTGTGAAATTTGGACTTGGTGGAGGGACCCTCAAAAACATCTCAAACTCTTCTCCTTTCAAGATGAAAAAGAAATAAAAGAGTAGTTGCCAGTCTCTTATTCTGTCCTGAACTATACTTAAATTCTTGGTTTCACAGCACAGAAGAAAAAAAATCTGTGGTGTCAATGGTAGCTTTTGGTCTCTGTGCAGATCTGTTGCCCTGATGAACATAAAGAGAGGTCCTGGGAAGTGCTGCAGTGCAGGGATGTCTTCAAGTAACCCGTGGCTAAATTGTCACATTTGTTCCTTTGCTCTTTGTTAATTTTTTAAACATGTTTTAAAAATCTTTTAAAAACAGGCCCTGGAAAGAAGAATGTCTGAAACTCCTGCATTGCTTCTGGAGACTGTGGAGACAGGAAGAGTTATCCCAGCAGCAGCCATGTGTGTAGCTCATAAGGGACACTGTATTATACACCTCTATTTAAAAAAAAAAACAACTGGCTGTCTGAGAAGCCCACAGTCCTTTTCTGCAAAGGTCTTCACTCAGGGTAAATTTCCACTGGGGCAAAATAGTTGTTTCTTCAGTTTCTTCTCCCACGTTCCCAGGAGTGGGAGATATGCAGGATATCAATATTTGCAGTTAAAAATGGAATTTGTACTTCTAAGCTGGGGTAAGTACTGGTAAGATTATAGATTTTCAGATGTGTCAGCCACAGCGAAACTCCAGCTATTTCCTCCTCCTCTCCAGTGCTGAGCTCCCAAATCCTGAAGAAGCAGATCACCAGCCCTGGCCATGATTTTCAAACATGTTCATAAAATCCCAAGGCGAGCCTGACATCTTCCTTTAGCTGCTGCAAGGAGCTTAACAGAAAGACTCCATTTAAAAATTAAAAATAAAAGCATCGACCTCCAAAACCTCCACTGCTCCAAGAGTTTGCCAGCACTCCTCAGCTGCATTCCTGGGAACATTTAATGACAGTTTGCTTTGCTCTACATGCATGGGTAATATATAATCCTTGTGCCACCACTTGCTTTGAGTGTTCTTCATGACTGGAGGCTTTTTTTTCCTTCCTTCTTGCTTTTGATCTCAGGGAGACTGTTATTCCTGTAGTAGCAAAGCTATTTGTCCTTTTAAGTAAGCATGTGGTAATCCACAAAATCCATGATTCATAATGAAATTGGCTTCAGTCTGCAGGAGTTTAATGGTTGTCTCAACCCAGGACAACTGGCAATTTTGGCACGGAGCACTGCAGCCCCTCCTTGAAGTAATAACATCTAAAGTGTTGGACAAACTGCGTAGCTGATGATAACCAGTATAAAACATGATATATGGCACAGCTCTGGGTAAATTAGAGAGTGCTTTAATTTGAGCTTGTGCAACCATGTTTAGCAGCAGTGGTTCTTTTGACTGTGTTAGTTGTAAAATTAATATTACAATTGGACCTGACTCTTAAAAGATCTTTGAAGACCACCAGCCATGCTGTGCACTGCAGTAGGCCAAGGCATAGGGAAAAAAACAGTGTATTTATGGTGATGCTTTTCAATTACACAACAAAAGGTGTTCACACCAAGGCTGCACAGGGAGCTGTAACATTTTTAAACCATTTGTTTCCCTAACATGATATATAAGTTCCTCTTGTATCATATACCTGCTATTGCAATATATTCATGTCTTTGTATTTAAATAAAAAGCCATGCTGGCACTACAAAAGTTAGGCTGATGCACTTTTAGGCAAACACAATCCCTTCATCATGCACAACCTGAAATGCACTTGCTGTGCCCTCAGCACTCTGCTAAAATGCACATTTGAGTGCTCTTACTTTCAGCCCAGTGTCCCAGGGTATTTTGATGCCTTGAGAGGCTCTCTAGAAACAGAGCCTAGACAGGAAAAAGGGAATAAAGGTGGGTATTTATTTGAAAGGCCTTCAAAGGTGCATCCTAGGAAGCCAAGGGCTCCGAGATAGACCCCAAGATGGACAACAAGTCATGAGTTCCCCACACCTTTATAGATTTGGTCCATTTGCATATCAGCATAAATTCACCAATTAAAACTTTAGCTAATGATGTAATTTCACCTCAGCTTGCCCCCCCTTTAGAGGCTTTGGGCCTGGACAGTCTGGGTGTCCTTGGAGAGCAAACCCAGAGAGGTTTTGTTATGCCCAGAGAGCTGAAGTGAGCAGGGTACAAGAAACTTCAGAGTTACACACCAGGCAATACAGGATTCGAAAAATATGAGTTAAAACCTGAGGCATCACTAAACCTGCCATGCAATGAAGCCACCTGCTGACCCCAATCTGCACTAAAAACCTGTCCCCCGCTTCAGAAACCATTCCAGACCAGGGTTTATAAATGATAGGTGGTCGAGACACTCTTTTTACTTGCAGGAGGAAAGAAACAGAGTGTCTGTAGCTGTTGCTGAGCACACACAGCTTGCTGGGTTTGGTGAGTGAAGCCGAGCCAGTCCTTTGTTTCTTTTGATCCATTAAAGCCTGGTCCTGTTTCCTTCTGTCGGAGCAACATCACAAGCAGCAGCGTTCAAAGCAATGTTTGTTTTCTCACCCCTTGTTTATGCTCTGGCTTTCTCAAGGATGTTCCTGTTAGTTTGAAATTTCCCAGGATTAATTTTAGCTCGCAAGTGATTTATTTTGATTTTTTTTTTTCTTGGAAAGCCATAACTAGTGAGTGCCTGAACGGTGACTCTTGGCACTCTAAGAACGGGACACTCTGTGTCCCTTTAAAAGCCAAAAATGACAAGTGGCCTTTGTCTTCAGCTGCCCCAGGGGAAAAAATAGCCTGTCCTTAAATAAGCTTGGAGGAAATCAAAAAAGACCTGCCAAAAGGGTGTAAAGGGAGACTTGGGAAGAAGAGGAGAAAGGGCGAGAGCGTTGAAAATATCCTTGCACAAAGAGTTTCATGTTTTGGGTGCTTTTCTACATTTTTCTCAGACTCAGCTAAAGATGGAGGGAGCAAAATATGTGTCCAGCACAACACAAAATCAGATCTTCTTGTGGTGAGTGATTCTTCTCCTGAGCGGTACAATCTTGGCTCAAAGGTAGAAATGGCCATATCCATCTCCTTGAGGCTTTGAAAACACCCACAAAATCTCTAAGGAAATACAACAATTTACCCAAACACTGCTATTTCTGGCATTTTCAGCTTCCTGCAAAACAGCTTTCATCTGAGTAGCCCTGACTGGTCAATGCCTGTGCTAGACCCAGGTGGTCAGAACTCATTTTTGTTGCCAGTTGCAAACTGACCACCAAAATCAGGGAGAAATGTCAAAGTGCTTCCAGAAGGCACTGGGAGACCTCTGTTCACCAGGAGCATCCCAGGTCTGGCTGTCCCTGTCCACCCAGGCAGCCAAGCTGAGTTTCACCCACAGCACCCCATGGCTGATGTTTTCCTTTCAGCGTGAAGGATTTTTGCCCTCCACTGATTTTTCTGTGTGGAATTGCCTTTCCTCTCCTTGGGCGTGTTCTCCTGGAGCACTGAACTCGAAGTAAACTTGCACCATTGGGTAGCCAGAAATGGTGCTTTTTAGGTCATCATAATTTAGATTTTTTTTTTAATCTTGGCCTGTCTCCTGCAGCTCCACATCCTCCCTGTGCTGGGCCCCAGGGCTGGGGCAGCTCTGCAGGTGGGGGCTCACCTGAGTGGGGCAGAGAGGCAGAATTTCTTCTCCTGTTCTGCTGGCCACTCTTCTTCCACTCTTTTTTCGCAGCTCAGGTGAGCAAACAGCAAAAACCAGCAGAGCTGTACCTTTCCTGTCTTTTGGATGGTGCAACCTCAATGCTACAACCTCCCCATCCCCACAGCTTTCTGTCAAGGGAGCACGGTGAAAAAAATTACAAAGAGAAACTGCGTTGCCTTTTCCAGGTGATTTCCACTGTTTTCCTACAAAACC
This sequence comes from Daphoenositta chrysoptera, assembly GCA_013397915.1. NCBI lineage: Eukaryota > Metazoa > Chordata > Aves > Passeriformes > Daphoenositta > Daphoenositta chrysoptera. The sequence continues at coordinate 167,372 of VZRO01002368.1, forward strand.
CCGTGGCTCCTGCCTTTTCCCTGGGTCTTGGCCCCTGTGTGGGCATCCAGACCACAATCCAGGAAGGAGATGTCCCTGCCAAGGCATCCTGGCTCTCCTCCACCCCTGTGGGAAGTGCTCCTGTGGACACAGCTCCCTGTGAGGTAATTAGAGCCTTTAATTCCCGAAGATTATATATTTCAGCCATCCATGGAGAGGAGGAAGCTCGCTCTTCCTACCAGCACTCCACCCAGGAGCAGTTTATCTCCATCCAGATAGGGCTGGAGAGGCACTTGAACCCTTTGTAAATGTGAGCAGATCAGATAAAGGTGATTTAAGGCAGAGGGAGGCACAAGAATTGCCTCAGCCCGGGGTTAGAAAGGTCTCCCGTGCCACTGGACGGCACCGCCACATCTTCTGGAGATCTTTCAAACAACACTCCCAGCAAACGCTGCTCAAAAATCCAGGCTAAGCAGATGATGCTGATACAACAAATATGTTATGACATAGCTTTTTTTAAAATTTACTCAGGCACAGAAATAGCTTTGTTAATTGCCATTCCTTTCGAAACTTTGGAAGACGTAAACAGTGTCTGCCAGAGGAGTGGGGAAATATATCTCAATTTCTGCGGTGACAAGGGGGACCATGTCTTAGCAAACACCACTTAGTCAGGGCTCTACAGTGGAAAATTGTCTGGAATTGGGTTTATTTTTTTACAACTTGATCTTATCAGGAGCTCTCAGGCCCACAAAATGTACCATACCCGAGTCCTAGAATTATGGGGAAGCAGAAGAATGTAAGATTTTGTTTAAAACAAAAAGAGAGCACAGGGAAAAGGAAAATTTCGTTTCACACAAGGGCTCCGGGAGCAAAAATGCACAAACAAAACTGCAGCTCTGCTCAGTTTCAAGCTGACTGTCCCAGTTTGTGGGGCTGGCTGATGGTGGCACACAGGGACGATGTGCACAACCCCCGTGGGGTGCTGAGGACCCCACAGAGACTGAGCAGTGTAATACCATGGAACCAGGTGGCACAGGGTGACCCTGCCCTCTCAAACCTGCTCCTTGGTGTGGCCTTGAGTGGCTCCCTAGAAACAGAGACTGGACAGGAATAAGGGAATAAAGGCCAGTATTTATTTGAAAGGCCTTCAAAGGTGCACCCTGGGAGCCAAAAATGGACCCCAAGGCACGAGTTCCTCACACTTTTATGGGTTTGGTTCATTTGTATATCAGTATAAATTCTCCAATTAAAGCTTCAGTTAATGATGTAATTTCCCCAAGCTCACCTCCCTTCTAAGATGTTGGTTTACACATTTTTGGGCCCAGGACAGCCTGGGTGTCCTTGGAGAGCAGCCCCAGAGAGGCTTTTGTATGTCTGGGGAACAGAAGTGAGCAGGCTACAAGAAACTTCAGAGTTACACACCAGACAATACTGGATTTGGAAAATATAAAAGTTAAAACCTGAGGCACCAGGTGGGGCTGAGATGATGGGTAGATGGTGGCAGCCATGGGTGGGACAGATGGAGGGGGCTGGCAATGGGGTGATGGCCAGGGTGGAGCAGCCAGGGGCAGGGGCTGCTCTCAAATCTGCCAGCAGCAGCGGCAGGAGGTGGCTGGGGATGGGGTGGGGTGGGAGTTTCAGGAGGGGATGTTCCGTGTCCCACAGGAACTGCTGAGCAGTCCCCACCTGGATTTCAAACACTGGTGCCAAAGGATCAGCCAAATGCCGTCACCATCACAGGGTTTATCCCACAAGGAATATCTGCACACCCCCTGGCCCTGCTGTTACACCCCGGGGCCCTGCTCTGGCTGTGGGGAAGGTTGACCAGAGGTCCCTTCCAGCCTGAATGACCACACAGCCCAGCCTGCCACACCTCCAACCCAGTCCTCACCGCCTCTGCTGCAGCAAGGGGGAGTCCACAAACCCCCAGAGACTTCCTGCTGCCTTCCTTCACACACCAGCACATCCTCTTTGGTGCCAAACCACCCTTTCTAGCTCAGTATGGATCTCAAGCAGAAATGGAAGCCGCAATCCCAGGATGCTCCTCCCAATGAAGCAAGGCAGGCACACAGAGCTCCCGGGGCGTGACCAGCTGCTCCCTGGCTTTTTCCCTCATTGGGATTACTTTATTCATCCCTGTGGATGATGTCCATGAGTAAGGCTGCTGCTGCAATCCGTGGGGATTTCACACAGCACCCCTCACAGATATGTATTTTTCCCTCTCGGTGTACACGGTGTCACGGCTGTCTAAACTACACGGTTGGTTTGTGAGTCAGCACTGGGGCCAGAGGTCATCTCCAGCTCATGCTTTAAATCCTCACCTCTCTCCATCACCTATTCCTCCCGGAGTCTGATCTCTCCACCTCCTTTTCCTATTGACATCCACTCCCGTGTCCAACAGACACCAACACCAGCACAGCTGTGACCTCGCTAACTCTGACCTCTAACCCTGGTGCCAACCCTGAGTTTTCCATTCTTTCTGGATTTTTTTTTTTGCTGTTGTTTTTCACAGTAAATTAATTCAAACTTTCTGGAATAAGTAAAAAGTCTAGATTGGTGTTAGAACACTGGTTGCCCAGAGAAGTTATGGACTCTCCATCCCTGGAGGGGTTCAAGACCAGGCTGGATGAGGCTCTGAGCAACCTGGTCTAGTGGAAGGTGTCCCTGACCATGGCAGGGGATGGAATGAGATGATCTTTAATGTTCCTTCCAACCCAAACTATTCCATGATTTCACGATTCTAACTCTTACTGAATTTTTCACAGCCTGTAAAAAGAAGTCTTCCCTCATTAATCTGTGCCTCACCTCTGCCAAGTGAAGTGGAGAGTAAATGGAGTTTCCAATCTGGCAATATGAAGCCTGCCCACTTCTCCTGTACATCAAACGGCTGAATTTGAAAAACACCCTGACTGACAACATAAAAAAATGTTACAGGGAAAAGTTATCAGAATCTGAGATTCTGATAGGAGAGGACATGCTCAGTCAAGCTCCTCCCTGCGTCACTCAGAGCACAAGTCCTGGCACTGCCGAGTCTCTGCTATCGCTGCCATCTCTGAGACATTTCAGGTCTTGCACAACCCCCACGTGGTGACCGACCCATTGCCCTTCGGCCAAAGCTCGTTATTGTGCTTCTCTCCTACGCCTTGTTTTGTGTTTCTCTCCCTGTATTTCTGCTTAGGTCTTACGTTTTCACAGAATCCCGGAGTCCCTGAGGCTGGAAAAGCCCTCCCAGCCCATCAGTCCCAGCTGTGCCCGATGCCCACCTTGTCCCCAGCCCAGAGCTCTGAGTGCCACCTCCAGCCCTTCCTGGGACACCTCCAGGGATGGGCACTCCAAACCTCCCTGGGCAGCTCTTCCCAAGGCCTGACCTCCCTTTCCATGAGGAAATTCCTCCTGGTGTCCACCCCGAGCCTCCCCTGGCCCAGGCTGAGGCCGTTCCCTCTGCTCCTGTCCCTGTTCCCNATTTTTCTTCCTACATTTCCTGACTTTTTGGGTCTGTTTGTCCATAGTGTTGTGTCAGAATTATTATTATTTCTTGCTTGCTACCACAATTGGAAATCCCTATTCTATCTGACCATTTTAAATTTGGGCTACTGCAAATTCCTCCTTTATTTTTTATGATCCTACTTCTGCCAAAACCTCAAGGAATCCAAATTATTCAGAGTAATTAGGTGTCATTAAATCTAATTTTAATCAATTCTCTTCCTTTTTATTCAGACTTTTAGAGGAGATGCACAGAAAAATTAGCTGTGCAAACCAGTTTCTGTTTAGTCACAGGTTGTGTACAGTGTGCCATGATTTGAATCTAAACCAACCATGCTGGTCCTGCGGGTGGATTCCAACTTACCAAAACTGACTTTTAAAGGAGGTTGAGTAAAGGTACCGCGTCACCGTCATGAATAAACAAATGCACCTTGCAATTCCACTCAAGGGGACTTTCTAAGGAAAAACTCCTTTCCTGAGTCACATTCTGATCTCTCTACTGAGATTGAAGACAAATAAAAACCAGGAAATTCAGTTTTTCTGACAGGAATGCCATGTTCTCCCCACTGATGGCGCTGGAAAAGGGACCCCCACAGAAACCCATTTCTGTGTTGCCGTAGTAAAATTGTCTTTTAACAAAAAGAGGCAGACCCTGGATTCAGGAAAACATCCCAGCTAAACAGGACAAGGTACATTTGGTGGATGCTTTTTAATGCCATTTCACAGGCATTTCTGGCCACTGCTGGAACAAGCTGAGTGACCCATCCAGCAAACTCGCCAGGGAATGGAGCAAATCCTGCCCTAGGAGGACGTGGCCTCCTTCCATTGCCTTTGAAGTGAGCCTGGAGTAGATGAGCTGGAGAGACTCATGGTGTGAATGTCTGAATCCCCCTCTCATCCAAAAACAGGTGACCATAAAGGCCCTGGAACAGGCTGATCAGAGAAATTGTGGATGCTCCATCCCTGGAAGTGTCCAAGGCCAGGTTGGATGGGGGTTTGGAGCAACCTGGGATAGCAGAAGGTGTCCCTGATCACAGCTTGGAACTAGATGATCTTTAAGGTCCCCTTCCAACCCAAACCATTCTGAGATTCCACAGGAGAACACTTGCATGCACATGTTTTTGTGTTAGCTGTTATTTTTCCTCTGTTAGTCACATATTTGCTCATTTTAGGAACACAGGGCTGAAATCAAGGTCTGCTATTTTTCGACTGCAGGCACCAAAGCCAGCCTGAAGTTCTCCTCTTTTTAGAGTAAATATTTTCGGCATATGGAGGAAAAGGCTGCCAAGTGAAGGCAACATTCAGAGCTGCCTCTCTGAATGGGCTGACAAATACCTACAGGTCCCTCATTCCTCACCTCCCGGGCTGGCTCTGGCAGCTTCACTCTCCAGAGAATCCCAAAGCCAAGGAAACCACGTGGCCGGGAAAGGTGAGCCCAAGGTTGGCTCTGTCAGTCAGAGCAGAGCACGGTGCCAGCAGCACTCACACAATTATCTGGCTCAGGTTTTGAAACCTCTGCTCCACGGTGATGAATCAGCGGTTGATTGCTGCTCATTTACTGGAAACTGCTTCTCGTCACTCAGAAGGAAAAACAACTGGCAAAAAGCTTCTATCACTCAGTTTTACAGTAGAAAAGACCACTACGGTCGATTGCAAACTTACAAAAAAAAAGCATGAACTGGAAAGCTCCAAACTCTAAACTTTTTTTTTTTAAACTTTCAATAACCATTTGATTTTCTTGTTCATATCTTTTAATTTGCTTACTGTTTTTCTGGCCTTCTGGGTGTCCAGTTCCCATTTTTCTCTGATCTCATCAAGACCAGAAACTTTGCGGTGTATCTAGCCCACCCCCAAAAACACACGCAATTTTTCCTCCTATAATTGGGAACTGAGAACTATAAGGGGGAAAAAATGCACTTTTGCAAGATCCAAGAGAATTCTCAAGAGTTCCTGTTGTACCTGGCATCCCACCATGTCAAGGACTAACTTGAGACCCTCCAGAGCAAAAAGCACGAGTGGCTGGCACCTGTGGAAACAATTTTAAATTGGAGCTGCCACACACGTGCCACAGCCCAGGGGAATGCAGGAATATGCAAAGTCCAGTCCTGAGTTTGATTAAATCACTTTGTAATTTCAGAGGGTCACATCCCAGGGGCTGCTGCTTCAACCATCAGTAGTGTCAGGTCCTGGAAGTACCACACTGAAGAGCAGTGGCTTGATCTGGTACCTCCAGCACAATATTTGGATGCATGTCCTGTCCACTGAAAGCCTGACACCTGCCAGGAGAGTCTGCCCACACCATTTAACACAGTTTGCTCTTTGGGGACTTAACCAGTGCTTGGGAGCTCTGGTTGTCATTTTACAGGAGCATTTTACAGCTTGCAGTGATGGGTGTTCATCGTTCTGTGTCACTGCAGTAACTTCAAAGTAGCCCAGAGCCCATTTGTTAACTCAGACACAGAAGTGTAGGTAATATTTAGCAAAAATCCTGCTGCTTCAAGCCTTTCTGGCCAGGTCATCTGAGTTCAGGTGCCAGCTACGAGGTACAAACATCTTTGGCTTTAGCTGGGAAAACTCAGAGCAGCTATCCCAGCCTCATCCCTGCCTGCTCTGCCACCAGCACAGCGACGTCCTGAGCCTGACCCAGTGATGTCCTGGAGGATGAAACGATGCCAAGAAGGGCCCAACCACTGCAGCTGCTGGAAATCCACACCAGCCTCACTTCCAGGGCGGGTGTCTTGTTGCTTGGTTTGGTTTTGCTCCCCTCCCCAGCTCTGGCTACTGTGCTCACCTTTCCCTGTACACAGCAAAGCGAGGCCTGTGCTGCTCCTCACAACATCCTGCTCAACACAGCACAGCAGCCTCATCACGTTTGCCATCCCAGCAGTGCTGCCTACCAGCAAAGGGTGGACAGGCATTGCAACATTTTTCCAGAGCAAGCACGTGCCTAAAAATCTTCCACTCCGTAGGGGTTGTCCATGAAACCTGCCTGGTTCGGTGACACTTCAGGCCACATCCTGCTACAGGCAGTGTAAGATGTTTTTATCAGGTGTGTAATGGTGGCTAATGAAGAATTAACCAGTGGGAGTTGCAGCAGACCGTCCCACTCAGGTGATATCATCTTGGCAAAGGGATCACTCACAGCCACTCTCGGCCTGTGGCTTTCAGTCTCTGTCACCAAGACAGCAGGACACGTAACTCTCCTCAGCTCACTCCTTCCAGGCTGATGGAAGCTTTGATGCCACAGTTTGTCACGTCAGGTGGGGTGGACAGCCCTGGGAATACCATCCTCTGAAGCTGTAGCATCTCCATGGGTTCAGTTCTGGGTTCCACGGCTTCAGACCTATCCCTGGTGGCCACAACATTATTCACACATTCCTAAAAAAATGTTGATTCACCAATATATACAACAAATCCCTGGGCTTTTTGCCTTTTTTTTTGCCTTTTCTTTTCCCCTGTGTAATTTATATTCTGAAATATTGCCACACATTCAATAGGTGTAATAACAGCAGTGCTTTGTGCCTGAATCTTCATCTGCTTTTACATATTTCCCCCAGTGTCCTCACAACTGCTGAACTCCTCTCTGGCCAGATGTATCCCATCCCCGCATAAAATTAATGAAACTGGAGAACCATTTTTAAAAATACCTGTTTTCTCATGGTGGGAAGAGCAGTCTGGAGGCTTCCTTTATATTCCTTTATACATTATATCTATTATTCCTGATGAATTTTGAACCTCTTGGAAATCTGTTTGAATTCTCCTCGTGCAAGCTCAGGAACCAGGTGGGTTTTGGGATGCAGTTTGTGAGTGTGAGTTGCCAGAGCTCCTGTGGAGAACCTTTACTATGGGGCAGCTGTAGACACCCTTGTCCTGCCTGGGGAAGGAAAAAGCCCTGCCCAGCATTCCCCCTCCAGCTCAGCATCTCCTCTCACCCCAGCACACACCTGGGACTTGGTTCCATCCTCTCTCTCACTCAGGTTCTCCATTCCCCTCTGTGGCTGCTGGCTCCTCGTCCCCACTGCTGATCCCTGAGGTGAATTCTGCTTCCCCAGAGATGCACATCTGCCTCCCTGCTCATCCCTACATTTTTCCTTCCCCCTTCACTTCTCCCTCCACACCTCTGGATGCCAGTCCCAAGCACCTGTGGTTCAAGGGGCCTGTGGAGCTCCAGCAAATTAATTCAGATGTCAGTCCCAGCTGCTGGCTCCCTCCTGTGTAATGCGATTTTGTATGGAACGTATCTCATCTAAATAATTTTGTCATCTAAGAAGGTTCAAGTCTTAACTCAAAATTCTCCTTAAAATTAACAGATAGTTGTCTAGGACTGGAAGGATGCCCAGGCCCCTGAGTTGCCCATTTCTCCCTGTGCTTGGCAGGAGGAGCTTGCTGTGGGCAGTTCACTTGCTGACTGCTGTTAAAGGAAATGGAACACATCTGGGTCACCCCTCTCCTCAAAAACCACCTCTTGCCACCATCTCCCCGGATCTCTGGACTGCTGCTGGACCTGCCTCCAAAGTTAACTCTTCTGTCTCGTCACTGCCTTGTAATCTCTTTCTTCTCTTATCCTATTTTCCTTGCCTCCCTCATCCCAGGCTGTAATTACATTACTCACAGCGGGTCGAGCAGATGTGATGTCATAGAGTTGGTAAAAACACTGGCCAAATTTACCCCTTGCTAAGCCAGTAGGATCTGAATTTTGGCCTCAACCCCATGAGCAGGCACATACCTGTTTAATTGCACCCCTGAGTCGTGGTGTGAGCTGTGCTGGGACTGTGCCCATGTGTGAAGGGACACACGTGTCACAGAAAGACCCTTTTCACCTGTGCCTGGCTCCACACCTCTGTTACATCCCAGCCCAGGCTCTGTTCTCACCATCAGGGAAAACAGGAAAATACCCAGGGTCTTGTGGCCCCAAACCCTGGGCAGGCTCAGGGAACCTCAAAATGAGAAAGAAGCAGAGAACACAGATATAAAATAAAAAACACCTAGTGGAAGGTTCTCTTCCCATGGCAGAGAGGTGGAACTAGGCGGTCTTTAAAGTCCCTTCCAACCCAAACCATCCCGTGATTCTGTGAAAATCCAGCAGCCAGAATTCCCTCGGTCCCATCCTGGTGCAAAAGTGTCCCGCACGAGGCACGGGATCAAGCTGGAAGTGAATCCCAGTTCGTGTCCCTGCGGATTAACATTCATCCATCACCACAGTTATTAGCCAGCACTGAGCTGTAACATTTTATGGCTTTCAGGGCAGGCACACTTCCCTGTCACTTAACGGGATCTCCTGTGCACTCCTGGACTCGGCTACAAACTGTTCACATTGTGATAAACTGGGCAGGCAAAAGGAACAAAAAAAAAAAAGGGAACAAAAGGTTTGCACAGGAACCATCAGGAGACCGAGGCAGGGTTAAAATCTGCTTCATCCAGGTGTCTGCCCCAGGTGCTGCTGCCTCACTGAGCTCTGAGACAGCCGGGTGAGGTTTAAGTGAGAGCCAAAGCATCCAACAGAACCTTTCCCTTCTTCCCTTCCCTTTTCCTCATTCCGAGGCGTTGCTTTTCCTATTTCCATAAAGAGTTTAGAAGGTTTTTTGCTTTTGCAGGAATTCAGTCTAGATCCAGTCTGTTAAGTCAAAGAAAGATCTCCCTCAGCTGAAATAAGCCTTGGGTCAAACCCGAGGAGAAGGGATTTTTATGGACCATTTATTTTTGATCTTTTTGCATGTGGATCACAATTTAAAAGAATTAATAAAGGAATAGCACACCAGCGATGATATTTCCGCACTACAATGCTCCTAGAAAAGCACCTGACATTTTTATTTTGGGGCAAAGATTCAGAAGTTCTCCAGCAGGTAAAAATGGCTTTTCCATTAAAAAGCTTGTCAGATTCAGATCATTAGCCATATGCCCAAATTTCCTCTTTTTTCTTGTACACTTTGTTTTTAACTGAAGTAAAGCCATGAATGCGTGCCAGCCCTTTATCTTTCAAAAAAAGGGGGAGAAACTTAGCCACAATATATCCATCATTTCCAATTCCACCAACAGCCTGAAAACATCAACAAAAAGGCCCAGTCTAATGAAAAAAAACAAAAAAAGGCAACTTTATTTGGAAAAAAATAGTAAGTAAAACAAGCTTCCATATGTTTACCATAAAAATAACCTAGACTCCACCTTGGGGTGTATAAAAATACAGGCTACAGATTGTGTATTTTGGCATTAGTTAAAAAATGCCTTTGTAAACATGCCCTATTAAAATTTAACTGCAGCTTTTATCATTGACTCAAGTAACATATGAAAGGGCTTGAACACTTATCACAGAAGCAGTTGTTTTATCAGGGCTTAGTAATAGCAGTGATGGATTGTGCAATTTGCAGGGCATGCCTGGTTTACAATTGCAGATGTGCTGGTAAGTACTATCATATACATCTGTAAAGTCTCCTTTAAAGTGTATCCAGAAACATTAACACCTATTAAAAAAAAAGAAGAAAAAAAAAAGGTTATAGGAGCAGCAGACTTTTCAATCCTGCAGATAAAGACTTTAAGTTAACACAAGAGGTTTGCGTCCAGATTTTTGGCCAAGAGAGGGACGTGCAGGTGGTGCTTTTTAGTGGTTGCTGGGATGAAATTAGGACAAACACCCCCAACTAGCTCCAGATTGAGGCTCGGCGTCACTTTTTTGGCCGTAGTTTTTACAGTACCAAAATAAATGTCGTAAGAGTCCCTCCAACTCACCGAGCAGCCCATGTCTGGGTTCTTCCCATTCGGTTTGGATTTTAATGAGCCAGAGAGGCTTGATCTTCTTAAGAAGTAGCTTATATGAGTCACTAATTTTGCATGAGCCCAGAAATTGCCTGGCTAAGCACTCGTGCCACCCACGGGCCTGTGGCAAACCCTTGGCATCCCTTCAGTGCCAGTGACAACCCAAGATCAAGCGGGACCAGCAATGAGCTCACTCTGACCCTGCACTTCTCAAGAAATTCCTTCAGCAGACACATTCTAAGCCTTACAAAGTAGTCACTGTTCTTTCCTGCCTCAAAAAGAGGGACAGTTTTAATGGAAGAGTGACATTAAACCATCACAGCTACCAAAAAACAGCGGAGGAACTCCCTGGTTACTCCACCAGGGCAGCAAGAGCTGCGTGAGGTCCTCAATTTTGGGTTTGATGGGCACACAGATGCTCAGGTTTGTGTGTCAACAGCGTGGCAGGGTGGCAGGAGGGGCTCACAGCTGGAGTGTCACTTCACCCCACGGGGTCACCACGCAGCAGCAGCAGCAGCATCGTGTATTTGCATAGGAACGAGACACCACAGGAGCAGGCACCGAGGGGTTTTCTCCCTCAGCTTCTAGGAGGTTACTCTGCCGTGTTAAAAATAATAAAAAAAAAATTATTAAAAATAAGAAAAAATACGCTATTTATTTTAAAAATTGAGGACCTTCAGTATCTTGACTGTACTGCCTGGAAATTCTGCATAGGAAGGTCTGCAATTGCACATAAAAACAATAAATGCCTTTTTGTGCTTTGGAGTGGAAAAGCTTTCATCATCACAAAAGAGGAGAAAGCAGGAGGAAAGTTAAGAAGATCTGCAGGTGGACAGCACAAAGCCTCCTTTGACTTGAGGGGCAAAGACAGTCGCTCAATAAACACTCCACTGTTTTTCTTTTTTGGGAGGGGGGTTGGTTTTGGGGTTTTTTAACGTGTGCGAGATTGGGAATTCTAAGGATTATATTCAGCATGGTTTACTCTCAGTAAAACACATATTCCAAGACCTGCACGCATCACCAAATGTTCCAGTCCATTTCACAGGGCCCGAATCTATCACTTCTGTTGTTGTTTCTGTTGCAGGAAAAATCCCCTGGATGCAGGGCAGTGTTTGATTTTGCTCCAAAGCAGATACTGGCAGTATGTGGATTAACTAATTACCTCCGTTTACACAAGGGGAAGTTTATTTTGATGGGGGATGAAAATGGCTGGAAAATACGAGTCAGGTATTTCATCTCTTCTTTCCCAAGCTCCAGGCACACCTGCTAACAATATCCCCCGCCATTCATCACAGGTTCTGTTTGCTGTGCCTTCACCCCATGGAAGGAGGTCACTCCCTGTGCCAAGCTGGGAATAGGCATTCTGCAAGTTTGTGCTGCAGAAGAGTATGTTTGGGTTTGGGGTTTTTTTCCCCTCTTTTCTTGGAGACTGGGAAAACAGGGCGTTGTGTTCATGCCAGATTATTTTTGGAGGTAATTTACGTGCCAATGGGTTCAAACTGAAGGAGTGGAAATTTAGGTTAGATATACAAAAAAAATTGTTCCTTGTGAAGGTGCTGAGGCCCTGGCACAGAGAAGCTGTGGCTTCCCCATCCCTGGAAGTGTCCAAGGCCAGCTTGGATGTGGCTCTGAGCAACCTGGGACAGTGGAAGGTGTCCCTGCCCATGGCAGGGGGCGGGAACGAGATGATCTTTAAGGTCGCTTCCAACCCAAACCATTCTGCGTTTCCATGATTCTGGGAAAGGGAATATCCAGCAGGAGATTCTGATGAAGAGCTTTCAAGTGGCAAAGAGCCAGTGGCATTTCTCAGCTCCCTGATGGCAGGAGGGTGTCTCCAGCCAGCACAACGTCACCGAACCGATGGCAGAGTGGTCCCACAAGGCCGCTTGGGGCAACCTGTGTGTGCACGGCCTGAAACTGTGTTTGCACTTTAACATCTGCTCTGCTTTATCGGTGCATTTTACAGCCACTGCTGGTAACTGAGTACCTCTGAACTCCGAGGCTGTTGCCATACACAAGAAAACCCCACGGCCGGGCAGGTGGCAGAGAGGGCACAGGGAGAGTGTGGCAGCCTGGCCACCACTCCAGAGGGGAGGCTGGAGGTGTTCTGGTCATAGAATCCTTCTGAAAACCCCAATGTAAAGCAGCAGCCTGCTCAGGGGTGCAAGAAACAAACCCGAGGGACAGCCTTAACCAGCCCACAGGCTGTTCCCTGGTTTTCCAGGGCTTTACAGCCAAACTCAGGTGACACAGGGACTGCTCATGAGGGCATTTCGAGGGGCACTTTTTTCTCCGTCAGCAGTGACGGGCGACTCAGGAGTTGGTGGCTGCTGCTGCCCATGAGGACCTGGCCCCCAGCAATGCCCTTGGGGGCTCTCTCCTCATGCTCAGGCACAGCAGAAACAAGGCAACCCCGCTCTGCAAGGCTGCAGAGGAGAGAGTTGAGCTGTACAAGCAGAGGTCTAGCCCTCAGCACCGGAAAATGAGAACAGATCCTTTTTTTGTTGTTGTTGCTGTAGGTTTGACCTCCAGCAGAACTTAAATCTTGCTGTGGTCTGGTCTACTCTGCCCGTGCACCTCCTGGCACCACTCATTTGGGCACCATTTTCAACATTTCCTCTGTGCCAAAGCACCAGCACTCTCAGCAGGAGCATGTTTCAGGGCTTTTTTTTTTAATATCTGCTTTGATTTTCTCAAAGAGGCTGGGGAGCATTTTGGCACACTTTTACATGAGAAATACTGTAAATTCAAGGAACAAACAACACAAATTCATAAAGCTCTGATGACTGCTGTGAAGACCTGAGACATCCACGCTTGCCTCTGCTCCCATGGCCATGGAGAGGACCTGCTGGCTTTGCTGGGAGCAGACAGGTCCCTTCCTAAGGGGATTATGCAGTCAGTTGGTGGCCAAAAATCCTGTTTCAGCTGTGTGCTTACACAGATTCAGGGGAAAAGGTGTTTTCCAGCATGGTCATCCTGGTCCCAAGCCACTCTCCTCATGTTCCCAACCACATCCCATCCCAGCTGCTGGCAGGGTGGGAGCTGCAGGGTCCCAGCCTTTGTCTCTCTGTCTGGGTTTGCATTTTTAAGCTGGGGGGTGATGGGGGTTATGATCAGGTAACAGGAGAGGATCTCCTGTACCACACAGCAGCAACATGGGCCCAGAGAGTGGCCATTTCTCCTCAAATCAGCCCAATTCCTGCTGGAACCACCAGGGAGGTCTCCCCCCCACCCAAGGCAAGCCCATTGTCTGGGCAGCATTTAAAAGGCTGGGATGAATAATTGCTAAATTGTGGTGAGCTGAACAAGGAAAACACCCACGAGGAGCACCGAATGTACCATCTAATGGTTCTGTGGGTGACCACAGCCATTCCTTCATCTTCCCTGCAAACAAATTGTCCAGCAAAGCCACACAGCTCCAGACTGGTTTGTTCTGAGGGTGGCAGTGAAATATCACAAAATAATTCTTGGGCGATATTCCTTTCCTCTACCCACAGCTCTGGGGAGAGCCTGGCACGTTAAACTCACACGAGCTCCCTGGAGAAGGTGGGCACACAGCTCTCCCTCATGGTGGGTGGTGGGGCTCAGTGTGGCTGCTGATGTTTATCCACACCCCCACTTCCAATTTATGGAGTTTTGGGAGCATCCTGCTGGTCACTGGCACTGGGTGACAGCTCAAAAGTGCCGTGTCCCCGTGGCGCCCGTCCAACCACCCTGTGTGGTTTTCCTGCACGTTGCTTTCAGATCACAAACTGTGGAAATATTTTATCTCCAGGGGCAGAATTCTATCGCTGGGAAGAGCATATCCTTCCTAATTAATAATTGTGGTATTGCCAAGGTAGTTATGGAAGCCTGGGTATCTTTAATTATCTAGACATTTTTCCAACTTTTTATACGTCATATTTTAGCTAATTGCAGTATTTCTGCATCTCAACGCTTTCAGGAATAATTTAAAGTTCTGCAAATTACAATTCTGACTTCTTCATTGTATTTCAAGTCTTGGTCTAGCCAAGATAACCTGCCAATAAATAGCAGAGGCATAATACAAAATTGCAGCGAAATATTGAAGAGGGAGGAGATAATGAATTTGCTACAAAAACTAATAATTAACAATTTAATGTAGCTCAAACTTATTTGAAAATAAGAGCTGCCAATTTGGAGAAGAAACATGTTTAATGTTGTAAAACAGAGGTTAGGATGAGCTTGTTTCATGTTCAATAAAGCAAGATTTTTTCCTAGTATCTAATCTAAACCTGCCCTCTGTCAGTTGAAAGCCACTATCCTTTCTCTTAGCACTTCATGCCCTTGTTAAAAGTCCCTCTCCAGCTCTTTTGGAGCCCCTTTAGGTGCTGGAAGGTGCTGGAATGTGCTGGAAGGTTCTGGAAGGTCTTTCCAGAGCCTTCTCTTCCCCAGGCTGCACAACCCCAACTCTCACTAATAACCACACGCACTCGGTTTGGGATCAGTAGGGAAAAGTGCCCAGTGAAGGAATAGCTTTTTAAATCCTCCTGGTTGGTGTCTGCAGCACTCTGGTGTTGCTGCCGAAGCCTGGCAGATCCATCCCTGGGTGTATTCAGAAGATGGGAGGATGTGGTGCTTAGGGGCAGGGTTTAGTGGGGGGTTGTCCTGGGTTGCAGTGTATTCTGTCACCATCTACATCAGCTGCTGAAACCAGGTGGGAGGTGTTGCTTGCCTCCTGCCTCCAGACTATTTTCTGTTAATGGATCAATCAAGGTTTTGCCACATGACTCACAGATAACCCACTCCTGACTATCTTCTGTTAATGACCCATCAAAGCCTCACCGCATGAATAACAAAATTACATCACCCCATTGTGAGATGCTCCGCCCAGAGGGAGGAACCCAGCATTCCATCCTGGATATAAACTGAGATTTCAAACACCACAGGCAGCCTTTTCCACTGGATTCCCAGAGGACAAGAGCTACACAGCCACCGCTGGACCTTCTGAGACCAGACCCTTCCATAGGGTCTCCGATTCCAACAGGACTTCATTGGGACTGCTACCAACACCCTGACCAACAGGGTGTCAGGCTCTATTCTGACTCTGTCAGTGGTTTTTCTACCATTGCATTTATTTTACTTTTTTTTCTCTTCCTATAAAAATTGTATCTCTGACTTGCAGTCTCTCACTGTTTTGTTTTTAAACGCTGACATGGGTCAATGGTCAGAGTCGATGACCTTAAAGGACTTTCCCCACCCAAACAATCCTGTGATCCCCAGCTCCTGTAAATCAGTGAATCCCTCCTGGTGCCATCAGAGCCACACTGGTTCATGCTGGCTGAGGACCCAGTTCAAGGCACATGAAGTAATTTCAAATTAAAGCACTGCAGAGTGGGGAGGCAGAAGCAGTTCACAGTTTTGTTTTTAAGGACTGGGCTCTAAATTGTTGGCTAACTGCCTTCCCAAGCCCTGCCACCACCATCCCAGCCATGAGAAAGGGCTGCAAACAAATCCCACTCAATGACAAGGTAGGTGAGTGGGGGGAGATGGAGGAAGGTGTTTTGGAAATGGCTCAGCTGTCTGTGGTCTGTCCTGTGGGAAAGCTGAATGAGCCTGCTGGCCCCAAAAGTGATCATCTGACCCCAAAAGAGATCATCTGACCCCAAAAAGAGATCATCTGACCCCCTCTGTTTTCTGAACAGTGTTTCCATACCCACAGCCCAGGGAAAGCTTTGGGATATCACACAGTATATGCTGCCTGTGGGCTTGGTATGAGGTGAGTATCAGGATAGTTCCCTGCCTGAATAATTGGCAGATGTGCTCTGAAAAGACAGTGATGGCCCCTAAACTTCTTGTGAATCCCCAGCCATTACCCACCTTCAAAAACGTGAATTTTTGAAGCTATTACCCACCTTATAAATCCCCAGCCATTACTCACCTTCAAAAATGTGAATTTTTGAAGCCATTCCCCACCTTCTGAAGCCTCAGCCATTCCCCACCTTCACAAATATCCCCCACATCCTCCCTCAGCTAAAAGTGAGCACTCCCAGTGACCTTGAGGGGTCACAGAGAAGGTGATTCGAGAGAAATTGCTGTGACACAAAGCAAAACTAGAATTTCTCAACTGAGAAGCCACCATTTCTCTGAGGACAGGCAGATGCCTCACCGAGCCCTGCTGTGTGAAAACGTGGCAGTTTCACCTTTCGGTTTCACCTTGTGTAGATCTCTATTTGTACCTTCTTGGCAGCTGAGCACCTCCTAAGGTTTGGCATATGGTATCCTCTGAAGCACAAAATAAAAATATTGCATCCATCTGTACTCCTACTTGTTTTGGACAGCCAATTTCTGCACTGAGAAAAGCAGGTTGGTTTAAGACTACATTTTAAAAAATAATTAAAGACTCATTGCAATGTGACAAAAATATTTTCAGTTTTGTGTATTTGATCAGAAGGAACACTTCCAGAGAGAATCACATTCACTCTTGGGCTGTTATCCAAGTTGCTGGTAGGATGAATGGGCCCTAACATGGAATTAAATGCAATTAATGCCTATGGCAAGGTTCCTTTGCATTCCTGCGAAAAAAAGGAGAATTCATTCCTCATGTATTAAGTCTATTCAAGATCATTAAGTGCATTAGTTAGTAATACTCTTACTCCTGTAGCATTTGTCAGCTCTTTTAATGGTCCACAGTCCAGGCCAATTAGAAAATAAGACTGGAACAACTGAAGATAAACTGCCTTTGAAAGTCCCAGTTTCTCTCTGCTGTTGCCTTAATGTCAAAAAGTGCTTTACTGGGGCAGGCACGCAGCCAAATTCTGCCTGGGGAAATTCCCTGCCTCCCAAGTTATCTATTTAATTCCAGTGCCACTATTCTCTAATGGCCTTTCCTGGTATTTTCTCCTTGCCTCTCAATTTAGCTGTGCTGCAAAAGCGCTGCCCTTTTTTGTTTGCATTTCATGTCCTAGGATTTTTTTTTTTTCCTAAATCACTGGACAGTCCCCCAGACTTTGAAAACTCTGGGTTATTTCTGGATGTGCAAGTCCACCCCAGTTTCCAGGGAAGGCTTATCTTGCCAGCCCTGAACCCTTTCCCTACCTGACCCTCTGGAGAACAAGACGTATTGGCTGCTCATAATTCACGCAAATGTCCAATGTTTCAGGGCAAAGAGAAACAGGCTGAATTATTTTTATCTCCTCTCCCGGAATAAATCCCCCCACAGTTCATTTCCAGGCATCCATCACCTCACACCAGAGGCAGGGCTTTGGGAACGAAGGGAGATCTAAGCAGAGAGGCCTCCGGAGCATTAACCTGCTCCGAGTGGGATAGAAGCAAAGCAGGGCCACATTCCACCTCCTGAAGTCAAAACCTGGGTACCTTTAAAGCAAAAAATTCACCAACACGTGCTTGCACCGTTCACTTAATTAAAAACCACCACAACCAACTTTGTTCTCTGCACTGGGTCTGTCTGGAAGTGTCGGATACCAAGGACAGATAGGAAACACCAGCACACGCCGAGGAAAGCTGGGGGAATAATCTGAAAACAAATATTTAAAATACAATAAATCTTGCCCCTATCTGCCCCAGGATGACCACAACCTGAACTGCAAATTTTGCTGCAGCTTATCTCATTTTATATCATTTATCACTGCATCAAATTATTCTTGGTCTGTGAATTATGTAAATTCATGTAAATAATGGCAACCCTGTCTGTGTTCACCAGCCCTCGGCAGCACGTGATGTGTTACTGTTCCAGCCCTCTGAAATAAAAGTGTAAATTCTTAAATGCTTTAAGAAAGTGTCCCTATAAAATCAAAACATTTCTTTCATTGCTGCAGAGCCAGTTTTCAATATTTGGCATCATTGTAGGAGACATTCCTGTTTATCTGGCTCATCATTGTGTGGGCCTTTAGCATGAGTCAGGGACTAAAATATTATCAAAAATTAGGCCTAAGAGACTGAGGAAAGGAGCAAGACTTGAAGCAGGCTGGTCTCATGGTTGCTAAAACTTGAACCCTCAGAAAAGTGGAAAAGAGTCAAAAAATATACTATTGAAAATACACCTTTTTATAGAAATAGGCCACATCAAGCATGTGCTTTTTAGTTATCAGCTTTCTTTCTGCCCAGAGAAGCTGTGGCTGCCCCTGGAATTGTCCAAGGCCAGGTTGGACTGGGACTGAATAAAGTGGGACAGTGGAAGGTGTCCCTGCCCATGGCAGGGGCTGGAACTGGATGATCTTTAAGATCCTTTTGAATTTAGTCCTAATCACAGAATAATTTAGGCTGGAAAAGCCCTCCCAGCCCATCAGTCCGAGCTGTGCCCAATGCCCACCTTGTCCCCAGCCCAGAGCTCTGAGTGCCACCTCCAGCCCTTCCTGGGACACCTCCAGGGATGGGCGCTCCAAACCTCCCTGGGCAGCTCTTCCCAAGGCCTGACCTCCCTTTCCATGAGGAAATTCCTGCTGGTGTCCACCCTGAGCCTCCCCTGGCCCAGGCTGAGGCCGTTCCCTCTCCTCCTGTCCCTGTTCCCTGGGAGCAGAGCCTGAGCCCCCCTGGCTACAACCTCCCTCCAGGTAGAAACCTGCATTTTTTTGCCCCTGCAGACATGGAAATGCTGATTTTCCAGATAAAGCCGTGGCACCAAGAGCTGCCAGGCTCCCTGTGCATCCCTGAGCTGGAGCCAGCCTTTGCTCTGAAAGCTGTGCTGGCAGCAGGTTTGCTCTGAGCCAGGGCTCCCCATCATCCTGGCAGCCACTTACGAAATCATCTCTGTCCTCGTCCTCCCAGCTGCTATTATTTATTTTATTAGTAAACAGCATGTTTTCAGTGCTTTCAGAAAGTAAATTTCCAGTTTCTGGGAAATAGGAATGAAATTAAATTAAATCAAAACTTTCACAACATTTCCCATGAAACAGAGGCCATGCTGGCTTGGCATTTTCACCAGTAGTTCAGGAAAAAAAAAATAAAAACCAACAAAACAGGCCTTCTGTGCTGAGCTTGAGTGTGATTACACTTGAAAATTTAGATTTAGGTTTTAGTTTCCCTCTGAATCACTCCACCTTCTTAAATATCTTGCATATGTTTTATAAGAATGAAAAGTTAAGCTTCACAGGGCTTTTAGACCCTTAGTGTGTATTTTTAAAGCAGCACATAAATATCTTGAACCTGGGTGAATTCGCCCTTCCACCTGTCCAAGTGTTTGGAGTTCAGCACAGAGAATTATGGCATTTATTCCCTGGGGGACATCCCCTGTTTCTCAAATACAGAATTAGCATAACTCTCTGGAAATGTGAAAGAAAGAAAGAGGAAGGAAGGAAGGAAGGAAGGAAGGAAGGAAGGAAGGAAGGAAGGAAGGAAGGAAGGGAGGGAGGGAGGGAGGAGGGGAAAGAAAGAAAGAAAAAGAAAGAACGAAAGACAGAGAAAAAAGACAGAAAGAGAGAGAAAAAAGAGAGAAAGAAAGAGAGAGAGAAAGAAAAAAGAAAGATTATTCAATTAGCATAAAACTGGGTTTTAAAGACAAGCAGATTTTGTCTAGGGAACATGCAGCATGAGGACCCAGCCCTGCAAGGGTGGGTCACTCCAGGGGGAAGGAAAGCTCATCCTCTGTGCTCCCCATCCCTGCCCAGAGGGGAATCCAGGTCTTCCAGCCAGCCTTGCAACCAGAAAAATTGGTGAGACATCCCTTGCTAGTGTTTCCCTCCACATTTATGTATTTAAACAGAATTTTATAGTTTTTGGACATTCAGCAGTACCTAGTCCCTTACATGTGCAGCTGCATTCATAGCAGAGAACCCATCAAGAGAGGAAATGCAACTCCCTAATCCCAGCCCAACCTATTAACTTCTCTTGTATCCCATTTTTTTTTCCTTTTTTTTTTTTTTTTTGTTATTTCAATCAAAAAGTCATGACCTCTGGCAGAAAAAAGGTGTGTGAGGAAAATGTTAGCCTGGTGTATTGACTCTCTCTCTAATAGTCAGGAATATGTTTCCAGAATCATAAAAGGAAGAAGGAAGATCAAATAAGAAATCAACCAACCAAGCACAGGAAGCAAGAGAGGAAGGGAACAGCAACATCAGCGTGTGAAGGGTGAGTTCACTCTTTATCCAAAGCCCTGGAGGAGCAGTTCCCCATCCAGCAGCAAACCTGGAAGCAAATATTCCAAGGAAAGAAGAGGAGGGAAGAGGAAACATCCCCCAGCATGGGGGTACAGTTGGGTGAGGAGTCAAGGAAAGATTTCCAAATGCTGGTTGTATTTCATATCAAACCATAAAAGAACCCTGAGGTAATGAAAACCCTGAGACCTCTCCCATAAATCAATTGTCTTGGGGAAGGAGGGAAGAAAATGCCCCCCTCCACAAAGAAATACAAAAACAACGAGAGATCAAGATTTTTCCCACACTTAATAATGCTTTACACAGTTACAATAAAGGATCTCCAGGGAGTGCAGCTGCTTTGTAGAGCCAAGACATGAACTTGGAAAAAAGCAGCTGAATTGTAATAGACCTCTAAATGTTGTACTCTGGAAAAAAAAATCCCACAAATATATATATATATATATAAGAGAAAGTTAAAGAAACAGTCCCTTAAAGAAAGAATGAGGAAAAACAAACAGAAAGGAAATGCATTTTCAAGCATCAATGCCAACCTGCTGAGAAGGCTGCTACAGAATTAACCTAGGTTTTTTAGATTGTTGTTTAGTTCAAAGAGCTGTAGGTCTTCATGGTGACATTTATTTGGTGAAATATATAACATTTTTTCCAGGAAAAGATTCAATGACCGGACACCCACACCCAGGCTCCCTGTGCAGACACAGTGACCAATCCACCTGCAGTGGATGGAGTTGAGAAGGAACTGTGACAATCAGAGGCAGCTCTAGACTTCAAAAGTTTGTACTAGTCCAAGCAAAGACTTAAATTTAGGGCCCAAACGTTAATCCCAGCTCTGAGAAGCAACTGACTGACTCTTTGAGTAAATCAGATTTCAGCGTTACAGGTGTTTATGACATAATTGTGATTAATAAAATCTGAATTACAGTAGAACTGGAAAGAGTTTTTTTTTTCTTTAATTTCCTGGCTCTGACACAGACTTTTTGAGCAACCACTGCCTCAGGGGCTTGCTTCACTCTGCTAAAACGGTGATAATAATGTTTCTTTTGTCTGTTTAGCTCTTAACCTTTTTTTTGCAAGTGCTTTCTCCTTGTGATGCCCTCGTGACACCAAACTTACCAGCAGTGTGGAATCCTTACGACTAATGACAACTCATTAAATGCACTCCATGCACATTCTGCATTGTTATTTAGGCGTTAAACAATGATATAAACCATTAAAAGGCAGCATGGAAGTGTTCAGGGCCAGGCTGGATGGGGCTCTGGGTTCCAGGGGAAGAAGCTGAAGCTCAGGAGAGTTGTCCCAACATCCCTCCATGCCCAGAGGAAAGGCATGGGGAGGAGCCAGGTGATGTCCCACGCCAGCTAAAGCATTCAGAGAGAGAACCCAGCACCCCTTACATTTCAGCTGAAGGGCAAACAGACACCTGGGGCTGAACTTTGAACTCCCCTGTCCTGGTTTCCAAAGCTGGGTGTGGAAGCTGGGTTGGAGCTCCACTCTGTAATTGTGTTTGATGGCACAGCACCTTGCAGACACTCCAGAAGAGGGGAATTGCATCTTATTTGCATTTGTTTCTCTCCTGTAAAAGGGATTAAGGCTGACTGGTTCAGAGGAATCCTGCCTGATAAGTCTCCTGGTGCTGCTCCCTGGAAACACGGAGCACTCTCGTTCTGCATAAGAATTAGCAGGTTGTTGGCTCCACGAGAGAAGATAATTTAAATTTAAAAAAAGAAAACCCCAAAGCACAACACCCTGACCTACACAGTGCTAGGATGCGATGCCTTGCTCTCTAATTTCTATTTCTAAGACACCAGGAACACACTGAGTCACAGCAGGCATGGGAAACTTCTCTCTGGGTTGTGCAACCTCACCGCTCTCCTGCATCGTGATCTGAGGGAAACTCAGAAGTATCATTAAACTGAACCAACATTGTATGGCTGAAAGGCCATCTTATACTGTGTAAACAAACAGCTTTTAGTCCCAGAACAAGAGGTCGTTGTGCAAGATCGTGCATCAGCACTGCATGCCTCAGACACCACTGACCTGATGTGGCTGAATTGCTGAGAAAGAAGCAAAGTCCTGATAGCACCGCTTCATTTAAAAAACAAAAAGTCAATTAACCTGATTTTGACAAAGATCACTGCTGGTGGATTCTGAGATCCCATAGTCTTTCCTAGAGGTGGGTCATGAGAACGGGATTCAGGTTTGAATCACTTCCCATTCTTTCAACCATCTGTTGGATACGAATCCCCTGGCCCTTGCTTGCACCTTGGTGCCCTCATGTGCTGTGAACTCCGGCCAAGTCCAACCCATTTTTCAGAGGGCTGCTTTGGTTTGCCCCTTAAACAGGGCCCTTTTTGTTGGAGTGAGCTGCTATTCCTCGGAATAAACTGGGGGAGAGAGGGGATGGCATCGATGCTCACCCTGACAGAGATGTGGTGCAGCTTTCCTGGAGCCAGGACTGTGCTGCAGCTTTCCTGGAGGCAGGAGGAGAAGAGCTGCAGCTTCCTCAGGCTTCCCACAGCCCCACTGGCACAGGCTGTGCAGCAAGACCTGCCAAGGAAGTGCCACCCTCCGGGCATCCCAGCCAGCTCTCTCCACCTCGGGCTGCAGCTCAGCTCCTGGGCACAGCCAAATAAAGGTTTCTCCAGGTGCCAGCAGATTCCAGGCCATGAACACAGTCTGTACAGAGGGCTGCCTTCACCCACCAGCTGGAGAGAAACACAGCAGCCATTGAAACTTATTATAAAATATGTAGTATTTACCCAGAAAGCCTTTATGGCCTTTTGCTCAAACACTTGTGCTATTTGGGCTCGGGATAATGCACAGAGAGGTACAGGTCTCTGGAGGCTTGTGCCTAATTTAAAGTTGCTGGCTTGGGTGTTTCTTTCTAAAACACAGAGGTCCCCTGATTCACCTGGGGGACAAGTATTTGGGCTTGGAATACAAAAGGCAAAGTGCTTTTTAGTCTCCAGCAACAGCATGTGGCACTGCTGCCAGGTGGGGAGGGGGCTGGCTGTCCACACTGGAGAGGCTTCCAGTTGGGAATTCAGAACTTCAGAGGCTGATTAGGTACTGGGGAGGAAGACAGAGGAGCTGGGAGGGACATTCACTGGGGATGAGTGATTTCAGGATTGCAGGTGGACTCCTGCCCAGAATCCATTCAGTCCCAGGCCCCTCATGGTTACCTTCAGCTCTCTCCAGAAATGCAGTTCTGCACACTGGTCCTCACTTGTTTTCACCCTCCTTCCAGAGGGTGAAATCCATCCCTCACCCTTGTTCCAGTCCTGGCCCTCCATCTCCATCCTGTCCTCTTCTCCTTCATCTCTCATTACCCTCACCCTGCTGCTGGCTGTACTCTCCCACTTCCCAAAGGTTGGTCACCCCACTTTGCCCTTTCCCATCCCTCTCCCCAGATCAGAACCTTCCATCTGTTTCCCACTTTCTTTGTGCATCATCTCTCAATCCTTCTCTTCACACCCAGTCACTGTACATATGTGTTTTTACAGTTTCCAACCTGTCACCGCTGACTACTTTTATTTTGCTGGGACCCACTCCGAGCTCCTTCCTCCCTGTAAGTCAGTGGCATGGCTCTGATTCCTCCTCACATGCCTCCAAATCCCTCCTGCTGCCTCCTGCTTCCCAACACAAGGGCTGTCCTGGCCACTGTCAGCCCTTGCTCACATCTGACACCTCTTTTTTCTGTCCCTTCGTAACATTACTGATGTTTTTGGTCCCACAACTCCACTGACGTCCCTCCGTCATTCCCTGTCCCACTTTCCAGCTCTCCTGAGAGATTCCTACCTAGGAATCTACTCTGGATCCCATACCAGAAAGCCCAGCTTTCTTCTCATCGCCCCTGACTCATCACTCCACTCTTCCATCTGTCTCCACTTCTCCAGAGTGAAGATTCCCAGTTTCCCGTGACAGAAGATGAACAAGGAGCCCACAGACCCTTCTGTCACTTTTGGTCCCACTTCTTCTGTGACTTCACCGTGGGACTGAGCACAAAGGAGATGAGATTTGTTGGTGGCTTATCTGCACATGATCCCTCTCTTCAGTTGTCTGCTGAATCCCCTTGGAAGGAAGAGCCATGCCTCTTCCAACATTTTTCTTTTCACATTATAAATGCACTTTATTCTTTCTGATACTACTAATTTTTTTAAAACCCTCTCCAGCTGTTGAGTAGTCTCTTTTTTCCTTCTATCTCCAAGTCCATTCACCATTTTGAGTGGTTCCTTTGTTCATTTCTCATTCTAGACCCTCTTCTAACAATTTCCTGCCATGGAGACACACTGGAAACACACTCAGTCTCATTAAATGAGCTTTTCCAATGTTTTTACTTATACCACCCTTTACCCTGAGCTGCAGTTCCCTGTTGATTCTATCCCTAGATTTCAAACTTGTTTTAGCACATGAAAGGAGGACCCATCCCATGTGTAGCCTTGCCTTTAATCCTTCATGTTAATTCTTGTGGGCAGCCTCATCTTCAGAGAGAGTCTTCAGGGCTGGGAGAGACCTCAGGGGGATGTCAGGCCCATCCCTGGGAGCAGGGCAGGCCAGCCATCCTTTATGAACCATTTTTTACTACCTAGGTCGAAACAACCTTCAATGACAGAGACTGCAGAGCTTCTCCAGCCACTTTAAACCTGATTTTACTATTTAGACTGGCAGAAAGTTTTTTTCCTGATGTCTGACTTATTCCTACCACGATTTAAGCCTGGGACTTCTTGCCCTAATGACCAGAGAGAAGGAGAACGGATTCATCTTTGCAGCACCCTTTTATATTTTGATATTGTCTCTAATCCCTCACTTTTCTAAACCAAACCACCCCAGTTCGTTCACAGCCATGTCCATCTAATCCCTGTTCTCCTTGGTCTCCATTCCAGCTGTGGATCTTTCCTGGAACAGAGTTCATCCACATCTTTATAGCAAACACATGAGTTCAAGTGTCCTGCAGACTCTCTTTTGCCCCACATAGCCCAGAGTTGAAGAATTGTTTTTTCTCCTGAAGAAATTCCAGAGAGCAGGGAGAGCTACATGGTTGTTTTGTTCTCAGCTAAGCCCAGTCCTTTACATAAGACCCTGTTGAACAAAATCCCATTTTTCACCAGGTTTCTCCCGGTGACACCTTTGTACCATTTGGGATTTAACCAGTAAGATCACAGGTCCCTGTGGTTGCTCTGTCCATCTTACATAAAATCCCTCTATCATCTCTCTAAATTATGTGGTCTCTCACCCATCCAGGCAGCTAAAAATCCCCTCTGGGGCCTTTCAGCCCCTCACATCTGTGTTCAGACAGCACATTTTTCCTTTAGCCTTAATAAATCAAAGCTCCTTCTGCTTCCACACATCTCAAATATTGCTGGAGAGATGGTTTCCCTCACCAGGGCTCTCCCTGTCCCTGGGGAGCTTCCCTCACCCTCAAAACCACACCAGACCATCAGCACCTCACCATCCCTTCACACATCATCCCTCTTGGATGTTGAGCTTCCAGCCTGCACCCTGTTTGGCCAGCAGGGCCCCTTCCATCTTCAGTTTGCCACTTTACAAGCACCTCTGGGTTTTCTCCCAGGTTCCCCCTATGCTCTGGGGCAGATTTGTGGAAAGAACTCTCAGGAACTTCATTACTTTCATTAAACTCTTTTTAAAAACTGCATCTTTGTTAGGAAAGCTGCAATAAATAAATGCAGAAATGAATACAACAACGAATCCTGAGGACACCAAGTACTCTCCTGATTATTGTCCCCTCATCTCACTCCTTCACCTGCCAGCTGCTGCCCTGCACTTCTAATCATAATTTTTTTTGGGAAGGAGCCTCTGTCTCCAATATCTGGTTGTACAAGACCCAGTCCAATGGTGTCCCAGTTTCTGACTGGTGCCCTAGACACAATCTAACAACAAATACCCCAAAGTCATGGCAGACCGTACTGGAAAGTTGACTCTGATGTGAGTGGTTTGCATTTGACCACAGCCTGGGCCTTCCTGGGTTGTTGGGGTGATGATATCAGCTCATTTCCCAGCAAGCAAAGCTGTTAAAAAGACACCAAAATTAGCTGTCAAAGTAAGTTTCATAGCATTTGCTGCATGGCACTCATGTGAAAAGAAAACTCATCGTCTAAGTTGGCCCTTTTGGTTTAGAAATAAAATACCCATGGAGGGCAGTGGAGGGAAAGGAGCACTCTTGGGATAAAAGATTTCAAGGAATAAAGAGAAAACTTCAGTTTTCAAAGTCCTTGGACATGGTGCTGCTAAGTAGAAAGCCCATAAGGAAATCCAGCAGTAAATCAAATATAACTCCAGCTTGAAACTGTCTACACTGGTCAGCAGCTTAAAAAGGTCAGAAAGTGTGAGCACCTCCCCTCATCCTGCAGGAGCTGCACTGGCCCTGCAGACCTGTGCCTCTAAATAAAGGACAAAAAGCAGCTCTGAAGAAGGGCACAGGCACTAAGAAAAGCCCTCTGTGGGTAGCAGGCAGCTCACAGTGGTAGCAGCACTGGTGATGCTCAGAAGGGAGTGCTCTGTATTTGTGTTTACATATCGATTGTTTTGAAGCCTCTTTCAGTTCCAGGAATGGGAGACTATAAAAAAATGATATATATATTTGTGGTTTGGCACCCAAAGAGAGCTTCAACTCATGCATCGTCGCCAGCTGCCAACATCTGCGAATTATTACATGTTGGTTTCGTTTGGGTTTTTTTTTTTAAGCCTCAAACTACAAAACTAACGTCACTCGGTGGTTGCACCTACTGCCGAGGAACAGGGTGGGACTTTGGAACGGGATTTTCGCCAGGGCAGGTCACCGAGTTCGCCAATAAACACGGTTTCATGGTAATGCCTGTCCTCGCCGCTGCTGCGCTGGGGAGCACATTCTAGCTAAACAAAACTCAGAAGGAAACTTCAGTTCGTTTTCAGGAATGACTGGTGAGTGGAGAAGACGGAGGTTTATTTTGGAAACAACCTTCCAGTGAAAAGGTGGCTGCAGCGTGGCGTGAAGACGGCTCTGTTTGTCAGAGGAGGGAAATATCCGAGCAGATGACTCTGGAACCGTATGTGAGAGCAGTGGGGAGCTGTCAGAGCGTGGAGCCCTCGCTCCTCACGCTTGGCAGCGATCCGGGCACAGCCAAACCCCGTGCCACAGGAGCCCACCACAGGCTTACACCAGCCCAGCAGATCTGGTGGCTGACACCCAGCAGAGCAGAGGAGTGCACAGGGAAACGTCCCTCACCAGCATCTGCCTCAGGCACAACTGGGGAGGGAAGCACCATCCTGGATTTTTAAGCCACAGCTGCCAGGCAGCAGCAAATTCTTGCTCGAAATGGATCAGGTGGCGTCAAGTTGGCAAAGTCAAACCTCATCAAGCCTCAGCAAACTCAGTTTTTTGGTGCTAATAACAAGCAGAGATAGGCAAACAGGAATATTGTGACATGAGCTTCTTGCTGGTCCAATTTCACGACCACGAGAGCAAACCCCACCTCTGCATGGAAAAATGGTGTTTCATGAGGCTGGGTGTGTGTTTGCAGAGAGAATAGGCATGGTCATAACACAGGTGGGTGGCCAGAGCTTATTTAGATTGGAGTAAAAGAGGAGATCGAAGAGGAGATCTAAAAACTACTGATTACCAAACTCAAGTTCAGTCTCTTTATCTTAAACTGTTATATTTCAGGCTCCTTTGTCCTCACTGCCGTTTTAGCTTCACTTCAAATGGAGTATTTCTGCAGCATAGGCACAGTGTTAGCCTGGCATGTCCACTGAAGAAAATACAAATCCATCCCCTGGTTGATCTTGCAGCTGCTTTCCAGGACAAATAAACCCTAAACCTTCAGCAGGCCCACAGCACTGAAGGTTATTGCTGGGCTTGCTGCAGGCAGCAGGCCCATGGGAAACACCCAAACCACAACAAAAGGTCTGCAAAGAGGAAAATTAGAAATGCAAGTTTGCAAAGCCCACACTTTGTGAACAGCTGAATCTGCTGTGGGTGAAGATGTAAAGGCCAGAAACAAATATTTCTGCATGGCCATGACCTCACCAGCAGGAGCCATAAAAGGTTTAAACAGATTTCCCAGAGAAGCTGTGGATGCTCCATCTGTGGAAGTGTCCAAGGCCAGGTTGGACATTGGGGCTTGGAGCAGCCTGGGACAGTGGAAGATGTTCCTGCCCATGGCAGGGGTGGAACTGGATTGGCTTTAAGGCCTATTCCAACCCAAACCATTCCATGATTCCATGATAAACATCAAGAAGCAGCTCTCCTCTTCAGGAATATTAATTAATTAAACCTAGACCAGGACAATGATCCTCCCCTGGCTTGCTCTGGATTGGTGTTTTGTCCATCCAGTTTCAGCAAGGTTTTCTCTTTCTCTCTCAGTCACAAGATGAATTCCAGGTCAGCACAAACACTGTCAGACACCTTCAAATCCCCCAGTTCCTGGCTGCTCTTTTTAGTTAACACAATGATCTTTCCATGACAAAACAAGCTACTTTCCCCAGCTCCTGCTGAAGGTGAGGAGGTTTTTCTTAGCCCAAAAGTCACTGTGTAAATGGCCGGGTTTCCAGCTGCCACCCCTGTAACAGAGCTGGCAAACATGTGCTGCCTCTCAGCTGCCACAGCTCAAAGTCCAGCTTATTATTTAATACATAATCTTGAATGGATGAGTCATAAACCTGTCTGCTTCTCTGCTACGGGAATAGTAGCTTCTGGGGAAGGAGCAAACAACTTCTCAGCCTCCTGCAGCAGGGCTGGATGGAGCCCTTCACATTTTAAACCCTGAAATCCCATGTGAGATGGGCCGAGGGCACAGAGTGACTCAAATCATCCCACTCCCTTCAAAGAGAAGGCAGAAGAAAATGAAAATACCTCACACCTGCTCTAACACTCCTGTTTCTCAATGCACTTGCTCGTCTTCTGCAGCCTTGGGGTTCCTCTCCCTTCTTTATCTGCAATTTCAGCTTTTAAAGTCACAGAAACTTTTTCTCCCCTTAAAATCCCCCTTTGTTTAAATTGTCCCTCCCACACAAGGCGACTGTAAACAGGTGGTAAAATGTTGTGTGTACAGTAAAATTACCAGTTTGCTGCACAGCCATTGCCAGTGATTTTCCACAGGACTGCCATGAAACCCAGCCAGTGTTGGGTGTGTGGCAGGAGGGACAGAGCCCATCTGGGCAGGGCACTGGGACACGGGGGGAGCTCGAGCAGTGATGGGCGACAGCCTGGGCCAAGGGGGAACGGGGAGGGCAGTGGGAGGACTCCTGCATGGCCTGGGCTGGGAAGAGGTGTTGTGGCTGCCCTGTGCATGGCACTGCTCCCCAGGATGGTGGAGAGGTGGCCTGGGCAAAACCTGGCTCTGCCCACTGGCCTGGGCAAGACCTGGCTGTGCCCACTGGCCTTTCTGCTCTGCTCAGGGGCTGCTGCCTCTGCCTTTCAAGCAGAGTTTGGGGAAAAAAATGTCTGGAAAGCCCAGGTGGGAGCCAAAGAGATGGGAAAATCCTGATTCCCCTGCTGAGACTTGGAGCTGGGTCAGGATACTCCCAAAGACAAAGCAGAAAGAAGCAAATGAAGAGTTAAGCGAAACTAAACTGAAGACGAATAAAAATAGTCCTACACGTATGATACACCATAAATCCTGTTCTTCAGTGAAATGTGAGTACTCTGCACGTCTGAACCATCTGTTAAGACCTTTCCCCGGTCAGATCTGGAGGCCAGGCTTGCTCACACAGTGTCCATCAAGATAAAACCCCTCGACATCTGGGTCCCTGGGGCTCGAGCCTGGAGCCTGGGCACGAGGAAGGAGCCCAAAAGGACATCCCCAAGCTCTGCAGGGTGCAGGCAGCCACTGACCCAGGTCACAGCAGCACCCACACAGTGACCTGACTCCCTGACACCTAATCAGGGGCTGAGCTGTAATTTAGACAAAGCTGGTGATTTTCTATCAGCTGCAGCAAGCTGAAGGGGTTGAACCCATGAGCTCACACGGCTTGGCGTCATCTAACTGAGCTGACAGCACCAAATGATGAACTCCTGGTGGCCTGAGCTTCAGCCATGGCAAAGAAAGGTGAAAAAATAGCACAGCAGCACTGTCCTGTGGGCAGGCTGGGGGTCGGGCTCTTTTCCAAGGGAACAGGGACAGGAGGAGAGGAAATGGCCTAAAGCTGCACCAGGGGAGGCTCAGGTTGGACATTCGGGGAATTTCCTCATGGAAAGGCCTTGGCAGGGGCTGCCCAGGGAGGTTTGGAGTGCCCATCCCTGGAGGTGCCCAAGGAAGGCCTGGATGTGGCACTCAGTGCTCTGGTTTAGTTGACAACATCGGGATTCATCAGGGGTTGAACTAAATAATCTTTAAGCTCTTTTCCAATTTTAGCCATTCGATGATTCTGTGTTTCCTGGTCAACGAAGGTGCTGCTGGGACCAGGGAGGATAATCCTGCTCCTGGGTCCATTTCTGCCACATGTGCCCATTCCCATTCCCCAGTTCAGTGCATCTCCTCCAAGCCAGCACAAAATAAATTCCCACATTTCCCCCACGCCGCTTCTACACGCACACTCCATTCCACACTTCCCATGGGGCGTTTCCCACTGGATCTGCTCTGTTGTAAAGGCAACAGATGGTTGCCAAAAAATATTTTATCCAAGACAAACAAACAAAATAGCCCCAGCAGCGTGGCTGGAGTCGGTGTGGTGCAATTGCAGCGCAATGTGGTTCGCTGACCGCTCCATCGCTCCCTGTCATTACTGGTAAATTATTCAATCTGTTATCAAGGAAAATGCTTTAAACATGCAATCATCCATTGTTTATCTTGTGTTCTGAAAGTCTGTGTGGCCGTGCCAGATATGTCCTAAATTCTTTCATTTTATCTGCCCAGTCGTACACGGACGCCAACGTAAATAAGTACCAGGTACACACCTACGAGTAATGCCATGGACTCAATCCTCTTCTGATGTTTCTCTTTCATCTCCAGGGAAAGAGAAGGGGAAAAAAACCACTGTCCCACCTCCACTGTGCTCACACAACCCCATCACCACCAGCTTGCCCTGCTCCAATTCCAGTGAGGGTTTTCCTGAGCAATGTGGGACTGGGATGTTTTTTAGCACAGATTTACCAAGTGACCTTAGTGACCAAACGGCATCAAGGGGTGAGTTCCCAGCTGGGAAGGTTTGCAAGGGGATTATCTGTAGAACTGCATCACTAAACTGGAAAATAAGAGGTGTGGATATCTTGGAGCTGAACATGTGTGGCAACATTGCTGGAGATTGGGATTCTTGGCTGGGAATAAAACCAGTTTTTTCCTGGTTACTCAGGAGGCCAGAGCAGGTGGCACTGGACCCTCTCCCCCTCCCTGCCTGCTTTGGGCTGCCCAAGAGTGATGTCTCCTTGAGCAGCAGGCATTGCTTTCCCCTGGGAGCAGCTCCCAAACACTCCAGCACCTGGAATCATCGCCCTGCTTGCAGAGGTTAATGGGACGGGCTGATTTCCAAGTGGGAAGCTTTGCCCAAAAGTGGGTTAGCAGGAGGGCGGGGAGGAGACAGGCCCTTGTGAAAACAAACATTCACTTACCCAGCAGTTGTAACTGGGCAAGGCCACTCGCAGGGTGACAGAGGTAAAGCCCGACGTGACAGGCATTATTTAATGTGGGGAAGTGGATCAGGTCACTCATCTCCAGCGAGGATCTGCTGCCCTGGCACGGTGCTGGTGGGAATCCTGCAGGGAGGGGTGTCCAGTTCAGGACAGGGCTTTATACCAAGGAGCAGGACTGTTCCCCAAACAGGAACATGAAATCACGGTTTGGGTTGGAAAGGACATTAAACATCATCCAGTTCCAAGCTGTGGGCAGGAACATCTTCCACNAGCCATTCCCTGTGTCCTGGCCCTCCAGCCCTTGGAAATTGTCTCTCTCCAGGTTTCCTGCAGCTCCTTCAGGCCCTGCAAGGCCACCCTGAGCTCAGCCCAGAGCTTCTCCTCTCCAGGCTGAACAATCCCAGCTCTCCCAGCCTTTCCTCCCAGCAGAGCTGCTCCATCCCTCTGCTCATCCTGGTGCCTCCTCTGGCCTCTCTCCAGCAGCTCCACGTCCTCCCTGTGCTGGCCCAGGGCTGGGGCAGCTCTGCAGGTGGGGTCTCACCTGAGCACAGGGGCTCAGGGACACAATCCCAGTCCCTTTCCTGCTGCCCAGGCTGTGGGATCAGCCCAGGACAGGGTTGGTTTCTGATCCCAGCACACACAGACAGGGCATGTCCAGCTCCCACCCACCAGCACCCCAAGTCCATCTATTTTTGCAGTGGAAAATGCAGGGGCTCAACTTTGATTTATGCCTGCTGTGAATAAAGCCACCTCATCACCTTCCATGCCATACTTCAATGTGCTTCCCCGCCTCAAGACACCTTCCCACAACCCCTTTTATTCCTTCTCATTCAACTGCATCACAACATACACGATGGGGAAGCTCTGCCATGACCTCTCTGCAGGTCACACCAACAGAAGTTAAAAAAACCCCACCAGTTCTTGGAGAACAAGGACTGAAACTCCTCTTCCAACATGAACTGGCTGCAGCTCCCGCTAAACATAAAATGAAACACAAAAGGCTTTTCTCTCCTGTGACAAACTCTGCTGCACATGTCTGCTCAGATCTATTTCAGGCACCGGCGCTTGTTCGAGGCAAATCTCAGCCCTGTGTAGGTGTGGCAGGGGTGACTCAGCCGAGGAACAGGCATGGCTGAAAGCATTCCAACAGAAAATAGAAATTTTGTGGACCCCTCGCTGGCCAGATGACGGAAATCTCCCTTTTTGTCCTCAGAAGGAGGTTCTGCTGTATCCAGCTGCTCCTCCCAGCAGTGCAGGGGGTCAGTGCTGCAGTCTGGGTTAAATAAAGAGTACCACACCTGAAAATCCTGATGTCTGTGTGGTGTTTTACTTTCATGGGACAGCACTGAAGTTTTCTACAGCTAAGAACAGGGATCACAGCCCTTTGGTGACAGATCCATAATGTTTCCTTAGGTGTACCCCTATCTTTACATAAAGAATATTTAATAGAAGTAGGGAACCATACTTATGTAATGCCTTTTGTATCAGGAAACCAATCTATAAGTTTGATCAATCAGTTAGATTTTTACAGCTTGATTATTAAACCAAATTAAGTCCCACTGTTACACAGGGTTCTCACATGAGACGTATCACACGCACCCACATATATACAAATATTTACTCCTGAGAAGAGCTGACCTCTATTAATGCACAAAGATTCTGTATTACTCTGGTTTAAATGTCATATTGTTAAAAAAAAAAAAAAAACTCATGGGAAAACACTCTGCAAATAGCCATTATGTCCATGAAAACATCTCATTATCCAAAATGGAGTTGTGTTTAAAAGTGTCTTGTTTATTTAAAGTTCAAGTCCTAGAAATAAATTCCACATTTCTTATTCTCTTCAGATAAATTCTCAATTACTTAGCGTGTTTATGGTGCTGGAATGAATACTGGAGCGTTCTGTTGTTTTTAAAAAATAAAAATAATTTTTAAAAAAAGTGTTGCAATGACAACCAAAGATTTAGTAGCCATTTTATTTGCTTGAGTTGGCCTCATAGGATGTGATCTTGGAGAAAGACAGGCTTTTAGCAGGGCAATGATTTAATACATTGAATTCATTGCAAGATAAATAAGCATCAGTCACACTATTTTCAAATCCCTCTATTTGTGCCTATGTGAGGTCTCCACAAGGAATAAAATTACATGGATCAAGAGGCATGCAGCTGACTTGTCACGGGGCACTGTGGGAGAAGCTCTCTCAGTTCTCATTAGCTGTGAAGGGCTGACGTTGCAGATTTTGGATGGAGTTGCAAAAGAGAGTTGCTTTTGCCATTAATGTCACGGGGTCCAGATGTGAGGAGATGAGAAGCAGACTCCTCACCACACTGCAGCTCTGGCAGAGGCGTCCAGCTGACAAAAAGCCTGAAAGCACAGGGTGATGTTTCCAGCATTTCAGGTCTCACACATGAGGAATTCCACCAAAGTGCTCTGAGGATCTCCTGGTGACTGGCAGGGAAGTTATTCCTGTGTTTTCCACCAGATCCTTTTCTGCAGGACTTTGGCAGGGTTAAGTGATTCTCCTCTGACTTAGATACTGACATGCTGTAGGTATTTCCCTGTCCATAATCAAGATCAGAGAATCCCAGGATCCCTGAGGCTGCAAAAGCCCTCCCAGCCCATCATTCCCAGCTGTGCCCGATGCCCACCTTGTGCCCAGCCCAGAGCTCTGAGTGCCACCTCCAGCCCTTCCTGGGACACCTCCAGGGATGGGCACTCCAAACCTCCCTGGGCAGCTCTTCCCAAGGCCTGACCTCCCTTTCCATGAGGAAATTCCTGCTGGTGTCCACCCTGAGCCTCCCCTGGCCCAGGCTGAGGCCGTTCCCTCTGCTCCTGTCCCTGTTCCCTGGAGCAGAGCCCGGCCCCCACCTTGCTACAACCTCCTTTCAAGTAGTTTTAGAGAGTGAGAAGGTCCCTCCCCAGCCTCCTTTTCTGCAGGCTGAGATCCTTTCCCAGGCCCCTCAGCCCCTCCTTTTATGATTTTTTAAAAAATATCTCCGTAGATGCAGCACCTTCCCTCAGGGAATCACAGAACTGAGGATCAAATACACCTGTACCAATCTGGCCTCCGAGCAGAGATTCCCAAAAGCACTGAGGTGTTTGAAGCCCCTCTTATGGCTTATGCCTAAATGTGATGCCAACGTCTCTGGGAAAATATGTCTACTGTGAAATTGTGGTGTTTTTCCAAATCGATTTAAAAACATAAGATGGGCAAAATCAAATTTTAAAAAGGGGAAAAAAACCAATAAAACCATTTCTCCTCAGCCTCGCACTCAGGAAGGGAAGTTGCCACCTTAAGACATCAGAATCAGCCCTAAAAATGTGTGCAGAGGACAGGACATCAGAAGAGCCATGGCTGGCCATGTCCCCAACTGCTGGAGGAAGCAGCCAGTGAGCACAAACCCTCTCCAGCCAGCCCTTCCCCTCACTTAAAATTCCAGAATAATGAACACTTCGCACAGAAGGGAAAAATTTCAACTCTGACTCACGGGATTATTGCTTTTTGTTTATAAGACACACCCACTAATTTTACGTTGGATGCACGACGGGTCCATGCTGAACCACGGGCACGTGACAAACGCAGGGAGCACTGGTGTTGCTCAGGGAACAGCTGGATTAACCCATCCTGTGTTTCCTTGGAGTCTCCTTGGAGCTCAGGGACAGACCCTTAGCATGCCATGAGGCTGCTCCTCACTGCTGGAGAGAAAGCTGGCAGCACGTGGAACATGAAACACTGGAAAGTTTAAGTTTTCCAGCAGCTCCAATGCAGAAACTGCAAGCAGGTGCTTCCCTCACCCCCAGCACCTCTGGGATCAGTGGGAGGCCCAGTGGGAGCAGCCAGCAGGCCCAAGGCTCCACAAAGTGCAGCAAAAAAACCCCATTTTGCACCTGGTTTTCCATGCAGCAGGATCACAGAGGGTGCTCTGAGCTGCCTCAAAGCCAGAGGGATTGCATAACACACAGCCCCACACGATGGGGATGGATCCACGCTGGATCCAAACTCTCCTTCCCACACTCAGGAAGAAGAAAAGGACCCTCAAGTGGGTGTGAAGGTTTGTGCTGCCAGAGTGAAAATGAGAATCAGGCCTGACAGCTCTTAAACAGCACACAGCAGTGCACAACCAGAGGGGAAGGCTGTCCAGCTGAAATATCAGGGATTTAGGCAACCAGAGATTGGGAAGCAACAAAACAACTGGTGGGACTGAGGTGAGGACTGATGCTAGCACGTCTGCCAACTCCAAAAATAAGCAGTAATAATGACAAAACCATGACCCACAGCTCCAATCGTGAGGTCTCTAAACCTCAGTCCTGACCGGTTAATTTGGTTTATTAACTCTGCAGCCACATTCTGGTCACCAGTTTGAGCTTTCCCCCAGAAATAAGAGATCTAGAACCAGGTTTTTTTGGGACCAGAGGCTCTTGGGCAGTCAGTCACCTGCCTGAGGTGCCAACACACAAGCCATGGCTCCCAGGATGACCAGGAGCGTTGGGTCCCTGGCTATAGGATTCTTGTGGGAAGCCACTCCTGCTTTCCAAGCCCACTTCCCATCTTCCCACCTGCTATCAGAGGGCAGAATGCCACCTAGTGAGCTGCTCTTCCTCCTCCTTGTCCTCCTCTTCTTCTTCCCCACAGCCCCCCAAGCCTCCCAGCCCTGCCCCACTGCAGGGGGACCCACAGCAACTATCCTGTCTCTTCACTTGTGTTACAGCTCTGGCAGCAGCTCCCAAATTTTCCTGCTCACTTCCAGGCTTCCATCAGTGCAGGAGTCACTGCTGCTTGCCTGGGAGCTGCTCCTGGCTCCATATTGCCCATTTGGGATCCACATTGTCCATTTGGGATCAGCTTGCCCAGTGTCCCTGACACAGAGCTGATGCCTTGAGAGGCTGCCTAGAAACAGAGCCTAGACAGGAATAAGGGAATAAAGGTGGGTATTTATTGGAAAGGCCTTCAAAGGTGCACCCTGGGGAGCCAAGGGCTCCAAGCTGGACCCCAAGATGGACAACAAGTCACAAGTTCCCCACACCTTTATAGGTTTGGTTCATTTGCATATCAGCATAAATTCACCAATTAAAACTTTAGCTAATGATGTAATTTCCCTCAGCTTGCCCCCCTTCAGAGGCTTTGGGCCTGCACAGCCTGGGTGTCCTCGGAGAGCAAACCCAGAGAGGTTTGTTATGTCCAGAGAACAGAAGTCAGCAGGCTACAAGAAACTTCAGAGTTACACACCAGGAAATACAGGATTTGAAAAATATTAAAGTTAAAACCTGAGGCATCAGAGCAGGACACCTCACAGATCCAGGACTCAGGCCAAGGAAGGAGGCACAGCAGAGCCCTTTAAAGTTGCATCCCTGCTGATCCCATTTCCATAGGAGGGTTTTGGCAGGCAGAAACAAGATTATGGAAGGGACACGAGCTGCTTTGTGAGGCCCCAGCTGATGTAACCACTGCATTCTTGATATGGATTCCTGGTGCTAATCACAGGCTGGCTGTAGTTGGAATGGAGGTTTGCCCACTCTCCCCAAAACCAAATTTCTGCTGGCATTCGAGAAATCTCCATATTTTTCTTTTTTCCTTTTATTTTTTTCCCAAAACCCAACATAAAGAGAACAGGTCTCCCTGTATTTTATTTCTGCAAGTTGGAGAGATTATTGAAGCCATCCTTCACAAGCAAGAAGCAAGCTCAGCCAAATTATAGGGATCCCTCCTCTCCTGAGAGGCCTGAGTCTAAGAGAGATGCAAAAAATGCCTCACTGAATAGGCCTGGAAATAACAAACATTTCTAACCAGTCATTCACCCTTGTCCATGATGTGACATCGTAACAGATCAAATAATGGAGCACCAGGGGAAGTAAAAACACCTCTGAACAGCATTTTACAGGAAATTATTTACAGGAATTATTCCTAGGAAATAAGCTGGACAAGCAGGGAAAAGAGGCAGGGTGGAAGAGATGCTTGGAAACCCAAGCACAGCCAAGGTAACAGATCCAGGCTCAGCTGACCCTGCTGCTGTTGTAAAATGGGAATGACACCTTGCACAGGTAATTACAGCCACTTCACCCTCATCTGCATTCCACACAATGCAGCCAGGGAATAAACATCATTACCTCCTTGTCTGGAGCTGCTGCCCGGGTTAACCTCCCACCAGCCCAGCAGCTGCCTCCCCAGTTAAAATGATTCATATTTAATTTAAAAACCTTAAATCCACTGCTAAACCCAGGCTTTAGCAACTCCCCAGTGGATCCCCTGAGTGCCCAGTTTTGTTGTGGAGGACCAGGGAAGCGTCCCACACCCCAAACAATCAAATTTACCAGGGCAGGTAGGACACAGGAGAAGGGGGAATGGCTTCAAACTGACAGAGAGTGGGGTGAGACTGGATATAAGGAAAAAATGTTTTACTTTGAGGGTGGGCAGGCCCTGGCACGGGGTGCCCAGAGCAGCTGTGGCTGCCCCTGGATCCCTGGCAGTGCCCAAGGCCAGGCTGGACACTGGGGCTGGGAGCAGCCTGGGACAGTGGAAGGTGTCCCTGCCATGGCAGGGGTGGCATTGGATGATTTTTAAGGTCCCTTCCAACCCAAACCATTCTGGAATTCTTTGAAAAAAAAGGAGTCAAACCAAGGGGAAACCAAAGTAAAAAAAAAAAAATGGATATAAGAGAAAGCTTCCTGGGAGGAAACCAACCTACAACAGCTTCCATTGACTAAGAAAAAGTGAGTTTTCCAACTTGCTTGGGATAATTCTCTACCTGTTCCTCACTCCAGCCAGGACTGGTGCACAGCAAGAGCCCAGCTGGCAGTGGCTGGGACAGGGCAAAGTGATGGGAACTTTCCATCCCGACTTTCTTGTGCTGATGCAAGTCGGTGCAAGACCACTGGAGCTGGTGGAGGTTGTGTCTATTTATATCACTGAGGATCTGGCTGATGAATCACCCCCTTGCTGTGGCTGGAAAATACTGCCTCACCGGGAAAATCCCACTGCCAGGGACACGAAATCTCAGTGGTGAGGGACAGAGCTCCCTTCAGCTCCGGAGCAAACTCACCTCAAATCAGGCAAATCGTTCCTGCAACAACGAGAACTCGCTCCAGCCCCTCCGTGGCCAATTGAGGCCGTCAAAACATTTCTTATGGGGTCTTTCCTATGGGTGTTTCTTTTCTCTCTGCCTCTCCTTCCTGCAGGCTCTTTTCTGCCTGACGAGAGGACGACCACAACAAACTCTGATTTCTGGCCCACTTGGAGAACGCGATGACGTCCAGGGCTGCGTTTGAATTCCTTCACGTTTGCAAAGTTTAGATGTTGTCCCAGGAGCTGCCAAGGAGTCCAGAGCAGGAAGTCAGCAGACAAAAAAAAAAAAGGAAGATAAGCAGGCTGCTGGGGCTGGGACAAATCCCCTACCCCGTGTTTTGTTTTCATGCCTTCTCATGGTTTAAAACTGAAGTAGAAAGGCTCTTCTTTAGCATCTTTTCCCCCTTTTCCTTATCCCAAAAAAGGCAGCCTCAAGCAGAAGTGATTGTTTTCTTAATGAAATTTAGGCTAAGGGAAGGAAGGCACCTGAAGCACAGACAGTTTGCGTTTGATATTAAGTCTATTTTTAAATTAAATTTGCTAACGATTCCAGAGCCCTGGTTACATCACATCCCCAACCAGGCTGAAAAATCCCAGGGACTGGGAACTGCATCTGCCCTTGCACTGGGACCTTTGAGCTGGCCCCACGCTGGGAAAATCAGCCCTGCACAGAATTCCCCCCTGTGCACAAGGGGAGAGCTGACACACGGGGCACCTGCACCCCACAGACTCCCCAAGCCCTGCCTCACCAGCCCAGGAGAAAGGGGCATCCCTTGGATTCACCACGAAATGATACCAGGGTGATGATATTGGCTCATGTCCCAGCCAGCAAAGCTGTTAAAAAACCACCAAAATTAGCTCTCAAAGTAAGTTTAATGGAATTTATTGCACAACCCTCATGTGAAAGGAAGACTCATCTTTTGTCACTATTTTGCACTCAAATAGTAAAAACTTCAGCTCTGTGCTCAGCAGTAACTTGGTCTGGGCCGTTTTGCCAGGCTGGGACAGTCGAGTGTCACTTATTTCACCTGGTGGTTGGGGATTTTTAGAAGGTGGAGGGTCCTTTTCTGAGGACACAGAGTGTGGACACGGGGCCTTTTCCCAGTGCAAACCAAATGATGACTTGACCTGGAGCTGGGATATCCACTGCACTCATATGGAGGCATTTATATGTCTGTGACCAAACCATAAAACACAGAATTCTCCACATTTACCCTGCTCTCCCAGCCCTGCAGGGCCACACCCCAACAGTGCTGCATCCTCTGCCCCAGCAGCAAACCCTGCGGGCAGAGAGAGACCTCAGACCGTGTCAGGACACTCTGCAGCAGCAGGAAAAATTAATGGATCCCCATGTGGCTGAGGCTCAGGAGCTTGTGGCACCCACACTCGGTGGCCACTTGCCACTTTACTCGATATAAGAGATTACCAGAGATACACAGACAGACACAACTCATCCCAAGAAGTTTCCCACCAGCATTTCCCCTTAGAAAATTAGAGTGGATCATAAAAGAAGTGAAGCACGAAGCGCTTTTCGGCGCAAAGTTTTCTTTGGAGAGCAGATTGTTTGCAGAGAGATGAAAAGCGTCGCAAACACGCCGACAATTTGTGGATGTGCATCCCTACACATATTTCCAGGCGTGCTCACGCTGCCTCCCTTCCAGCTCCCTTGCAGGTCTGGTGAATCACAGCCTGCAAACAACCCCACTCAGGCAATAGTCACGCTGAGTGGCTCATGAGTAAGCCCCGAGCAGTTTATTCACAAAGTGTATGCAAATAGCAAACACATCTGTAAGCAGCGGCAGCGGCAGCGGGCGCGTGTTGCAGAGTAATTCGCAAACACGAAAAGGGGTTAAGTCTGTCACGCTGATTGCTTACAGAAAGTAGATCGCTCAGCCTTAGTCATTTGCATCTCTTTCTGGATTGCAAATCCTCCTGGCACGGAATACAGCAGGCCCTTTCATTTGTTTTCCTGCTGCTCGCCCTCCAGATGTTCAAGTCAGACTTGTTTTCTGCAGTTGGTTGTTTTTTGTTTTTTTTTTTTTTAGGACTTATCAGCCAGATAACGAAACCTGCTACAGACACTACTTTGCAATATTCATGCTCTGAAAATTCAGATATATACTTGATTTATCACTTCCAGCGATCACATAAATGCACTAAGCTCTTCCAAAGAAGAAATCCATAGAATCGTATCATAGAATGGTTTGGGCTGGAAGGAACCTTAAAAACCACCTCATTTCACTCCCTGCCATGGGTAGGAACACCTTCCTCTATCCCAGGTTGCTCCAAGCTCCATCCAGCCTGACCTTGAACCTTTCATGGATGAGGCATCCACAATTTCCCTGGACAACTT
This sequence comes from Daphoenositta chrysoptera, assembly GCA_013397915.1. NCBI lineage: Eukaryota > Metazoa > Chordata > Aves > Passeriformes > Daphoenositta > Daphoenositta chrysoptera. The sequence goes on from VZRO01002368.1 coordinate 208,630, forward strand.
GTTCCAGGGCCTCACCACCCACACAGTAAGGAATATCTTCCTAATTTCTAATCTAAATCTACCCTCTTTTCTTTTGAAATTGTCACATGAATATTCTGCTTCAGTGGCCATGCAAGGTAAACACTGGAACTCATCTGCAGAACGAAACAGCAAAGCAAATTATTTGTTTCTCAGCAGCACAATTATTCAACAGGCTCATGTTCAGTGGGCCCTGTGAAAAGGCCTATGCTCAGACTTTAAAAAAGCAACGATGCCCCAAAAAACCTTCCCATAGCTCAGAATCAAACCCAGAAATACCCCTCCCCAATGCCCCTTGAGCGAGTAAGTGTTTAAACAACTTCTTTGATGCAGTATTGCCCACAGAACTCCACCTCTGGACCCCCAAATTTCAGAAACACCACTTCTAATTTCACCTCAAGCAAAGGCAAGCTCCTAAAACTCCTTTCTTTTGGGTCTGGGATGGTCACAGCTGCAGTGCATCAATAACAGGTTAACTTAGGCATGGATTTAACTCAGAGCTCCTGGCAAACAGAAAGTGTGGTAGGAGGATCCTCCACCCCCAGCAGGGAGCAGGTGAGCGAGCAGCAGACACTGAATTTGTCCGAGGTGTGGGTAAAATCCAGAGTCAGAGAGGCAGCAGGCCTGGAAGGCTGAGTGCATTCCCACTCCTCTGGCTGCCTCTCGTGACTGCTGAGCTGCCACCTCTTGTTTTACAGCTTATGCAACATCTCCAGGTTCTGTCAGATGATGTCTGGCTGCTGAGCCTGCTCCTCCTGCTGCTCCATGACACCTTTTCTGGTGTTTTCTCAATGCTTACCTTCAGCATTTTTGAATTACAGGCTACCTGTGCATGTGCTGTCCAAATTCAGTCTCCGCGTTCTCCTGTACTATGAAAAGTAATTTTTTTAGGAGCACATTTGCACTTTACTCTTTGATTGAAATCTGCACTCCAGAACATCTGTAGACAAAGAATGCCTCTACACACTGCTGTACATCCCATGATTTATTTTGCAGGAAGTTGCCCCTTTCCCTGGATTTGGGAAGTTACCAGGAACAAGAAGTTAGCCACTCTAAAGAGTTGCTGTGAATATTCTGTATATCTTTTATTACAAGTCCCTCATCTTGCCCAGGTCACAAATGAATAGCTGTGAGCTTCCTTTGATGCTGACGTGGTTAACATTCCTAAGGCAGAACGGGATAAATAATTCCTACATCATTCCCATCACATCTCGCTCCATCCTCACCATCCAAGGGCTTGGAGTCGCAGGGGATGAGGTTTCCAAGTAGAAGAAGATCATGGAAAACCTGTGCTCCTGATCCCTCTCACTGGATGTTATTTCAGAGATTTGGGAATAGTAGCCAGTAGGGAGTTTTTCTGGATTTAGGGAGCAGGGATAAAGGCTACATCCAACTTTCAGTGTGCCCTAAAAATGTTCAGGCTGGTGTGAGCAAGAGCTGCTGCCTCATCTCACTGACCCTTTCCTAGTAATGTCTTTAAAAATAAGCAGTGATGTCCCAGGGGAGCCTCCTTCTCAAAGAAAGACTCACTTTTAATTGCCAACTACTAAATAAAGCCATTTTCACTCATTTCAGCCACCAGAACACGTAGATAATGTAACACATACTCATAAATAATCTGGTGATGGAGACACAAGGAGAGGGAGATGCTGAGGGTAGACATGGGTGTATTCCTTTGGAAAGGGTGCTACATCCATGCCACGAGGTAAATTCTACATTATATGGCCCCAAAATGGCAAGAAAAGGACTGTAAAAGTTCTCTGGTTTATGTTTAGTATATGTACTAAACTTCTTTGTGTATGACAGGTTTATGAAAAATCAGCAAATTAGAAGTTATATGAGCAGAGTGATTATTTTCTCCTTCTCCAAAAATGTCATTGTTGATACTCCTGTTTCATTGACATAAACAGCTTTTCCTACTTCTCTTCATTCCTGACTCATTTGGGTATTTGGAAATTATTTTGGACTTGTGTCATGCAGCCAGTTAGACCTGATGATATTTATCATGTGTACTACTTTGTCCTTTTTCCTAACTGGAATTGAACAGCACAGTGAAGATCCAGTGCCACCCCTGCCATGGCAGGGACACCTCCCACCATCCCAGGCTGCTCCCAGCCCCAATGTCCAGCCTGGCCTTGGGCACTGCCAGGGATCCAGGGGCAGCCACAGCTGCTCTGGGCACCCTGTGCCAGGGCCTGCCCACCCTCCCAGGGAACAATTCCTTCCCAAGATCCCACCCAGCCCTGCCCTCTGGCACTGGGAAGCCATTCCCTGTGTCCTGGCCCTCCAGCCCTTGGCAATTGTCTCTCTCCAGGTTTCCTGCAGCTCCTTCAGGCCCTGCAAGGCCACCCTGAGCTCACCCCAGAGCTTCTCCTCTCCAGGCTGAACAATCCCAGCTCTCCCAGCCTTTCCTCCCAGCAGAGCTGCTCCATCCCTCTGCCCATCCAGATGAAATCCCTGCTCAGGAGGGCTGCAACCACCTGTCTGTCCGGGGTAGTGCTGTGGAGATGGGATGGAAAATGCAAGATCCACCAGCTCCAAGCCTGCCTTCGATCTCTGCCAGCCCCTGTGTGCCAGGGAATTTGCTGGAGCAGCCGGACTGGCCATGGGGACACTCAGGAACCTCCGCCCCGGGGTCTGCTCTGCGTCTGCTCCGGCAGACAAACAACCCGAGACTGTCACCGGGCAACGCGGAGATGCCGGCAATTTAGGAAATGACCAACCATTTGTGTGTGTCTGCACGCTGGAAAACGCATCCGGGAAAGGTTAAATCTGCCTTTGCGGCAGCACAAAAGAAACGGGAGCGAACATCGAGCTGGGTGTGGTGCCACTGGAAGGAGACTGGAAGGAGAAGGTGCCCCTGCCGTGGTAAAAGATGCTGCGATGTACAACCTTGTGTGACATCCTGCAATGTGCTTGTTTGTCCCTATCATCTTACAGGGAAGCCTGGAGGATGGGTTTTGTTTGTCTCTTTCTTTGTTTGTTTTTTAATTTAAATCAAAACAATTCTGGAAGTAAATTTCTTCAGATTCCTCACTTGATGGGTTGTTTGGCAATTGATACAGAAATAAAACACCGTGCTGGATGCTACCTGAAAAGTGGTGGTTCTCTGTTTTATCTGTGTTCGGGGGCAAAACTGGCAGTAACTCATCTCGTACTTGTTTTTAAAAGGAAAAATACCATCTCTAACCTGAAGTTTTCCTAGAAAACTCTCATCAGTGAGGAGGGAAACAGCGCAGCTTGTGGTGTTCCAGGCACCAGCAAAGCACAGTTGTCACAAGCACTGCTGAAGCCCTCGTTCTGTTCCCACAGGAATTCCGAGCATGCCCATCTAGCCAGGGATGGGGATGTATCACTAAACAACTGCACAGCTCTCTGGAGGGCAGGGAAAAGGCGATTTCTGCAGCTGCAGGGCGGGATCTCTGTGTGAGCACAGCCCAGAGCAGAGCCAAGCTCAAACCTGGGCTGTTCCCCAGGTAGAAATACACACGTGTCCAGCTGAGAGCCTGCTGGACTCACCTCCTTGCAAACATCTCCTCTGCTGTTTCAGAGGAGGAGGAAATAAAACATGCAGCTGAAGGCACTGAGGTGGATGTGGCAAGATGCGAGACAGGTTCACCGCGGGGCAGATTATTCTTGTCAGAGCTGGTATCTGATTTTCCAGAGATCAGATCTGCGATAAACTTTTCCTCCCTCATTTCCAACAACGCTGCAGGGCAAGGTATGGGTTTACCTGGAAAAGAAGGAGGCTGAGATGGGCAAAACTGAAGGATGGGGCCTCAGGCAGTGGGGAGAAGTCAGAGCAACAGAGGCTCCTTCCCAATGACTGTTTCCAAGGCTGATCTGACTCAATAATTTTCCTCATAGCCTTGGCTCAGAACATCAGCATGTGCTAATAAAATTTGCTGGTGACACAAAACTGGGAAGCAGCTTCAGTTCAGAATGTTAGAGCATGTTACAGTAAGGCCTCATGATCCAAAGTGGCAGAAAAGGGAGGAAATTCAGTAGCTCAAGGTCAGGAATTTGGGAACTACTGATTTTTTTGCTGCAAGCGAGGAATTCATCACCTGGCAGCAACAGAGCTTTTTCCCCCGAGGAAAGGGCAGTTAGGAATGATAACATGATGCAGATGTGAAGAGGGAACTTCAGCCTTAAAATGCTTCCAAAGAGGTGCATCTGTTAGGGATCCCTCAGGAAGGGTTGAAGTGCCACTGTACAAGCTTTTGGTCAGATTTCATTTATAACTGCAGGTACAATTCTTGCTTCCAGTTCCCAGCATGAGCTCCCAAGGGACACAAAACAGCAATGGAGAAGGGTTATCAGGATAATCAGAAGAAAAAAAGCTGCATTACCAGAATACTTTTGCTAAAAGCTTTGCCTTGGGAAAAGAGCAGAATAAAAACTCGAAAGGGGGATCTGAGGGAATGGCTGGAGCTGTTTCAGAGGAGGTTTAGATTGGAGAGCAGGGAAAGGTTCTTCCCCCAGAGGGTGCTGGCACTGCCCAGGCTCCCCAGGGAATGGGCACGGCCCCGAGGCTGCCAGAGCTCCAGGAGCCTTTGGGCACCGCTGCCAGGGATGCCCAGGCTGGGGCTGGTGGGGGTCTGGGCAGGGACAGGGCTGAGACTGGCTGATCCTGGGGGTCCCTTCCAACTCAGGATATTCTGTGATCCTATAATTCTGCAAGTCAAGTGTTCTCTAAAATGTGCTGGGCACAAACACTTGGGAAGAGCTGCCAGGATAATTTCCTCATAAGAACATATGGGTGCACACTGGCCATCCATTTATTTAGGCTGTAAATCAGATGAAATGTTTAAATCACTGGGATAACCAGATTTTGGAAAAGGCTTCCTATGGGATCACACAGTCAATTAATCCACCTACTCTTTGATGAGTTAGAAGAGGGAGAACAGACCTGGGCCAGGTGATGCAACAAGTCTTTTTTAATCCCTTCCCCTGTCCTAGCTGACTCTTCCTCAGTGCTATCCATCAATGACATGAGTAATAAAACATGGAGCTTTGAAGCTCCAACTTTTTCTCTGCTTTCAAAAGATAATTGAAGGCATTTGCAAGCCTACACTCCACACCCTGCCTGCAGAGGACTGCAGAGTGTGGACTCAGGTTTCTGAGCAAAAATTAGCACACAGAGTATGAAAGTGGAATTTCAAAGGCAGGTCCAAACCACTTATACCGAAGAAAAAAAATCCAACTACAGCAAGGTCTTTAAAAAACCCCATTGAAAGAGTAGTAAAGACTTTGAATGTTTTTATTTTGCATGCTGTCCTTGGTCTTTTTCCACAGCAAATTTTGAGCACAACAGATTTTTCCCGTTCACCACTGAGTCACCTGCAAGAGGCTCAGAAGTTGTTTCCCATCTGCCTGGTTGTTTTGCTGTGGTTCCACAGAGCCCCACAGGTGTACAGTGGTGATAATAGATATATAAACCATTTTTAGAAATTCTTCCCTATGGACTCACAAAAGCTTGAGTGTCTTGGCCTGGCAGGTTTGGCAGGAAAGGCATTTTTCCTTGTGCAGCATTCATTTTTTTGATGCCTACAGCACTGTCCACCAAGAGGGAATTGCACCGTTTTTCATTCTTTCACAGTGTTCTATTTAAAATAATTACAAGCCCCATCAATTATTATCACTCAGCAACTGTGACTTCCTGCCCTAAAAGCTCTTTGTTTATAAGTCATCACCCACCTCTCTATTAGTGAATTCTCCAGTAATCCAGTGTATTTGAGGACTACCTGGAATGGCATGACTAATGCCTCCCGTTCATATTTCCCCACTTTCCTGGTAAATCAGGAGTGAGAAGCACCCAGAGCATCTCCATCTGAGCACTCTCCAGCTCCAGGGCTCTTCTTTTTTTATCGTATTTTCTGCATCCAGTCCTGCTTTCCTCACATCCAGCCCCACCCTGCCCCTGCCCCTCTGGAGTCTTGCGAAAATTGAAGAGAGGCCAGTTTCAGTTTTCCTTCCCTCTCTTTCATCCTGGGCTGAGTCAGCTCGGGAGCCTTTCCTACACCCCTGCAGAGCCTCCAGGCCCGCTCTGCTCAGCCTCGCACCTTGCCAACCCTTCAGCACTCCAAGCAGCTTCTGATGGAAAAGCCAGGGAGTCCTTGAAGTGAATTCTTCCTCCTCACTCGGCTCCCCTGGATGCAAGCCCTGCCTTATCCCCCGGATCGAGTTGCTGGAGATCAGAGCCCAGAACAAGAAGCAGTTACCAAAGTCCCCAGGGAACACCTCAGGTGTATTTTCACTCCTGCCTTACATCACCTCCCAGCAAGCCTGCACATGTTCACGACTCCAGTTCCAAGCTCAAAGCCAAGCTTTCCCAAAAAAGTTTTAATTCAGAACCGTTTTTTTTGTTGTTGTTCTGCCTCACTGGCATCGCATGCAACCACCACTTTGCTGATCCTGATGATTTAATAACAACAACAACAAAAGTGTTTTTATGTTATGCTGAGAGCCAGGGCTTGTGTGGGTAGGCAGACAGAGGGACCCATCACTTCCCAGATATTAAACCACTTTTTCCTACTCATTCCAGTGTTCTGCAGAGCAGCACCTGAGTCCTTGCTGCTTTTCTCCTCTGGCACGTGTCTCTGTCTCCCTGCCACTGAAGTGAGGATTTAGCCCCGGGTGAGACCAGCCAGGAGAGCAGGAGTGCAGCAGTGCCAGTGCCACCAGGACCACGGCCAGAGGGACAAAGCTGTCTCATCCTTTGTGATCCTCAGCACAGACAGCTTTTGTGGCAGGGAAACAACCCCTCTCCTTTCCCTGAAGTGGTGTGGGGAGGGTGGAGGGCAGACTTCTCTTCTTCAGCTGGCCTGTGAAGGAGACCTGTCTTATTAATACTTTCCTTAAATACTCTGCAGCAGCACTGAAAAAACCACCTTTTATTCCACACAGAGCTGCCTTCAAAGAAGGATGGTTTGTGGAAAGAGGAAATGGCTTTTCTTAGGTTCCCTAACACAGCTGGAAAACACAGGTGAGGTTTTGGGCACCGAGCCCTTTTTATGGCTTCTTTCTCCTATAATTGCTTTAGGATGCACAGCACACCTACAGCCAGAAGAAAAAAATTCCCTTTGAGAATATTAGCCTGGCTGTGAGCTTTTCAGCAGGACCACCCTTTCCAGTTCCGTGCCAGTCTTCTGCTGAAATTAGGAACTGCTTAATTACAGCTTGAATGGTGCTGAACAGGGCCAGGGGAACGTGGGCAGTGCCCCAGGCTGGCCTAGGAAGCAAAGAGGAACAGGCACAAAGGGATGGTTTTCCCCATCCAACCACCTCAGGCGCTTTATAGACTTTCTAGCTTGAAGTCATTAACAAATCATTCTCAGACACCTCTAACTCTGCAAACAAACGAGCCTCGAAATCTTCCAGAGGTGGTTCCTAAGGCAAGCCGAGAAGCAGAATTACCATCTTGGCTTTCCCCTTGAATATTTCATCTGAAATATTCTGGAAACAAGTAAATCTGTTGAATTAAGCCGAGGGACGGAACACACTGACGCCCTTCAAAAACACTCGGGGAAAACAATGGCACTTGCAGTGACTTTCCTGCAGCACATCAAGGAGGAGAGAACAAAGGGCCGATTGACGGCTCGCCTGAAGAATGGGGTTATTGTTCCTTTATTTCCTACACGTACCCACCCAAACAGAACCGAGCCCTTCCTCCAAACACCACCAGGCCGTGGCTGTCTCAGCTGATGTGTCTGTGCCACCGGGCAGGAACACAAAGTGCTTCACCCCATTGCTCAACAAGCGCTGAGCCAGCAGCTCTAACCCCTGGCAGATACACGGGGTTGGGGGGGTTCAAGCCAAATTTGCATTTAGGTGTAAAGACGTGGCTCTGACTTGTCTCCACGTTTGAAACCTCATTAATTTTCCTTTTGATTCATTCATTCAGTTACCTGTTAGCACGTCCCACGCTGCACGCTGTGACTTGACCTCCAAGCGTGTTCTAAGCCCAGACAGGAGGGCTGGTCTGATCAGCATCTCCTGAAACAACAAATTTCCAGTCAGAAGAGAGATTTCCCCACCATGACTGTGGCAGGAGCTGCTGTGACGTCCTCCAGTGATGGCTGTACGGCTTGGCCATAAATCACCACCCCACACAGGCTCCTTTCCAGGTCAGGGCTTCACCTCTGGCCCCAGCGGCTGCTCACTGAATCCTCCAGGAGTTTCCAGGAGGAAAACACCAAAGGTGTGATCACCACCAGCAGCAGCTGCTGCTTTTGTGATGAGTTGGGGTGGGAACTGTCCGTGTTCTGCCTGACACAGGGGTGTCCTGACCCAAGCCTACCCCATAATAAACTGCAGCTGCAGCACCAGGAGTGCTGGGTACCCTCCGTTCTGCACTCTGGCTCTGGCTTCCAGCCTGATGGGTAAATCTAGTGGAAAAGTAAAAGCAAGTGAAGGCAGGAAAAAGACAGCTACCTCTGAAGTAATTCCTGCACTTCCCTCTGCGTTACTGCGATTTGCTGTGAGACTCTTTCCACCAAAACGCTCAGAGCACCTTTTAACAGAAAAATCAGATTAATAGGAGGGAGCGTGGCAGCATTGGCTCCTCACAACTGGCCTTTTTGGTTTCTGAGCTGCTGATTTGTCCTCTCTTCACACTGAAATAAAAAATAAGTTGTCACAATTGGGAGATCCCTACAGGCTTTCTTGCAGCATGAGTAAAGCTAACTGAGGTTATGTTTGCCCAGACTAGGGGAGGGCACATGGGCAGTAGCTAACTTGGGATGGCCATTCATCAACCCACTGGAGGCATCAGTTTATCTGAGCTAATGTCCCTTAACAGCCAGCAGAAAGCAGGAGGAAAATCCAGAGGAATTCACCTTACCGTAAGACAGAAAGCAAAATTAGGCCAGTTGACTCATGCCCAAAACACACCCGTTTCTCCTGCTGCCAGTAAAGGGAGCCTCGGGTGATGGAGGCAGCCCAGGTAGGTGAGTCAAATCCACCCCCCCCGGGAGCCCTCAGCCACCAGAGCCTGCTCCAGCTCCTTCCCCCGAGCTGGCTGTGAAAGGAGAATGTTCTCATCCCTTCTCACACTTCATGAAGAGCTGCAGAGGGTCTTCATTTCCCAAAGGGAACATTCCCACACCTCCAGGAGTCGTGTGGAGAGGTTTCCTACCCAGCTCTTGCCCCTCTGCCACCCCCAGTGCCCGTGCCCGAGCTTGGCCACTGGGAGAAGCCTCCAGGGGACACGAGGAGCAGAAGTGTCTGAGATGGCACCTGGTGGCACGGAGCCACTGGGATCCCCTGCAGCCTGGGGCTTGGCAGGCTGTCCCCAGCCCTTGGAGGGATGTAGCAACCCAGAGAGGCTGCCCACACTCACTCCATGCATGTCCCAGCTCTGCCAGGCAGATGTTGGGGCGTGCACACTCCCACTATTAATTAATGCAGGGAAACAAATACTGTACATGAGCCAGAGACCCATCAACGTGAAGCTTCTCAGACAAATAGCTGAGACTTCAGCTAAGAGCAAGCAGGGCAAGGAGAGGGGATATCACCCAGCAAGGAGAGGGATATCACCCAGCAAGGAGAGGGGATATCACCCAGCAAGGAGGGGGATATCACCCAGCAAGGAGGGGGATATCACCCAGCAAGGAGAGGGATATCACCCAGCAAGGAGAGGGGATATCACCCAGCAAGGAGGGGGATATCACCCAGCAAGGAG
>VZRO01002368.1:218469-241033 GCA_013397915.1 Daphoenositta chrysoptera
GGGGATAGCACCCAGCAAGGCGAGGGGATAGCCCCCAGCAAGAAGGGGGGATATCACCCAGCAAGGAGGGGGGATATCACCCAGCAAGCACACGCACCACCCTGACCATTCAGCATGGAAAAGGGAAAAAATAGCTGCTGCGTAGTTCGGAAATATAAAAATAGTTTGGCTGCTCCCTTACCCTTTCCCTTCAGTCATCGCTCCCCGCTGCAGCCCCGGGGTTTGTTTGCCTCAGTTGCCATGGGGAGGCTGTGGCTGCCAGGCCCTGCTGGGGAGCAGAGTCCTGCTTGTCCCTGAGCCCGGGGAAGTGGCTCTGGATCAGCCCAAAGCCCTTTTCTCCCTGTCCTCTGAGTGCCTGACCCGGTGGATCCTGATTCAATGATTCGATCATGGCATCTCCCCTTCCCACAAAGCGTTTCCTGCCCTTTTAGGAGAGCTGTGGTGGCTGGGGACAAGAGTGTTGGGCTGCCCCTTGCAAACAGTGCCACCCAGCCCATGAAATCCCTGTCACCACCACAGAACCCGTGGAAGGATGTGCACATGGCCGTGTCCAACCTGGGCACCCTGGGGAACACCCTGGAGCGAATTCTGCTGCCTGGGGCTGTGAGAGTGCTGGGACAGCGACCCTGCCAGGGAAAGCAGGACAGGGAGTGGCTCCTGTCCCCCTCCTCACGCTCAGGGCGGGCTGGGGGCTCAGCACAGCAGCCAGCAGTCCCACAGGAGCAGTGCCAGCCCCTCAGGGCATGGCATGGGGTGAAGTGGTGGCACTTGCAGCCCTCACCAGCCCTGCAGGAGCACAAACACCTCTGACACGTCCCTGAAAACGAGTGTCTGCAGGCAAGGGCTTGTGGCGCCCGCTGTTCCGCTCTGGCTCCGTGCAGAGGTGGCTCCTGGGGCACATCAGCCTCCTTCCCACACTGCCTCACCCCTGCCCAGCCCTCTCCCGACCATCCCGTGCCCCAAATCGCCGTGCTGGCGGGGTGACAGATGTGACAGCCCGCCCAGGTTAGCCCTCCACCTCTCCTCCCAGTGCCACTGGTCAGCAGGGCCGTGCTTTATGGAGTGCCTGCAGTCCATCACCTCCTCATAAACACATTTTGGCACACCCCCCCCCGTATTTGTGAGTTTAAACATTCCTGCCTGCAATAAACCTGTCGTGCTCGCCCCACAAGTGTCTGAGCACCCCATTTCCCTTTCCTGCAATGTTCAAATATGCTGCTTGGAACCTGAAGGCCCCAGGTTTTTCTAACACCTTCTATGTTTGCAGCACTGTGCAGACATTCATTGCCATCTCCCAACAGCCCGGCGAGGGAGGCGAGCAAATATTATTCTCTTTTGTTGGGTGGGAAGACTGAAACAAAGTGAAAGCAGCTTGTCTGGGACCACAGGGCTGAGCCTGGTAGCTCCTGAGCCTCCTTCCCTTTATGAGAGAGCTGTGTTTGCTCATAACCCAGGACCCTCTCACACCTGGAGCCCATCCCTGCTGCTGGCAGAGAAGTTTGTTCCCCATGAGCTTGGCTGCCGGGGCAGAGTAACTTGTGAGCAGAGCATGAGTAAGAAACGTTTCCTGCCGGGGATTTGGGTTAGGGCTGCTTTTTCACAAGCCGTGGTATGGAAACACCCAGCTTTCGAGAGCAGCCCCGACCTTCTCCCCCGGCTGGGCTGGAAGTGCTGGAGCTCAGCTTTTTGAAAAAGCGAGTGTGGAAAATGGGAGAGGACTTTGCAGAGCTCGTGGGTGGTTTCGCTGCCACGAGGGGCAGGAGGGGGGATTTACAACCTCCCCATCTCCAGTCCTGTGCTCCTCCAGCCCTGCCTCAAGTGGATCTAGCCCCAAAAGCCAAAAGTCCAAAGGCAAAATCGTTGCTTGCTGTTTCACAGAATGAATGGGGTTCTGCACCTTGAGTTGCCCGCCCGTTGGAATTTTTAATTGCCATTGCCTAAGGATAAAGTGGCAGCTGAGTCAATGAAACAAGAGGGAAGCTGCGGTGGCTGTCCCGCCTTTTCTCACACGCTCCCATTCATTTCTGACTCTGTGATCCCAAACCCCGAACCCTGAGTATCTCCAGCCCTCGGCAGAGCTGTGCTGATAAGGAAGGTGGCCATCAAAGGGAAGCCGGGCTGTAAAAGGAGTGCTCTGACTTTCCCTAATGGCTCCCAGGCTGGGAAAAAGAACAACCTCATTGTTTTTCTGTCGGGAACAGCGTTTGTACAAGCTGGCAGAAGACCTAAGCTCCCATTCCTGGCGAACCCCCTGGCAGCTGGGCTGGCACAGGTGAGCAGAGCCCAGCTGGCACAGGGTGTGCCCTCCAGCAGCACCAAAGCTTCCCTCCCTGCCGGGCTCAGAATTCCAAGCACTTCACAGCTGGAGACTCTGAACAGGCCATACTTCCATTGCTTTCTAGAGGTTTTTCTGTCTTCACGCTTTTTCAATTCAAAAGCTTGGTTTGAATGTACGTTCAAGGGACTTTTTGTTTTCTTAATGAGCAACAATCCCACCCTTCCTCACCTCACTGTCCTGCAGCTCCCACCCAGGGGTCAGACACAGGTTTTGGACACACGGCTGCAGCCCTGTCCATGCAAACTAAACGGGAGATTATACACCCAAGTGCACTAGAAAGTTTTTCAGGAATTCTGGTGGATCAGCAGAAATTTGGTGGCGTATCTATGGCAGCAACAAATTTACCTGTGCTGGAGTTCGGGGGTTCAGATTCCAGGGCACATTATCTAGGCTGGGGCACTGGTTCAGGTTATTGGTTTTACAGCCTGCCTGTAAAGCTATGGAGAGCAATTTAAATAATTACAGCCTCACCACAAAGAGCTCAGAAACTCAGGTGGCTGGGAGAAAGGGGAATGGGAAGGTGTGACAGCACTGCTGGAAAAGAGATTAACTGGGGAAGGGGGCCAGGAGTGACTGGGAGACACCCTCGGCTGCTCAGGGATCTTTGCTGACTGGGCACTTCAGGTGTGCTGTCCATCCGTTCTCCCTTTTCCCACCTGGTTCCTCTCTGGAATCGTGCTCAGGGCTTGAAAAGGGGTGGTGAGTCCTCTGCCAGGGCTCTGTCCATCCTTCCCCCTCCATGGCTGGGACTCGACAAGCATTAAGCTGTTTTTGGAAAACTGGATGGATAAGTAAAAGACGAGTGCAAGAAAAATGGGAAGTACAAGGTGGATGTTGAAGAAACCTGGGGTAAAACCTATCTAAGGTGGCACAGGGGAGGGCATCAGCCTCTCCTGGCAGTACAGGCCTGGAGAAAGCCTTGCAGAGCTCTGCCAGCCCTTCCTCTCCCTCTTTCCAGTCTCTCCAGCTGGATGGAGCTCCTACTCTACACTATTTGGTCTCCCAAAAAACCACGGGAGCATGCTGTAGCCAGCCCCAGAAGCATCACCCACCTGGGATTATGTACTGCTGTCGCAGTAAATAATCCATGGAGAGAAGTGGTTGGGATTGCAGCTGTGCTGTCCCAGGCCAGGAGAGCTTTCCTTGCCTGGCCATTCCCCTCGCAGTGGCAGGGATGAGAGGGAGGGGACAGTGGCCTGGCCAAGGTCACCTGAGTTACACCTCTGGGTAGTGCCAGCACCCCATCTGCCAAGGGAAAGGCACTAGGCCCATTCAGTGGAAAAGACGAGGGTTTATCCTACAAATCTCTGTTTAGGGCAGCATTAGTCATCTGCTGTGGGTGTGATTCAAGGCCAAAGTTAGCTGACCAAATTCCCTATATAGTCAAGAGAGAGACCAAGAAGGAGGGTGGTGTGATCCAGGGTGCCTCTGTTCCACGCCTGAAGTCAAACAGAATCAATCCTGCCATTGTGGACAGAGTGGTATTTTCGTTTCTGGCTGCAGCGAGGTTTTTTTGTGGAATCTGTAAAAGTAAACCAACCTTTTAATACTTCATCAAAGTGGTTTTCCTTTTTTCAGCCACCAGCGGGAGGTATCGCACGTGTTTTGCTGGTCTGCACTGCCCCACCAATAAACAGCACTATTTTGGCCACACTTGCCAGGTGTTCTTGAAGCTTTCATTGAGAATCAATCCAAAAAACACCCCAGGAGCAGCATTTCTGCCCCCCACCTCCAAAGCAGGGCTGGCAAGGAGCGCTGCAGGGCAGATCACAGAGAAGGGTTTTTCAAAGCCCTTAGAAATCCAATGGAAATACACAGAAATTAAAGAAGTGGAGTGAGGAGGGAGAGGAAAAAGCACAAGAGCCCTCTAAGAATTCAGATCATTTGGAATGAGGGAAACCCTGGGCAGTCACAGTCGCTGCACAGGTGAAGGGACAGTACGCGTGGGAGATAATGGGACTTAGGATTAGTGAAACACAAATGACGGAATAACTGAACCAAAAATATATCTGCAGGGACTGGGGTCATTCGCTGCCAGCTGCCAAGGAACTGCGTAGGAAAGAGCTCCTATCTTTAGCCACCCATCGTCTGAGGAGGCAGAGAAGATGATGCAGTGATGCAGCAGTGCTGGAAAAGAGTAAACACCATAAAAAGTTCATCCACGAGGGAGGAAGGGGCAGGCCAGTGATCCTAAAACGCTGGTGAAAACAACAGGCTATCCAATTCCTGAGCACTTCTGCGGTTTTAAAGAGCACAGCCAGAAGTGTGATGCCAGTTTTCTTATCAGATTTCCAAATCCCCTTGTTTCCTCCCCACATCAATCATTTTGCCTTCACAGTACGCGTCAAATTCTGATTTTAGGGTTAACCACAACACCATTAACCCCACTTCCCCCAGCTGAAGGTGTTTGCCTGTTTATGTCAGCTTATCCAGTGACACCACGACTTTCTATCCTTGGAGTAACCAACAACAGGTCTATTTCCATCGGCGCTTTCATGACTCAAAGTGATGCAATCTCCCAGTTAGCATCCATCAATTGTTCTCAAACTGTTCCCTGGGACTATTTGCTGTTGGCAACGAAGTTTTGTTGGTCACATAAAGTTGAGTGCCATTGTTTCCATTTCCTGGCTGGAGGAAAAGGCAAATCAATCCGGTGCTAACATTAACACTGATTTTTCCATTTGTTTTTGCAGATATTGGTTTCTGCAGTTCTGGTGGCATTATGGCTCAGCTGGCCAAACGCTCATGACTGGCACATGCAAATGGAAGGCAAGAACAAATCACCAAATTTCCTTAATTACATGCACAAATATGAGTGGGTTTTTGGTTTAACACTCTTTACCCAGCTCTCTATCACAGTTGTTAGCCTGTTTTCCTATATTTGTGTTCCCTTTCTTTGTTTAGCTTCATTTCATGGTGGTTTCCTTTTCTTCCCATATTCCCAAGATCTCCTCTATTCATTCCGCTACCTAGTGAGCTTTTCTCCTTCCCGAAATGACTTATCCTTGGCAACCCTTAGAGCAAATACTCTCTATTAGAAACTCTGTTACTACTTGAAATCTAATCTCCTGTTCTGCAAAGTTTGTTTAGGATGGGCCTGGCGTTCCCCTCGGGATTTGTTTTGCACACTTTTTTTTTTTTAGCAAAACATTTTAACCAGTTGGGAAAGACCTCAGCTGAAAATTCCCTCTAAAACAGGGACAGCAGCCACATTAATGAAATCAGAGGTGGCAAAGTAAGAAAATTGTTGTTACAAGTAAGAAAGCCAACGTGTTTCACTGTCCATTCTGCTTTTGCATCAGAAGGGACGTCTGGTGTGCAACGAAACCATCCTGACAAACCTGGTAAGATGGGAAAACTTTCCTGATTATTTCCTATAAATAATTGTGGAGGGGAATCTTAAGAGTTACACATCACTAGAGAGGAAATCTCTCTTTTTTCTTAGGGGAAGAGGTGTGACTTGCAGAATGAATGCCCTTCAGATAAACACCTTGGATGATGCCCCTCGTTCCTTCCCGCCTTGCCCCACCTCGGCAGGGTTACATTTTCTGCCCGGTCAACAAATGAGAGCTTGTGGCATCCTCTTCCTCGTTCAAATGAGACACTCTGCAAACAACCTGAGCAGGCAAACAAACCCCTGGTGTCCTGCTATCAAAGGAGAAAGGTCTGCACGCACACCAGTAAAGAACTGCCTTGTGAAATACCCGATGTTGACACACACACCAGCTGAAGAAACACACATCCACCAAATGGAAGGAAATCAAAAAGGAATTACCCAACAGTGTTATCTCCCTGCTCATTCAGCCGTGTTCCTACCCAATCTTCTCCCAATTAATTTACAGTGAGACTCAATGCAGATATGTACTCTAGTTATAGCTCCTTTCCAGATTTTAGAGCTCGCTAAAATAGATACATTAAAATAATAGTCTGGTGTAAGCACAGTTTTCATACCCTTACTGCACAGTCACATTGAAATAGTGTCTGGGGATACAACATCATCTCCTCATATCTTTTATGATCTCTTATTATGGCAAATTCAACACACAGAAATATATAATAGACCTAATAATAGAAATCAGGAACTTGAGACAGCAGTGCAAATCCCCGAGCTCAGTAACGTGATAGGCATTTAGAAGATGCAAATTTGCTTATTTGTTGGGGCAGGCAGCCTGCCCATGACCAGGGAGGCAGGCCAGACCCACACCAGAATTCCCAGTCCAACCACAGCTTCCTGCATGACCTTGTTCCAGTCACTTAATCCCGGAGATCTGTTTACAGTGGGGAAAAGGAGAATGCGTGCTTTCCCTATCACAGGGTGAGTATGAAGGCAAAATCCCTTAATTGCCGCGAGGAATGAGAAGGGTTTGAGGGCTCTGGCAACCTCTGGCTGGATTTTAAACACTCATTTCACTGCCGTGTCTGCAGGGGTGGGATGGATGGACAGGCTTGAGGTCAGGCAGAGCCTCGGGTCTCAGGGCGGACACGGCGCTCTGGCTGGACCTGCTGTGGATTTAGAGGTGACTTTTCCACTTTTCAAGGCGGGTTGAGTTGTGCCTGTGCAGACGCGGAGCTCCAGGAGAGCGGCGCGCAGATGCTCAGCGCTGGAATCAGCCGGGATTAGTTGAACTTTCGCGCCACCTATGCTCGGATGCGGCTCGTGTTCCCAGCGAGCTCCATCGCCCCGAAATGGCACAGGCAGGGATTTATTTCCATCACAGCTCAGATCTCAGCCGCAGGTGTCCCTGCACTGAGCACAGGATGGAGCGTGGGGGGTGACACCCGTGTGGGACACCCTTGCAAGAATCAGTCACAGAATCATTTAGATTGGGAAAGCCCTCCAAAAATCATCACATCCAAGCTGTGATGCCCACCTTGTGCCCAGCCCAGAGCACCGAGTGCCACCTCCAGCCCTTCCTGGGACACCTCCAGGGATGGGCACTCCAAACCTCCCTGGGCAGCTCTTCCCAAGGCCTGACCTCCCTTTCCATGAGGAAATTCCTCCTGGTGCCCACCCCGAGCCTCCCCTGGCCCAGGCTGAGGCCGTTCCCTCTGCTCCTGTCCCTGTTCCCTGGCAGCAGAGCCCGACCCCCCTCACTGCCCCTCCTGTCAGGGAGTTGTGCAGAGCCACAAGGGCCCCCCTGAGCCTCCTTTTCTCCAGGCTGAGCCCCTTTCCCAGCTCCCTCAGCCTCTCCTGGGGCTCCAGCCCCTTCCCAGCTCCGTTCCCTGCCCTGGACACGCTCCAGCCCCTCCAGGGCTCTCCTGCAGGACCCAGAACTGGGCACAGCCCTCCTTGTGAAGCTTTCCTTGAACTTGTGTTGTGCTCACATTTGGGTTGCTGAACTTGCAGGTCACATTAACGCTGTGATTGCCATTCCAATGCCTCGACCAACATCAGGGAAGATCCATGAGGCTCCGTGTCTGGCCACCTGCAAGAGGGAAGCAGTACAGCTTGATCCACGGAGGTAGAGCTCAGAATAAACAACTGAGGGAACTGTGCCTGTAGCTGGCAGGAGAATCAGCCTCTCATTCCTCAAAACCAAGAGACACCCAAGCACATTTTTTTCTCACACCACTGCCCTTCTCACCACTTGCTTTTTAAAGTGGTGGTTTCATGTTCTCCTTTCTAAAATGCCAGGCACTGCAGGGCCAGGTGTCTTTATTTTGGAAGTCCACACCTTTTCCTCACTGCCCACCTCACAGCTGAACTCGGATCACTGCAATAAAAGGGTGTGATCAAGGAATCACTGTTTGTGCTGGATTTGGCTGGGGTAGGGTTAATTTTCTTTGCAGAAGCCAGTGTGGGGCTGTGGTTTGGATTTGTGCTGGAATCAGTCTTGATAATTCGGGGATGTTTTGGTTATTGCTGAGAAGAAATCACACCTTTTCTGCCTCTCACCCCACCCCACTGATGAGTGGGCTGGGGCGGCACACGGATTTGGGAGGGGACAGAGCCAGGACAGCTGACCCCACGTGACCCCAGGGATGTCCCACACCACAGGACATCATGCTCAGAGTCCGGAGATGGGAGCAGAAGAAGGAAGGTGGGTGTTTGGGGTGATGGCATTCGTGTCCCCAGGTCACTGATAAACGTGATGGATCCCGGCTTTTTGGGGATGGCTGAACACCTGCCTGCCCAGGGAAGTGGAGAATGGATTCTGGGATTTGCTTTGCTTGTGAATGTGGCTTTTGCTTTACCTATTAAACCATCTTGATCTCAACTCACAAGTTTTCTACTTTTACTTTTCCAATTCTCTCCCCAGTCCCACTGGCAGGGGCTGAGCGAGCAGGGTTGAGGTGCTGGCTGGTACATGCTGTCCTTCCCATCTGGGAAGGCAAGGGGGTCCAGCAGAAGCATTTCAGATATTTCCTTCTTAGGAAAGCTCTCCCCTGGGTTTTCACCCTAAAAAAAAGAGGTGTTTTAGGTCATGCCACCTGTCAATGCCTCATTTAAAACGTGCACAGAGTCTCTTCCAGGCACATCCCACCCCAATGCCGAGGTAACCACTTGTAAATACACTCAGCAGAGTAACCCCTTGTCTCAGGGCTCTGCACACACCCAGAAGTGCTTGTAAATCCCATTCATGGAACTAATGACCACTTTACCTTCAAATGAGCAGGCTGGCCGAGGAGCTGGCTCTGAATTCAGCCATTCTTTCTCTTTGCCTGTGACCCTGGGCCTTCAGCTCCATCCCCTTTGCCTCACACACTCCCCGAGCAGGGACAGCACCTCTTGGGAGCACACGTGGGGCTCTTTGTAGCACCATGGAAGCCACATCCTCCTCCCTACCAAGCCATCCGGGAGTTTTTGAGAGCAGTGACAGAAAGGAGGAACAGGATAACCCAAAGTGAGTTCAGCGTGCTCACTGGGACAGTGCAGCCTGTTCACGGCTGGCATCCAACACGGGCTCCTCTTGGAAGAGCAGCGACTGAGCCACTCACCCATCACTCCCCTGCTCCAAGAAGAGCTTTCTGCTCCCCTCTCTTACTCTCCCAGCAAATCTTTATCTGGATTTCCAGCCATTTTTGCAAACAGCTTGATCCCAACATTTCTCCTCCCTCCTGCACATCCCAAGCGTTAGGAGAGTCACGGACAAAGCAGCACCTACTCGCAGATCTCAGCACCTCTCCATTTTACATGCAACAGCCCTCTGGATAAAACCCAGAGGAACCATTTGGGTCAGCAAAGAGATCCCTGGGCCAGGTGCAAGCAGCAGCAGCAGCAGTGGCTCCTGTCCCAGTGTCCCTTGATCCCCGTGAGTGGAGCACGCCAGGTGCCTCCAGGCTGAGGCAGAGGCTGAACAGACATTTCCAAGGTCACAGCTTCAAACTGAGCCCTCAGATGGATCTTGTCCTGTGTTTGCCTCTCAGCTTTAGAGCTCCTGCCAAAGCAGTGCCCCTGCAGCCAGGCTGGAGCTGTAAACAAGGCAGATTTTCCATGGGAATTCCCCCAGGCCCAAAGGCAGTGAGGTGCCCAACCCTCGGTGGCTTCCAGCTCTGCCCATGACTCCAAAGTGGGGCATTCCAAGGCGTAATTCAAAGAGGGGCATGGTCCTGCAAAGGTACTGAGTTGTTAATTATCTGACAGTGGTTGCAGGGGGCAGGGAGGGTTTGCAATCCATTAATGAGTGTGGAATCACTCAGCAGCAGCACATCCAAAGCAGCCTGGGAGATCTATGAGGTGTTTCTGAAAAGTGTTTTATTGTGAAAAGTGTCAAAGGCGTCCTTTAAACTGCTCCTCCTTGGAAGGTTTTATTGGCAATTCATTTCTGTCACACCTCAGGTCAAGCTACTGTAGATCTTGCAGAGATTTTTGGGGATTTAACGTGTTTTTATTTAATTGCTGTCTCGAAGATTGTTTTGAAGCCTGAGTGTGCCCTGTGAGGTGCTGTCTGGGTCCTCTTCCAGGCTGACCTCCACACTGAAGCCTGAAACTTAACTGTGCTTCCTTTTGCTAAAGGACCACTGCCACACTCTGGCAAACTTTGAAATACATTTTTTCCTAAAGTCCTGCTGATGGTTTGAGGCTTTTTTTTCCATCCATCATTTTTTCTTTCCAAAAGATGTGTTTGGAAACAAAATTTATTTGTTTTCTTAGCCAGATTTATCCCTCTGCTGGATTCTACCAGGAATGCTGCACAATTTGCTCTGCAGGTGACACCAACACAAAAGCTGCAGGAAGGGGGAGAGGTCTGGCATGACAAACTCAGAGTTTACACACAAATACTCCTGCAAAAAAATCAGCAATGACCAGGACAGCCATAAAGGGAACGCTGTGACTGCTCTGGCTCTATGAAAATCTCTGGATTTCAGAGCAGTTGAGCATTCTCCATGTCCCATCAGCTTCTGAGAAAGTCCTGGTGCCTTTCCACAAAGCAGTTCCAGTTCAAGGGTAAGGCTGGTACAGAAACCTCCTGCAGGCTTTCAGTGCTGTCTCTGTTCCTGGGAACACGACTAAATCTGTCTGAAAGGAGGAGATGTTAACACAGCTTGTCAAGAAAAACATCACTCAGGCTTCAGGTTCAGCTTGTGCTGACACCTCTCAGGCATCAGAGGAGGCCAAATCCTGCACTGATCTCAGGGGCAGATGGGTGAGGATGGAGTTTTTCTTCCACATCTCAGCTCCATCATTTTGTTTTTCCTCCAGCTGGACACTCAGTGGGCTCTATGGTCTAACACACAGACCTGAAAGCATAATTCTGTTCTCTCTTTTACTACCTTGAGCAAATGTCCTCCAGTCATAATTGCAGGAGTTTGGGTGAATTGTTTTTGATACCCTGGGGTGTCCAATTTACATGTGACTATTCTGCTTTATCTGTTTTCCAGCTGGGCTTTTTTCTTCCTTGAAACTCAAGTTCACCACTTTCTGTCTGTTTTGTAAGAATTCCTCAGAGCTGTGTGCTGGGTGTTGTGGTTTGCAGTAAAAGCTTAGCCCATACCTGTTGGAAGTTAACAGGACATGGGCTTTATGTCCATTTTGAAATATTATCACTTCAACATCTAGTCTTAAGTATTTTTAGTTGTATTGTGGAGTTATTTCCCCCTCTGCAGGCAATCTCTTTGAGGCTGGAGCCACCTCTTTGTCCTGCTTGGGAGAAACTTCATCTGATTTTTAGAAGAAATTATAAGCTACAGCTCTTTTCTCTTTCTCTGCAACCAGCTCTGATTAGAGCAGTGCCCCAAGCCTGATTAAAAGCCTCTCAGGTAGAAAATATTTCTTCTTGTGGCTGCTTGGCAACAACTCTTCAAGGCTGTTACCAAAAAGGGGGAAAACAGAGGAGAAGTGTGGTTTCAGTGTTAATTATGCCCCAACAATTCCAGCCCAGCTGAGTGAGAGGTGGAGAGAGGCCCCTCATGCCTGTGTCTTTCTGATTCAGTACAAGATTCACCAAATAACAACTGGAATAAGCTCCTAAAAATAGGAAGTAAGCTTTCTATTCATCACTCCTAAAGACTTGGAATAGTGAAGGTATCTTTTATTTCACTAAAAAGCATCTTTCCATCCTTTCTTCTCCTTCTTTGTGTCTCTCACATCAAACCCTTGAGCTGTTCTGACTTGCAGCTCACCTGCCACAACTCTTTCACAAGCACATCCCAAAAGCTGATGCTGAGGCTGTGAGACGTGAGGGTTTTTAAAACTAAATGGTCACACAAAGCTTTTGCTTAATAATTGAGGTCAGCTTTAGCTGATGGGATTTTGTTGCTGTTGTTGGTACAACATTTTTATGACAGCAAAAGCCTTAATATAGAACCAACCCTTCAAGCACACTGAGGGTTTACTTTTGTGTATCCTGTCTTGGTCACCATGTCTGCACACCCACAGGGCTGACCAAGGCAGAATTTTTATGCCTAAATGGTCCCCTCAGCTCCCAAAATCATTTGGTGGAGTCAACAGGTCTCACGTGCTTGAACCCCGAACTCCTGGAAAACAGGAGCAGACTGGAGGCTTCTTTTCCCCTCTAGATTTAGTAATTTCATTTGGATATTCAATATTTTTCTGCAGCATGTACAGAAGACAAACTGCACTCCTCTGCTGAAGACTGTCATTTTTTCTGCTTGGTTTTTCCCATTTTTTCTACATCTTGTTTATGCCATGGTTTCCTAGGAGCTCCTTTTGTACTGAAGGACTTTATCCCTTTTCTTTTTAGAAGAATTTTAGTTGAAGGACTTCATTTTTCACCAGATTGTGATAATAGGTGTTTGTGCAGTTGGTTGCTTAATAATTAATTAGAGCTGCTTAGTAATTTAAGTAGCCAATATATGGAAAGCCCATTTTTCTTGGAAACCCTTTTCTCTCAAAAGCCAAATCAGGGAGCAGCTTTTCATGCAGCATCAGCCTGATGGGACCCAAGTTCCTTCAGCAGCACACCTGGGGCACAAGAGAAAATATCACTGAGATAACAGCAACCAAACCAAGAGAGCTCTGAACTGCTGAAGTAGGAAATTGTTATTTTTTTATCTCGAGTGCTAACGGAGCAAAAAGAGGAGAAAAGGGAGCTACAGAGTGTGAAATAACCACCCTCCCAGAGAACCATTCCTTCCAGAACCACACATGCCAACACCAGCAAACAGCCCAGACTATTATTAGAGCCCAGACATTGACACAAAGAGGTTTTCCATGAATGACAGCACTGAAATTTCACTCAGAGCAGTCTGGATTCCAACGAGAGATGTGCATAAAAACTCTTAGACCAAGCCCAAGCAGACTGGGCTGTCTTGCAGGTCCTGGTCACAGAAATGCCTTTTTTACACATGGCATCAGCAGAGTTTTTTTTTTTGCAGCATCACTTTTATGCTCAGCTTGCTGAACTCCACCTGACACACCGATGCATTGCTGAACATCCTTTCCTCAGCTCCCTTCACTCTGTTCCATTCGTGCTCAGCAGGAATGTGCAGGCACAGCTCTCCAAAAGCCTCTCAGCTTCCCTCGGCCACGTGGCAGGAATAATCTCCTGCTTGTCTTCCCACATAAGGAGCTGATCCTTTTAGGTCCTGTGCAGTATGATACAGCTTTTTTACACTTTTTTTGGCTTGGGGTAACTGGGCAGCCCTTGGTGCCAGAGCCCTCTGGCCACAGGGTGAGAGGGGAGGCTGTGAAACCTCCAACCCAGCACGGGCAATTTTCCCATGTCCTGTAGTGAGAGGAAGGTGTTGGAATAAGTGTTTTGACCTGGAATGTCCTATCACAACAACATTATTGAATTTAGTAAATCCTGCCTCAGCTCTGTGCCCTGCCTCTGCTGCTCCCTCACCTGCTGGGGTAATTTCTAGTCCTTTTTGTCATTTCACCCTTCTTACAGCAGCCACTTTTCCCACAAGGCTCAGAAATCCTCCTGTCTGTCTGTGCAGGAGGCACCAAAATGCCAAATAACAAACTGTTGTGCTGCACCATGCCAGGACCATCCCTGGCATTTCCTGAGGCATTTTTTTAATGGCTGACTTTTAATTTACTACTGTGAAGGCCGTTTGAAGCAGAAAGCACATTTTCCCTTGTTCCTTACCCTGGAACCCAGCAGAGCACGAGGCCTTTTCATCCATGAGGGGCTGTGTGTGGTGGGAGCTGGATTTCCCACCTGGATCTCCATACTTTGCTCTCCCCACAGGTACAACCCCGCAGGGGAGATGGTATTTCCACAGAACTCTTCTCTGGAAGAGTTTCTGCAGAACTTTTTCAACCCTGCTTTGCAGTGAGGTGCGTTTTTCGTGAGGGCAGCGTGACCGCGGGCCCACCTTTCATCCCAAGGGTTGTGCAATGCTTGGAAGAGCCTCCTGCTTTTATGAGTCTGCTCTTCATAACTCATCTGCCAAAGAGAGCTCGGCACAGCCAAGCTCAATAGAAAATATTCCCCTGGGGAAACAGAAGCATTCTCCAGGCTTTGGGTATGTTTGCAGCAGGCAGATGAAATGCATAAATTAAAAGGGTAGGTAGAGGCTCTGAGGAGTTTCAGCCAGCCAGGGTACTCAGACACTACGCACATTTATTAGGGATAGGGTTTGGGTTTATTTCACAGGGAATGTTACTGTTCCACGTCTGACTTTCACAGCTGTAGTAAAACACACGGTGGCATTTTGAAAGCAGCAGCACCGCCGTGAATCCCCTCGCTCTGAGTGGTTCCCTGGTAGGAGACCTTGGCACAGATGAAATCCTGGAACAGCCCGAGAGCTGAAAGCAGGCACAGCTAAAAAGCACAGGATTTAAGTGCCGTGAATAGGGAGTCTGTCTCCAAAAGAGTCACACAGGCCTTTATCCAAAGGAGATAGCGTGGAGGTGGTGAGGTTGTTTGGGATCTTCATCCTCTTTTGCCAGCACAAAGCTACTTTCTGCCCCCGATGAGCACCCTGGGTGCAGGCTGGAGGCTGATCAAAGTAAACAAATAATCAAATAAATAAATAAATGAGCAGTGCCTGTCAATCCCAGCACTCTGAGGGCCCAGCAGCCCAGGTCCCAGCGCCGGGAGCCAGCCGTGATTCCACACACGGCCCGCGGGCAAAATGGAAACCAGACGGGAACCTCTCCAGCCCCACTGGGCTCGCCTTCCACCGGGTCTGCAATTAATTAAGACTGAAGGGGAGGTTTTGAATAACCCCTTTGTGGAACAAAATACACGCAGTCAAAAACCCAGCTGACAAACACAACAAAACTGACTTCATGGTTTCTTATGAGAAAACCATTAATGGCCGGAGAAATGAAGAAACACTTTGTTCAAGTCACTGGTGTGAATGCAGCATATTCAGATTACAAAGCAGTCTTGCCCTGCTGTAATAAATATCATGTAGCTTTATCCATGGGTAACCAGGTATATAAAAGCCAGGAATAACACATTAGGTTTTTAGTTAGCATACAGTGCCTACTATTGCATGTTCACAGAGTTCACTCACAAAGAGCCAGCGCTTCGATGCCTCCAATGCAGCAAGAAACGATGGGGCAGCCACCTGACCCCCCCTGCCACAGCTCTGGCTTGATTTCAGCTCTTTGTCCATGCCCTCCTCTTGTGTCAGCACCCAAAGGAGAACAGGGCTGAGTGCTGAAAGGTTTAATAAAGAAATCTCCTTTACTTCAGTGGCACGTCACCTTCTTTTCCGCAGTGCTGATGAACTGTGGCAGGTTGCTCAGTCAGGCAGGCAGGAAGAAGTAGGGAAAAAACATCCTATTTGGGGAAAACATTTGCAGTCTCCAGACCTCAGCTGGGTGACATTTGACAGTCTGTTCTGTGGCAGGTCAGAGAAAAGGCTGTGACAGGTTTCTCTCCTTGTACAGGCAGTGAAAGTGATATTCACCCCTTGTTTTACTGCCAGCAGCCAAAAGCAGCTCAGGAGTGTCCAAGCCCAGCTGATTCCTACCACAGATCCCTCTTGCAAAGGCTGGTCAGCCTCTCTCTGTGATGTTTGTGAACCCACCACCCATGAGCCAAGGAGGGTCAGTCTGTGAAGCACAGACCCAGCAGGTCCTGGTCTGGTGTCACATCCCGTCCTCCCTTTGGGCACCTGAAATCCCTCAAATCCCTTTTTGCCTGCTCCAGCCCCTCAGCTCTGTCTGGAGGCTCCTATCCCAACCTGCAGCAGAAAGTCCTGCAGATGAGACTGCAAAACTCATTGCTCTTCCAGACCTAATCCAATCAGCAACCCAAGTTCCCCGTGGGAAAAGGCAGCCACCACGTCAAGTCAGCATTCAGTCACAAACCTGGGTAATTTTTGTTAATACTATTGTTAACATCCAGAAACACAGTCATTTTTAAGCTTAGATTCCTAAAAAGAGAGAAATTCTGACCAACACACTGTATTTTCATTAGGTTCTCAGACAAACCAGCACAGCACCGTGCCATCTCCATGGTTGGACAGCAGCTGTAATTGACTGTCCACATTTTTCTCCATCATTTGGAATACTTTGATGCCCCAAGCATGCCTGGTGGGATAACAAATAATTGGTTCACTTCTAGAACATGGAAAGAATACACTGGAACATGAATGGGAAAATCCTGTTTCCACACCTCCACCAGCCCTCAGAAACCTGGAAGATTCAACTTGCTGAGGTGGCAAGTGTGCAAATTCAGCACCAGTTTCTTTGGGCTGTGTTCCGAGTATTTTGCTACTTCATAGCAAGCTCTCTTTACACATTTATGACCTGGAGCCATGGCTAACCTTTGCCAGGTAAATCCAATCCCAGGTGAAACCCAAACATTTCACACATGAAGTTGGTCCTGCCTCTTCACCTTGTCCTGCCTGGTACAAGGCTAATTCTCTTCAGACCCCTGAAATACGAGATGATGGTACCATCCTCTGGCTAAGCAAGATGTGCTGAAAGCAACCACGACCATCAGGCTTCCAGTCCCAAGAAACTGGCTCCAAATCTCATTTCATATTTGACCTACTGAGATCAGATCACGTCACAGATCTCACAGGGCTTTGCTGTCTTTTCTAATGCACTCACAGAGCTCATCACACCTGCTGAGAGGTGTCTCCTTCCTCCCTTCCCCTCATTTGAAACGTGTGATCCCAAAGGTGTTGGTTTATAAGGAGGATCAGGTCAGGTCCTCCACTGGGTGTTATAGGGACAAGGATTTTCATGTGGAGTCCCTGTCAGAACCAGCTGGGATTATTAATATCAGCCTTGCTTGATCAGCCACCTTTGGATTTTCACCACAAACCTCTCCTGGCCTCTCCAGTTTCTCTTGAGAGACCACATAAGCTTCGTCTAAAGAGAAGGTCTGGATAGAACAGATGGGGATCACTGGAGACCTGAAAGACCTGAATTTCCTTCCCTGAAGTCAGCAAATTAGCAAAATTAGCTGATATATGAGTGGCCTTAGGAAGATTCCTCACTACAAGACATCCATGGCTTTGGATACCCAGAAATGTTAAGGAGGAAGCCAAGCTTTTCATGAAGATAAAATTTAATTTTGAAAGGGACCACTGAAAAGCCAACAAATTATTTTGAGGAGCATTTCCCAAGGAACACCAACCCTCATGGTTTGCACTCTTCTCCTCTACCTTGTGCTGTCTTGGTCTTCAGATCATTTCAGGTGAATGGTTGGAGCTGCCACCCATGGGTGAAATGGGACTGCCAGGGCCATTATTCCTCCTCCAAATGCACAAGATCCTTTATTTCACTGATTTGCCTCTTTGAGCACTTTCTCAAAGTGCAATTAAATTAATGCACCAATTTCCTTCTACTATTTCTTCTTTCACCACACCTTTGGTCAGAGCTGTTCTTTCTCCTGGTAAATTTGGGTCTGAGTTTCACACCGTGGCTTTCTGCTCCCATCCTTGAGGAGCCACCCCTTCTGCCAGTCCAGCCACTTCTTTAGGCCCTTCAGGGAACACTAAGGAACAGGTTGTTGCTTCTTCCCACCCCACTTTGACCAAACCACAGGTTTTTTTCCTTAAATTTCCTTCCTTTCTGATATTTTGAGTGATATCCACACACAAAATTTCTCACCACGACCTCTTCACCACAACAGAAAGGATAAATTTTATTCTCTCTGCTCAAACCTCACAAAGAATTTCCCTTTTGTTGAGAAAGACCAGCACTGAGTATTTTGCTCACAAAACTAGACAGACAGAGCTAGGAACTGATGGGGATTATTTCTGTCGTAGATTTGTTAAAAGATCAACGGCCTCACTAAGAAGACAATAAAAATGTCTGTACAAAAGTAAATTTCAGTTTTCCCACTGAAGGCAGCATTGCTTTCTGATCACTGACCCCCCCAAAGAAGCAGAATGAAACCAGGAGGCAAAGGGAAGAATCTAATAAAGATGTGATGGGTAAAAAGAGGGGGGAAAAAAGAAAGAGCTCTTTAACTGATAAATTTTAAGACATGGTAACCTTTACAAAATTTAATAGTTTTACTCTGATCAATCTTTTTGCTGTTGAAGACTGAAGAACTGACCCAGGGTAAAAACAGACTTCATCACTTTGTGGAGAAAAGTTCACAAAAACTCCACAAAAAGGGGTTTTTTAGACACAAACCCCACGTTGACTTTGTCCAGAGCAGTACCAATAGCACATAAATATTGTTCAGTTTCTATAAACACAACAGTTTATTACAGCAATTTCTCTATTGCTCTGTGTGAGGACGTTCCCAATGTCAAAGCAAGAAGGTTGAAGAAATCCTGCTTGGAAGCATTTTCTGTTGTCCACGGAGTATGAAAAGCCCATGTTCCTTAGAATTTTAAGGATTTGATTGGAGCTTAGGTTTGAACACACAGCAAAGTGTGATGACTTTGCCCATTTGAAGCCACACGGAAGCAAAGTGTCACCAAAGAGTTCCTGAAATCTCTGCAGTAAATGAGATTCCCAAGGTCAGGAAAGGATCCAGCTGCCTGTGGCAGATCTCTCCTTGAGCCTGGGGATTCCACATGGTGCCAAGCACCCATCCAGGAGCAGCATTCCCTCACCTGGCATTTCCTCTTGGATTGAGTTTGGGCAGCTGGGACAATCTCCAAACTGCAAAACCCAACCAGCAAACACTCAAGCCACCCAGATTTGCAGTCACCCACACCGGGATGTGGGGATGGGGATAGGGCTTCCAGAGGACCCTTTGCAAGACAAATTTTTCCATGATTCCACCAAAACATTGCATTTCTTCTCCTGAATCCAGTAACATCTGACCCCCATTCGAAGCAAACTTCCATTGTTTGGAAATACCTTTCTTTTTTTTTTCTGAATCATCCTAAAATATTGTCTCTCAGCCCTACCCATTAAAACCATTTGACAATCATTCAAGTGAACACCTGCTGCCTCATTGCCATGGAGAGAGAAGCACTGGGGATTACATCCTGCTGTAAAAAGAGGAAGGGACAGAAGAAAGCCCATAAAAATCCTGTCCAGTTTCTGAGAAATACACTCATTATCTGGCTAGAAACGTTAGCTGCCAACTAAATGTGACTTGGACACATACAGGAACAAACAACTTGGAGCACATTCCACTGAGTATCTGAGGATGATATTTCCACACCTTTGAGAGCTGAATCATATTTTGTTTCCTTTTACAAAACTCCTACTCACTCCAGTAGTCAAATAAGCTTGGGAAGTGCATATTTTAAAAAAAACCGAGTTTTTTTCTAGACAGGTGAGCAGCAAGGCAAGAGATTATTGGTTTGCAACTTGCCAGTAGAGCAGAGTGAGGTGGAATGGAGATCACAACGAGCTTAGCACCAAAGGAAAAAGCAACAGAGAACTCGAATCTGCTGCCACTGATTGCTGTTTTGATTTTGTTCCTTCCTTTTAAGAGGCCCTGAAACAGAAATACATTCAGAGAGGTGCTATTTTGACCTCCCTTGATAAATAAACAACACTATATTTGTATTTTTACTTGGATATTACAATAGATCATGTTCTGGTTTTCACCTGTCCATAATCTGCTCACTATTAAATCAAATTCGTCTCAGACACACAAAAGTAGAGAATTATTTCTCTCCCATAAGGCCTTAAACATGGGTAAGTTGTTTTAGGTTTCAGCACAATTAATGCCGTGGCTTCCTTCAGAATAATAAAATGGCCTGGCTTGGAAGGGACCTGAAAGAAAATCTAGTTCCAACCCCCTTACCATGGGCTGGGAATCACCCTCTGGAAGTTCCTGGCTCTCTCCATTGACTTGAGAGGGGGTTTCATGTGAGGCATCACAGCAAACAACAGCCTTTTGTTGTGACAGCAGAGTCCCATTGCAGACATTACCAAAAATCCAGTTTAATGTGGTGATCAGGGAGGGATTCCCCCAGTGTTGCTATGGAAAATGTGGGTGTATGACACAAGCAGTCCAAGAGGAGGATGGATGGATGGATGACTTCTGCAGGATCTCCTGTGGGGCTCCAGCTGAGTCAGAGTTGCTCATCAAGCAGTTCCTGATGGCCACAGGGGCACTTTCCTCATCCTTTTCTGGCTATAATCTGCACTTCCCACCCTCTTCTCCCCAGAACTTCCTCTCTGGACAGGCTGTGTGGTGCTCACACCACCCATGAGCTCAGCTGGCTTTCGGTGTGCAGGGAAGGGACAGAAATGCCAACCAAGAGAGCTCCTCCATCGCTGGGTGGAGCTCCTGATGGAGGAAAAGCAGGAGGAGTGCAAGAAGTGCTTCCTCCATCCACACAGCCTGCACTTGCTGCCTTTTTCAGGCAAGCAGGGCTGCAGCTGATCACAACAACTGTGCAGGAATCCCAAATTCTTCTGGAGAGCACACACCTCCCTCTGGCAGCGGGAAAATTCCAGCAGGAGCAGATATTCCAGGTGCCTGAGCTCACATGGCTCTGTCAGCTGCTCTGCAGAAGGCCATGCTTTGTGTTCAGGGAGAAAATGCAAACAACAACAACAAAAAGGGCATTTTCAAACAGAAACACCTGTTTCCCACAGGACCACAGAAATCTCCAGTGCTGTTCCCCTCACAGGGAGCTGCAACTCATTAGCAGGGACAGCCTCGCAAAGAGCATTGGAAAACAGATTAGCAGATGTATGAGCAGGCTGTTAAGGTGTTTGAAAAACACACCCAGAAAGGCGCTGGTTATTTGAGATTGTTCATGAAGAGAAAAGTAACTTCACTCCTGAAGCCCGCGAGCTGCAAGGAATTTGGCCAACGCAATCCTCTGCCTCCTCCAGGTGCACTCTGTGGGGAAAAACAGGTTTGGTGTGCCGGAAGGCCAAACCAAGCCTTTGGCAGCAGAGTGGCAGTGCAGAGGCAGGGAAAGAGAGGGGAGACAGCAAAAACTTCTCACATTCTGCTCCCAGTTCAACCTGAAAGCCAGCTGGTGGCAGCTCCTGTCTTGAACCATTTGTTTGTTCATCTGCTTGGCTTTTTAAAGACAGATGTCCCAGGTACGCCAGCAGAGCTCGGGATCCACCACAACCAAAGCAGTGACACCTCGGAGGGATTTCCTTGGGACAGCCATGGATTCTGGTGGGGAAATGACCCTTCCCAGTGCTGGTGTTGGCAGAACCACGGCCCAGCTTGCCTCTCTCTGCCAGTTTAGTCCCTCACTCGATGTGGGGCACACAGGGAAGGTGACCCACCTTTGTCCCTTCCAGAAACCGTGTCCATGCTGACACAGGACATCTCCCAGTGCAGGGTCCCCTTTTTCCTCCTCAGCCTGAACTCCCAAAGCTCCTGAACCCACCTCACAGTGGGGTTTCCCACTGCCTTGCCCCCAGGATAATGGGTTTCCCCTGGCACATCTCTGACTGGCTCTGCTGCCCCCTCCCCACCACCCAGATCTCCTCAGTGACCCCACACAGCCCCCTCACCACACCTGTCCCCACTGGGACTCCTGCAAAGCCTCATTAGGAAACCATAAAGTAGCACAGACCCTTCCCTGGGGTGCCCCAGCATCGATCCCTCCCGGCTGGGATGCAACATCCACCTTGGATGCAGAAAACTCTCGTGGTTTGAAGGCCTGTGGAGCCACTGACCTGCCAACCAGCAGTGCCAGATGCTCATCCTGCAGAGGAAAACCCTAAAAATGCCACCTCTTAGGGGGTCTGCCTGGATAGTTCATGATATATTCAAGGATTGAGGGTTTTTTAACACTTTGAGGAATAACACTGCTCTATAACCCTGTCCCAACCTCCCTGGCAGGTTTAATTTTGTCTTGAAATCATATTATCCTTTGAGGAATTGCTCACTTCCAGGAATATTGTCCTGAAAGGGGAAAAACGTGCAGTGAGAGACACCAGACCAGGACCCACCTGTTAAAGAACATCATCCCCACCAGCTTTTTTTATCAGCTTTTAAAAGCAACACATGTCTGAGAGAAACAAAAAATAAGAAATGTTTCTTTTTTTAAGAGCTAGGCACCCACAAGGATCATCGAGTCCAACCCCTGGAGCTGCACAGGTGTAACGGGTTGGGTTTTAATGAACAAATTGAAACACCAGTTGTAGCTGGGATTCAGTTCACTAATTTGTTTTTGTGAGATATAAATGTATAAATTAGGAGAAAAACATGACAAAACAGGCCTACTCACTTCTAAACAGTATAAAGATAGTTTATTGTTACTAGATAGAATTAACAGGAAAAAACTACACCAAGAAAGTAAAAAGAAAAAAAAACCACATTCCTTCTTTTGCAAATGCCTTCGCCCCTCCCCCCAGGGCTTCTCAGAGCCCTGAAACCTCCTCTCAGGTTTTTCAAGAGAGAGGACAAAGAAATTAACAAACACGGAATTTCTGGTCAGTAATAGAGTCCTTAAAAAGTCCTTCCACACTCCAGGAAAAGAAAGAGGTCCTCTTTGCTTCCGTGTGGG
>VZRO01002368.1:241078-252997 GCA_013397915.1 Daphoenositta chrysoptera
TCCATGATGAGCAGTTTCTGTTGAAGGAAAACATTCCCCCGTCGATGTTGTCAGTTGTTTAACAGCTTCTCTGGTTTGAAATGGTTAAAAATCGGTTTCTCCAGGCCCACGGGGAACCCGGGGAAATGGGGGAGGGGGAAACCCCTCCCGATGTTCTCGAGGGGACACCCGGCACCTGGCAGTAGCCCCCCGAGAGCTCCTTGACTTCCATGCAGTTTTGGGGGAGGAGGGGGGGATCCCGATGCATTTGGGGACCCCTTATCCTGGCATTTGGGGGAGGGGTGCCCAGCCCCGGGCCCTCCAGGCCGGGGCTGGAGCGGCTCCCCTCCCCCGCCCCACTCCCTGCGTCCCAGCCGCCGCCGCGGGATCAAAGAGGCCCTTCCGCATTCTTGCCAGCTTTAAATATGCACAATTGCAGAAGCGCTTATTGGATTAGAAAGCTGCCAATTAATCTTCAGCTCCAATCCACGACAACAGGACACTCCAAAAATCCCACCATGTGCCTGAGAGCATTGTCCAAACTCTCCTTGAACTCTGGCAGCCTTGGGGCCATGACCACTGCCCTGTGTTGATGTTGTGGGAATGACATGAATGGCATTTGATGCCAATTTGGTCTCCAAACTGGTGAGTGTGGACTAAGAAGTCACACAAGACCCCTTCCACTTCCCCCAGCATGCTCCTCTGGTTGGTGTTGTGCCCTGCACAATGCTCCATGAAAAAAACTTAATTTTCTCCTATTTTTGTCCAGCTGTGGACAGCACAACACTTTCCAGGGAGACATTTGGGAGAAAGGAATCCTGTAACCTCATTGGCTTCATTCAAGGCCTCTGTTGCTCTCCTGCCCAAATAATACGTGCACAACTTTTTAATTGGTTAAAAGGAGTTAAATGGAAAAAAATAAAGGCAGGAAAAACCCAGCCCCAATACCCTGGGTGAAAGTTTAGCCAACCAGCTACGATGAAGACGTGCACGTCTTTGCTTTGAGCTGCTGAAACCCGGGCCCGTTGGGTTCCACGGATTACTGCAGCACCCAGATTTTTCCAGGAATCTCAGACAAGTTTACCACAGCAATTAAGCCGTCTGCCATCTGCAAAAGATTTGCCCAAGAGTTTTCCTAATGTTTTTTTCCCCCCCCTCGAAATACATTTAACTTAATTCTTTCAACATTTTGCCTATCATTCAAGTCCATGTACATTAAGCCCTGTGGAGCTGGCTGGATTTTTGAGGGCAACTTTCCCTTCTAAGGATTAGTTGTGCGCTGGTGCACTGAAATTTTATATACAGAGTAACACTCTGAATATGAATTATTTCTTGTGGAACACTGCGCCTATTCTTGGGGAGTGGAGAAGTAAAAACTTTACTGGGAGTTCCAGCCAAGGAGCTGAGATTAACACCCTTTATTCTCCTCCCAAATGGTGAGTTATTTCGAGAATACTGGCCCAGGCTCCAGCTTGATGTCTCCATCACACTGCATAAAAGAGCCCTGCGAGTAAATACGTGCACTCAGCCAGTGACAATGAAAGACGTGGATCTGAATTCTTCAGAGCACTGGAGAAGGTTTCCAGTTTTCCCAGGAACATTCAGCGTGCCTCTCGGTCCAAGGAAAACAGTGGTTAGGAAAACTGAAGGGTATTCTTTATGTTTCTCCTCCTTGCACATAAACTGGTTGTTCCCAACTGCCTAACGCTGGTGGGTGTTCTCACTTTTCACTATGGAAACTATTTTTTTTTATGGAGCTCTCTAAATACAGATTTGCTTGTGTGACAAATAATCAGCCAGTCTACAGCACGTTATTTTCTCTCCCTCAGCGTTTGTGCTTGCACGGCAAATTCTGTCCTTCCATCGTGTACCCAAATACTGAGTCCGCTAAAACAACCTCCAAAGAAAGTAATTTGTTAACAACTAAAAGGCAGGAGGGTTGGTGGCACAACCTCTCCCTTTTGGAGACTGATTTTGACAGAATTGGGAACAATTTTAGGGTGGTCAAGCCTTGGCAGGGGCTGCCCAGGGAGGTTTGGAGTGCCCATCCCTGGAGGTGTCCCAGGAAGGGCTGGAGGTGGCACTTAGTGCTCTGGGCTGGGGACAAGGTGGGCATTGGGCATAGCTGGGACTCGATGGGCTGGGAGGGCTTTTCCAACCTAAATCATTCTGTGATTTTGTGGATTTTATGATGTTCTATGACTTCGCGGAAGCACAAGATAAGGTCAGGCCTTAGAAGAATTGAGAATGTGAACTGGAGTTTTAACAAAGCCCATTAAAATACTTCACAATTGAGAACAGTGGCAATTATGAAAAGAAAAAACTCCATCCCTCACCTGGGTTCAGGATAGGGCCTTTGGAATCCTTGACTGACAAGATCTATCAGTAAAACATAAAACTTCACCCTTGAAAGCACATACTGAATTTTAGGATGATGAATCTGCATTTAAAAACCATCTATCAGCCTCCGAGAGACCATTCTGTGATTCTGTGATTTCACAGAGAGTATTTTACATTCATTAAACAAATTAACAACTTGGTTTTCTCTTTCACTTTCTTATGGCGTGTTTTTCCTATTTCTGAGTGATGAAACCCTTTGGACATGTGGTCCATTTCCCAGAATCCCAGAATGGTTTGGGTTGGAAGGGATCTTAAAATTCCAACCCCCTCCCACAGGCAGGGACACCTTCCACTATGCCAGACTGCTCAGAGTCTCATCCAGCCTGGCCTTGGACACTTCCAGGGATGGGGCATCCCCAATTTTTCTGGGAAAGAACCCAAAAGCTCAGAAATCTGATCACAGGTGAGCAGTGATGTGCATGACCAGTCCCACCACACTCACTGGGAACACGGGGGCAGTGAAACACTGTGCAGAGCCCTCAAATTGGGTTTTAGCCAGCAGCAGCACCCAAAACTCCCCCAGCTGCTTTCCCCATGTCCTCCTGTCCATCTGCATCCCATCAGTCCAAACCTCACTGCAAAGCACATCCCATCCTCCTCCTGCTCCAGGGCTGCCACCTCCTCCACCCTCCCCCATCCTCCACAGCTGCAAGGTGGAGCTGTTTGTTCTTCTTTCCGTATAGAAAGCCAAATTTATAGCACTAAAACGAGGTCTCTCCCCACCCTACTTTGCACACACTTTCAAAAAAACCGCCGCTGTTCAAAATAGAGCATGTTGGGCACCAAAAAATAATAACAAACAGTGTGGAACACATTATTTCCATGATATTTTTTTACAGCCCATGGGCCCAGTGCTGGTCACACCAAAAAGAACACACACAAAAATACAGCAAAGCCCTCAGAGAGGCCGTGAGCTCCAGCAGCCCTGCAGAGCAGCCAGGGCTCCAACCCCCCTGCCATGGCAGGGACACCTCCCACAATCCCAGGCTGCTCCAAGCCCCAGTGTCCAACCTGACCTTGGATCCAGGGATCCAGGGGCAGGCACAGCTTCTCTGGGCATTTATTGTTGGCGGGGCCCTCATGGGAAGGAGATACAGAATTTGTGTTTTACTCCAGGGTGCAGAACAAGGAAGAGCTACACAAACACCAAGTGCCACCTGCCAGGCCTTAGACCACACATTTTCCTTCAGGGGTTGCTCCTTCAGCTCTCTGGAGCCACCATCATCTCCAGCAGAGCAAGGTCCCAGCTCAGGGAAGTGTTCAGACTGTGCTTACGTCAAACAGCAGCCAAGGGGGAAGGAGGAACCCTCAGGGAACAAGGAATGCTGGGGTTACCACAGAGACTGTGGCCTTAAAATCTGTGGGACACAATCTGAGGAAAATGAACAATCTTCTCTGAGGGTCTGTGGGAAAGGCAGTGCCGACAGCACAAACAGTGAATCACAGAATTGAGAATCATCCAGGTTGGAAAAGCCCTTCAGGACCATCCAGTGCCACCCCAGCAGCACCAGCATCACCCCAAACCCTGTCCCCAAGGACCACATCCAGACTCCTCCTGAGCACTCCCACAGACAGTGACTCCACCACTCCCTGGGCAGCTCATCCCAGGGCCTGACCACTCTGGGAGGGAAAAATTGTTCCCAATCTCCAACCTGAGCCTCCCCTGGTGCAATTTGAGGCCATTTCCTCTCCTCCTTTCCCTTGGGACACGGCAGCAGAGCCCGACCCCCCCTCACTGCCCCTCCTGTCAGGGAGTTGTGCAGAGCAGTGAGGTCCCCCTGAGCCTCCTCTGCTCCAGGCTGAGCCCCTTCCCCAGCTCCCTCAGCCATTTCTCATAACTCAGATATTCCAGACCCTTTCCCAGCTCCGTTGCCCGTCTCTGGACACGCTCCAGCACTGCTGTCTGTGGATCCTGCCCATCCCACAGGACTTTCTCCTGGCTTGAAATGCCTTGCCCAGAAAATCCAACTGCGGAGCTGCCTCTCCCCCTCTCTCCCCTGCTCTGTCTGCACCCTGGGATTTTAGTGGACTCCCAGTCTCTCTCTATATCCTGAGTATAAATTTCCCAGTTCCCCAGGCAGTTTTATCCTGCCACAGCATCTGCTCACAGCCCCTGCCTGCCAGGCCCATCGCTCCAAACTTCTCACCACACCTGGAAAAGCAACAGCCAGAAGTCCTGAGCTCAGGCAAAGTCTGGAGGTGCCAACACCCCATCCAAGCCCAGAAGGACGAAACCTGGTGCTGAAAATCACCTTTTGCCACTTCAACTCGGAGCTCATTCTTCGTGCCCACACAAAATTCACTCACCAGGTGCAGGACTGGTCTGCCTGTGTGGTGTGAGGGAATTTTATCCAGGTTCATGCCATCCCTGAGTCCCAACCCCAGGTCATTTGGGAAAACATAAATTTTCCTGATTTCACCAGCTCTGAAGGGAATTGAAGCAGGAAGACAGCAACAATAATTTCAAATATTGGTTTTCTGTTTCTCTAGGAAGTGAATAATTTTAAAATTGACACTTTGGAGCCAGCAAAAAAAACCCAAAATAATTCAATAAATCAGCCTAATATGCCTTGGCATAGCAGGTATGTGCTTAGGTATGTGTCTGCACACAGGCTGGAGGTCTGCTAGTTGAATTCATATATTATTTTTAAAGTGAGCTAAAATGCTGTCACTGAACAGCAGGTTATTTATTTTTTCTCCCCAAATGAAACCTCTGGCAAAAGCATATAAACGAAGTAGATCCTATTCTATTTCACATGTATTTTCTGCATGAAATCATCCCTGGAAGTGTTCAAGGCCAGGTTGGATGGAGCTCTGAGCAGCCTGGTCTAGTGGAAAGTGTCCCTGTCCATGGCAGGGGGCTGGAATGAGATGATTTTTAAGGTCCATTCCAACCTAAACCATTCTGGGATTCTATGGAATTCATTTTGGGAACGTTAGGAAAGAGCACACCCACGGTAACAGCAGTGTTGCTCAAAAGCATAATCTGTAAAGCCAAAAATCCAGTGTGAACACAATTGGTGGTTTAAAAAGTCATTTTGTACTAGAGACAGAAACAAAACACAGCTCCGTTTTCAAAGAAAAACTTCGAGCTGTGGATGTGAGCGGTAACCCAGGATTTAATTCCACAAAGGAGGTGCCCCAGCGGGGATCCGAGGCTGAACTGGGAGCACTGGGGGTCAGCACTGGTGGTTCAGAGCCGGAGGGGTTCCGAGAGGAGCAGCAAATCCAGAGCACGGAAACTCGAACAGCGTGGCAACACTGCCCTCCTGCTTCCGAGAGATCCCTGCCCTCCGCTCTGCTCGGCACACGGATGGTGAAAGGTGTCCCAGCAGCTTCCCACCGCAAAAGTGCCAGGGATCTGCTCTGTGTTCCCTTCAGTCTATCCAAATCTCCCTGGGCAGGCAGTAAAGACCCAGCTCCTTAGGGAAAAGGGGATGGTAAACCCCCCAGCCTTTAATTTCGTGGTTTTCTCAGGCGGGGAAACACAGTTATAAAAATCATCTCGAAATCCACTGTTTGATTTCTGGGTTCAGCTTCAGGGTTTATTATTGAGCTTAGCACTATGTAAGTGAATTAGCAATAAATAATAACTAGAATAAAATAATAAATAATTTTAATTACGCACAGAATCACAGAATAATCAAGGTTGGAAGAGGCTTTCAGGATAACCCAGTGCCATCCCAGCAGCACCAGCATCACCCCAAACCCTGTCCCCAAGGGCCACATCCAGACTCCTCCTGAGCACTCCCACAGACAGTGACTCCACCACTCCCTGGGCAGCTCATCCCAAGGCCTGACCACCCTTTCAGTGAAATTTTTTTTTCTAATATCCAATCTGAACCTTTTCTGGTGCAATTTAAGGCCATTTCCTGTCATGCTTTCACTTGAGACATTGCAGAAGAGACTGACACCTCTCCTCCCCCACAGATAAAAATGGTTTCTATGTGCTCTTTTAATTAGGTTAAACAGAATGGCAAGTAAAAAAAAATGGGGAAAATAGATTGTTGGATTAAACTAATTCTGTTCTTTCTGCGTTCTATTTTTGGGGGATGGCAGGGAGGGTAAAACACAATAATCTAACCCTGGCCCGATTAAAATCTAAATTAAAATTAATGTAAATTAGAAAATAAATTAATTTGAGATTAAATTATTAATCCCTATGGCCTGTTCCTACCTGCTCCTATTGAAATACCTGTCCTGGGCCAACAAAGCACCTGAGGAAAGCGAGGAAGAGAAGAAAGGACATGTCCTGCTCCCTGCACAGTCCAGGCCCTGCAGCCAGGTGCAGCCTGAGCACAGGATGACTCAGAGGGTTTAATTTAAGCATCTGATGAAGAAGTTAATTACTCATTTACCTGCTCTAATGGGACATGTCCCTGCCCATGGCTGGGGGTGGAATGAGATGATCTTTAACGTCTCAACCCACACCATTCTGTGATTCTGTGATTTATGATGCTGCAAAGTAAGATGATGATGGAAGCCTTTGATTTTGTGTAATGCTTTACTTGAGCCTCTGTGGTTTTTTCCTTCCAGAAAGAAAAACAATCTGAGATGTGCAAATAAACCAGGAAAACTGGAGGGAAGGAAGGAGCAGCTTG
This sequence comes from Daphoenositta chrysoptera, assembly GCA_013397915.1. NCBI lineage: Eukaryota > Metazoa > Chordata > Aves > Passeriformes > Daphoenositta > Daphoenositta chrysoptera. The sequence continues at coordinate 248,059 of VZRO01002368.1, forward strand.
CAAGGCAATTGTGAAAAACAAATAACAGCAGTAATGAGGAAGGAACAGAAAAAATCTCCATAAAGAGAGGACGTGGGTCAGGATTTAGAAAGGATTGGAAAGACTCAAAGGTGCAGGGGAAAAAAAAGCTTGAAAAGGCTTATTGAACCCAGGAGGTGAACAAGGCTGAGTAACAAAATGAGAAAAAAAGAGGTTTACTGGGAAATAAATCCCTTTGCTTCCAAGTTCCCACGAATCAGGCTCTGGGTACTGCTGCTGACAAACCCAAGTCCCAGGTGTTCCTGTGTCCCAAACTTCCCTGGACTTCTGTCCTCCTTTGAAAGTTGTCACATCCATATTCACACTCCAAAGCTAAAGGTTTACCTGGTAAAAACTAGCTGTGTGCTGATCCCTTAAGGAAGGATATTTCCACTCCCAAAGGAAGAAAAATAATTATAAAAAGCAGCTACAGGCACTAGCCCCAAAGCCCTTATGGCTTTCAGATTAGAACCCAAATCATTACCAATTTGTGGATCCCCAAACTGATGACTCCACCTCGTATCTCCTTCACTCTCCCCCATCTCTGACCTGAGCCAAAGCTCTTTTTGGTCGGGAACACACTCAGGAATCAATTTTCACTGGTGCAGCCCACGGGTTCCTCCTCACACCCTTCCAGGTGTGTCACCAGGACACCTCCCAGCGCCATCCCCGTGTCCATCCCCCACCTCCCATCGGGAAAGCTCCATGTGCAGCACCGTGTTTCCCTTCCAGAGGCACCAGGGAAGAGGAGCAGGGTTTGGGAGATCTGGGAGTTTTGCTGGTGACTTGCTTCCCCCACACTCCGCAGAATTTTACAACTCCACAGCGGAAGGGTCTGACATCTCTTTTCACTGGAATATTCCTGCTCACTCAATCAGCATTGATCTGCACATTTGCCCCATGCTGGCTGCCACCTTCCAGGCTTCCCATACCTGTCGGGTTTCCCTGACATGTGGCACTGCTTTGATGCCCGGGCTCTTGGCTTTGTTCTGCACTCCGAGGTCATGCAGAGAGCTTTTTTCAAAGCATCCTTCAAGCCAGCTCCCTGACAATGACAAATCCCGGTTTATTGCCTTTCCTACGGCCTCACAGTGTTCCCTAGGACATCCCAGTGGTGCTTTCACATCCACCACTCTCCAAGCCGGATGTGAAGTAACCATGGGAAGCTGTACACAGCCATCAAACCATATGAACGGTTTTATAACTCCTGGCAACCCACTGAACATTAAATATTGGATTAACCTTCAGCAGCTCTGCTGGTGCTTCCTGCACTTTGGCAGAGAGCTCTCCCTACCACGGAATGCTCATGGAATGGGCTACGACTCTCTCTAAAAAATCTGAAAATGGAGGTCTTTGTTTGTTCTACTCTCAACACGCAGCCAGAGGGAAATGGAGCAGCACAACAGGATCACAGGCTGGGAGATGAGGCTGCTGCTGCTTTTCAGCCTCTGTGAAATTGCTCTGTAACTCTTGACTCGCATGGCTGGCCCAGAGAAAAACACGTGCACGCGTTGCTACCAACCCAAACCCACTCTCTCATGAGTTTTGGTTCCCTCTCCTCCCTGCTCTCCCCTGAGTGAGAGCTGCGATCCCTTTGGGATCAGGACTGGTTTTCCTGTGTGCAAGGTGAGTCTGCTTTATGCTTGCTTGACCTTCTCTCCCATAACATGAGCGCTTCTCCGAGCAGGAATAATTTCCTCTGAGAGCTGGCTCCTGGACTCTGCGCTCCAGAGATTCAAGCACAAGTCCCAACACTGCCTCGTATCCCGTGCCAGCTTTTCACCAAGGAATTTCCTCAGCTCTGCATCCCTCCTTGCGGGGTCAGGAGTTTTGTGTAGGGCCAAAGGTGTCTCTGGGGAGAGGAGCTGCAAGACCAAAGGCACCAACGGGACCCTGTCACTGCTTCACCTCTGTGGGGCACAGGCAGAGGAGCTGCCACGAATGTGACAATCCTGCCAAGACACCTCGGGCACTGCAGTTGTCACCTGCCAACTGTTAGCACAGATCAGGGCAAAATAAATAGACCCAGCTCAGAGGGGCTGCTCCATCCCTGGAGGTGCTCAAGGCCAGGTTGGATGGAGTTCTGAGCAGCCTGGGATAGTGGAAGGTTCCCTGCCTGTGGCAGGGGGTGGAATGAGATGATCTTTAAGGTCCTTTCCAACCCAAACCATTCTGGGATTCTATGATTCTTTGAAAGGCGTGGGGAGAAGTCTGATCCCAGAGGATGCCAGGCAGCTCAGCTGGAGAAATCCCTTCACACACATTCCTCCTGACTCGTATTTTACATTCAGACACGGGCTGCAGCATTCTCGGAGGCAGAAGGAGCCTGACTGCTGGACTCCAGCACGCAGAACATGCCAGCAGCCCCGTGACAGGGGTAATCACCACGTCCCAAACACCATTTAAAGAAAGGCAACCTGTCAAGTTTGCTTATATTTTGAGGCTCAGCCCCGGAGGACTCCGGCGAATTTCCAACACATCGAACTAATTGCAGTTTACATTCGCTTCACTCTCCATTATAGCTGCTCCACTTTCCAGGAAAGCTAATTGGATCCGCAGCTCCAGCCGGAATTTTCTGCAGGAAACCCGAGCACCTCTCCTCGCCGAGCAGGGCTCTGGGTACCAGGCAGAGGGAAACGTGCACACAATCTGTGGTGTGTCACCCTCAGCATCACCACACACCCAAAATAGTCCCAGCTTCCTCCGCCCCGCTGGAAATAAAACATATGGAGTTAGCACGGCCGCTGATTGGATTTTGATTGCTCTGAAACGCTGCCAAGTTTAAAGTGGGGAGTGCGGCCTGAAAGGAAATACAGTAGACACCAGACAATTTATTTGTTTCTGAGCAGGGACCTGGCTGCCGGGCGGCTCCGAAGGTGGCTAACGAGAGCAGCATGTTCCCATATGGAAACCAGATGGCGGGATCGGGCGGCATCTGGGAGCGCGGCACGAGCGGTGTTATCGCGGCAACGGGGAAAGCAGAGCCCTGTGAAACCTCTGCCAACCACAACAGCAAATTGCTGATAAATGACTGCCACGGAGAACATTCCAGCAATGATGTGGGAGGTGGGGAGGGAAAACGCCACTGGAGACAGGAAAGGCAAGGGGGGTGATGGTCGTCGTTGTTATCAGAGTCATGGGCAGAGCTCTTCCAGGTCGTCATGGCAGCTGATCCTACAGATCTGAGGGACTGTAAAACCCTGGAAAAGGGAAAGCAAATCCCACAGTGCCACGCCCTTCCAAGCCCCACCCACCCAGCCCCACCCTGGTGGTTCAGCCCCGCCCAAAAGCGACACCACCCAGGGGAGGCTTGGCACAAAATGGTACAGGAATGAAGTCAACAGAATTCCCTGAATTCCTGAATTTAGCACAAAGTCATCTATCACTTTGATGGAAGAACGAGGAGATATCAACCTTCTCCCCTCACTTTTTCGTTGTTTTAGACTGGAATGTTCTCACACCCTTATATTTCTGTTCTTCTAAGCAGCAGTATTTTCATGATGGCATACAAAAAATAAGGACAAGTTTGTCTGGATTTAAAAAACAAAATTTAAACAAAAAACCCCAACCAATTTTGAAAATGAACACTTAGTCTCAAAGCAAATTAAACTTCTCGGTCAATAAAAAAAAACAACACAAACCCTTAAAATTCTATTTTTCCTTTTTATCTTGTTGAGATTCTTTGTCATGTTTCCTAGACCCAGAATAGCTGCTTTTCCAAGGTGGTTTTGCTTCAGTCGGTGAGGGGGAAAATAAGAACTATCCACAGTGTTTCAACAACGAGGGCAGAATAAGAAGGGAATAATTGACCATGTCAAAGCACGGTCCCTCCAACAACCTGACAGTCACCACAGCCACGTTCCCCACTGCTCATTAGCTGCTGAAACACTTCCAGGACAGGAGCATTTTGTGGAAAAGCAGCATCCAGAGAGTCAGAGCCCATGACTAAATACAGGTTATGCTGCTACGCTCTGCTTTCTCACCTCATGAGCCACCAATTTTTCATTTCTGGATTTAATGACTTGAAAGATACAGGGAACAGGGTTTTTTGAGCCGTTGTCCATGGAAAAGGCATCAGCTTTTCCACATTAACTGCTCAGGATTTACAGCTCTCCCGTTTGCCAGTGACAGCCCGGGAAATGTTTCGCCGGTTCGTTGCAGTTCTACACATTCACTTCATGTCCTCAGTCATAGTGAGACCAAAGCAGTGATTCTGTGTTTATTGAATTCATGTTTGATTTATGCACAAGGGAGGCCGTTCCAAAACCCACAGAAATCAACAGCATTTACAGAGGTGCTGAGGAAAACCCTCTTGGGGCAGGAATATGTTTAATGACAGCTTTGAGCTGCCCCAAACTGAGGCTCGGGTCAGTCTCCCTGGAAGACTCCAGGGTGCTCCTAGCCCATGTTCTTCCTGCTGCTATTCCTGGGGCTGGTGCTGCTGGAAGTACAAAGTCCCTAAAACACCATCCTAACCCAGAGCTGGCTCTTGGAGAACTTTGTGCCCTCACCTTTTGGCTCCAAAACACAGGTGCCTGTGAGTCCTGCTGAGAGGGTTTGAGCACCAAAATCCAGAATGTTTAAGGGAAATCAGAGTAGAAAGGATAAGAGAGATGGGCAGAGAAACCCAAACAAGCCACACACCCATCAGAGATGGAGTAATTCCTGATAGAAGCAGGCAGAAGCCAGGGAGCTCATGGGTCATGGAATGGTCTTTGGAAGCACGGAATGGTTTGGGTTGGAATGACCTTAAAGATCATCCAGTTCCACCCATGGGCAGGGACACCTTCCACTGTCCCAGGCTGCTCCCAGCCCCAGTGTCCAGCCTGGCCTTGGGCACTGCCAGGGATCCAGGGGCAGCCACAGCTGCTCTGGGCACCCTGTGCCAGGGCCTGCCCACCCTCCCAGGGAACAATTCCTT
>VZRO01002369.1:0-41658 GCA_013397915.1 Daphoenositta chrysoptera
AATAATAACAATAAAATAATAATCCCTGTGAAGACCAAGGATTAGATTCAGCTATTGAAATCATACAAAGCAACATGAAAAATATCCTTGTGGGGTTGGCAGATATGGCACAGAGCTAAAGGAAGTCTGCAATATTGACCTACCAGTAACATGTCAAAGACATGTTAACAGGTAGAGACATGATCATTCTGTCTTAGGCAGATATTTTAGGAGGCATGGTTACAAGCCATTCTCTACCAGGACCAAAAAAATCCTGTCTTTTTTTTTTTCGCCATGCCTTTCATTTGAATGCTATTTGGTAAGACCCATATCAGAAAAGGTGGTAGGTCTTTACGGCCACACATTGAGGATTCTTATTTATACACTGTCTCTTAAATTGCTACTCACTCTACATGCTTGGAGTGGCGAAAGTTTTCTTGCTTTTAACAGTGGATGGACCTGTGGTGGATGGAAACTGGAGCACTCACAGAATCACAGAATCAATGACAGAACACTCTAGATGAGGCAAACAGATTGAAACTCAAAGGATTTACAAAAAAATATCGTGGGCTATGTAGAAGAGACTGTCATTCCTGCTCCTGAGAAACCACAAAACCACACAGAATAGCATTCAAAGGCTTCAGCAACCTGGATTCCATTCTGCCTCAAGCACTGGCCAAAAAAAAAAAAAAATTATTGTCACCACAATGAGCTAACTCCTTCCCTTCCCAAAGACATGTACTTACAGAATTAATCCAAGTGATGTCTGCAAATAGCATACCTCTTTTATCCAGATAATCAAACCCAACAGGAAGAATCTCATTATTCCATTTTTTTTCCCCAGTATGATAAGCATTACCTATTAAATTAAACACAGTGCAATACCTTCATTTCAGAAGCTCAGTTCCCACAATAACTTTCCATAGTTTAAAAATATTTTTTTACTAATGTGATAAATTTAATTCAATATTTCTAGAACTGAAATAATCTTTAAGTTCTGAATAAATATGCAGGGCCAAATTGTGAAAGCTTTACACATGCTGAGCAGCAATTAACTCAAATAATTAGTTATTTTTCTTCTATTGATGTTATCTTCAAAACAAAATATTATTGAGTATGATTAAGGTATTGAACTCTGCTGGAAGTAACTACCAGCTTGTACTCTTATTTTATGTTAGGTTTAATACTTTGCAGCATTTTATATTTTTCCAGTATTAACTGAAATGTTAGTGACAGAGAATGGTGGATGACTGAAATTATTTATTTGCACACCTTTTGTACTTACTTCCTTAATGTCTCAGATTCTATATTAGTTTGTCAGGAGAAAATAGAATCCTTCAGACTGTATTTATTTAAAGAAAAATCATCTGATACCTAAAATCCACCCAAAAAGAGAGAGCAACATGAGAGCTCTTTTAATTAAAGTCTAGAGTACAACTATATGTAATTCTGGTGATAGAAAAAGTCCTTTATAACTTTGAAAATATGATTTCTAAAAATGTTCAGAACTGTTTTCTGTGTATGGCAAAGATAAATTGCTTATTCATTTGCTTTAAAGAGAAACTCTAATATTTGAAGTCTATGCAATCAATCTAGTTTCAAGAGAAACACAACCCTGTAAAAAAACCAGCGCGTAAATTAATGGGATATTTTCTATTTGTTTTCAAATTCCATTTCTTTCTGTTAAGTATGATGTCTATCTGAGTATATTTTCCCCAACTATTTTCTCCCTTAATAGAAGAAATTAAACTTGAAAAACCAGCAATATACTTAAGACTAAATTTGCAATGAATTTTCCCCTTTCTCCAAGTACTTTTGTTGATTAATTCAGTTACAATCACAGAATTATAGAATCATTAAGGTCAGAAAAGACCTTTAAGATCATTGAGTCCAACAGTTGCTGCAATTGTCTGCTCTTCTTATTCAAAAACCATAGGCAGTGTCTGTACCAAACACAGTGAATAAAGACAGCATAGTGCTATACACACTGGTGGGTATCCCAGTATCCAGCCCTCTTCTTGCCATGTTCACTCTTCCCCAGTCTCTCTGGGTTTTAAGGTCAATGCAATCTGTTTGGTGTGTATGTGGGGTGTCATCAGCATCTCTCTTTGCTTGAAAGGAGCGTAATGATGCCAGCCATTTCCTTTTCTACCTTCTAGGATTCCCCATTTTTTTGGTTTTTATTGATTTGATAAAATTTAAACCTTGTTCTTGGTCAGCAAGCCACATGCCATTTTACACTATGATGTGGTGCATTTTATGCATATCAGAGCCTTGTCTGTTGTTGTCTCATGGCAAAATCTCATTCAGATCCTGGGCTGCATTTCTTTAACCTGTCCTGGGTATGTTTCCTACAACTGTGAGATGTCCAGTGTCAGCCTTGTCCCTGTTTCCCATCATCCTGTGCCTGTGTTCCTTCCTCCAAATCGTGTGTTCCCAGTTCCTGCAGCTTCTGCTACGAGTCCAGGACTGTATTTCTCTGAACAACATCAATACCTCAGTCATAAGCAGCCTTGCTATAGAAAGAGAAAATGCTTACTGTTACTATTTGTACAAAAACTGTAAGCCTAACATACAAATAAGCAAAGGTAGACTAACATAGACACACGCATGAGAGAGAAAAAATTGTATTATTTATTTTAGAAAAGGAAAGTAATTAGAAAAAATATTGTCACAGCTAATGTAAGTAAAGCTGCAAACATTCACAGCAGGTTCAGACAAGACAAGTGTGACCAGGCTCTGTTCTGAGGGAGGGCTTGCAAACTCAGGTGGCCATTCCTAGCAATGGCAATACAGTATTACTGGGCTAGAAGCCTACAGTGCCCTTCAATTTGCCTCTGCCTAGCAGAGAATGCATCTAGTGTCCCTCTATGTGCTTGTGATTAGGGAACTTTCCAGCTTCCATTTCCTGCACTACCAAATTATTATCAATAATTTCATTTTTAAGATAACTGAAATATATCGTGTAACTCAGCAGTCCTTTATCCTAGGCGCAGTTGTATAGGGCACAGTGAGTTATTCCAGGAACACAGAACACAAAGACTTCTTTTTAGCTGCAGGGAATTGAGAATCTTCTTACCTCTGTCATCCCAGACAGCCTTTTTTATTTGTTTTCAGTGATGACGGGTGGTTCATGCCCCTTCCCCAGAGGTAAAAGGAATTACTTCATCCATATTCTCCAAGAGATCTCTAAGCAGCTAACCACTGGATATATTTAGAGTACATTACTTTTTTCTTACTACTACTAGCTTTGTCCAAGAGGGTTGCAGTACCTGATCATGCACTGCAATGATAAATATACATAAATAAGTGTTATTGCTGCCTTACTACTTTAGATATATACAAGTACCTGACCTTTTAATGTACTTATGCACTGGCTGCAATTTTTTTGACCTAAAACAGGGATCTGCAAATTAGCAGTTAAGCAAATATCCTCTAGTTTTTTCCTTTAAAATATTAGAGCCATACTTGTTTCTGAATATGTAATTATTCATTATAAAACAAGATATACATCCTGCATTCTGAAGATCACAAAAGAAACTTTAATTTTTAAGAAATACGTTTTTATTCATAGAGCTAAACTAGAAAAATTATTAGACACTGTGATCACACAGTAGGAGGTGTAGGATACTTGGCAGTAGTACTAAGTATTAAATATTCATATAAATCCACTTTTTTCTCATACCTGAGATGCTGTGGACAGAAGTTTTCTTCCAGTATACATCATATTTCTCCAATGAGAGTAGAAATAGCTTTTCTTTTTATTTTTTTATTTCTCTTTTTTTTTATTCAAAGGAAAAGATTCCTGATCCACAGGTAGGTAATTGGATTTTGGTGCCTTACTATCAGAAAAAAAGAGTGAGATTCAATTAACTTGAAAAAAACTTCCCATGACATTTAAGCTATCCTTGGATAGCCCTCTTTGCTTTCTGCTCTGCACAAGAATCATTCCATTTCACACTGGTAATTTTAAGAAGCAGAACAGATATGGCAGGTTACATCAACTAGAGTCGTGACTGCATATTTATTTTACAGTTACAGGTGTGAGCCACCTTCAATAACAGTGCTTTGAGGCCAACAATGATGCTTTAGAATTCTATGTATTCTATAACATATCATCTTATATGTAATTATAGGCCTTTTGCTCAGAGTGACTACTGGAATTGGCTAGTTGTGATCAAATTATGAAAAACCCATGTAATAGAGAAGCCATTACATTACCAAAAAGATTAAATATTTAGCTCCGGAAATACAACCATCTGTTTCTTTTTTAATGTTAGATAAGTCTCACAGTAAATCAATTATGTAGATTAAAAGAAAATGTCAGAAAAAAATAGAAATACAGGTATTGGACAAAGAGGTCCAGTACATTTGAGAAGGAAAAAAAACCCACCTTTTTATGGAAGGACATCTATTAGAGAAACAAAACAGGGACATTAAACACTGAGAAGTACCAAGAACCAGACTGCAGGCATAAATTGTAATAACATTTTACGTAACTTATAAACAAAGTAGTGACAAGTTGTTGGAAAATTACAAAAAAAATTACACCTGTTGCTATTCTCAGCTGATGAAAGGGATTATTGATTATGACTTTGTTATAAACGTGTTCCCACACTAGTTAAAAAAGTCTGAAATAAACCTAATCCCACAATATTTGCAGTTTCTGTCTTTTAGTTATACGTGTTCTCACAAGCAACAGCACTACCAGAATGTATGTTATCTTTAGAACTGGACCATACAGGTGTGGTTGTATGCTATTAATTTAGATACACTAAGTAGTTATGTTGCAATTTATGTTTGTTTATCTTCTACCCCTTTGCTTGGGGCCCATAAACTTATAAGCTTATAAATATAAAGAGATAGTTATGGTACCTCTCTAATTAAAAACACAAAAATTGAAAAAGCAAGAAAGGACTTAATGGAGGAAAAAATCCCCAAATATCATGTTTGCTTATTAAAATTCTTAGTTTAGTGATTCCATAAAAAACTTTCATTTGCTCGAGCTGTCCACTTCTAAGTTATGTATTGATGATTTACTGTAAAAACTGCATAAAAGTGGGCCCTCAGGGATGACTGAAGGTAGGAATACATTAAATTTATCAGCCAGCTCTAGATCATGGCCTCAGTAGGAAGCCCAGAGAGATTTTTGTCAGGAGAAAAGCAAGCAACCAACCAAGGCTGGCATCATCTGCAGAGCAGAGGCAGTGCACTGATGGTAATGAGATTGTCCTGGTTTTGTCTGGAATAGAGTTCATATTCTTAGTAGCTGCTGCAGTGCTGAGGTTTTTTTGATTTAGTATGAGAACAGTGTTGATAACTCCCTGATGTTTTGTCTGTTTCTGAGCCAAAACAGCCCTTAGCCAAAAACTTTTCAGTGTCTCACGCTCTGCTGGTGAGGAGCAGCACAAAAAGCTGGGAGGAACATAACCAGGACAGGTGAACAGAACTGGTGCAAGAGGTATTCCATATCATAGGTCATCATGCCCAGTATATATCCTGAGCAAGTTCCGTGGAAGGGGGCTGTTCAGAGTTCTGGGATTTGTCTTCCTGTTACAACTGTTATAACTCTAACTGTTACACATGTTATACGTGTTCCTGTAACTGTTATACATGATGAAGCCCAACTTTTCTGGAGATGGATGAACACCTTTCAGTGCATGGATTTTGCTTTTAATATTACACTGTCTTTTATCTCAGCACACAAGTTCTCCCATTTTTATGCTTTCAGTTCTCTTCCCCATCCTACCAGAAGGGAGGGAGTGAGTAGCTTGTGTGGTGTTCAGTCACCAGCTGGGGTTAAACAACAATAGATATGAGATAAAAACCTGTAAGTAGGGGTAAACTGAGCGGAGAAAGTTCTTGAAAATGGGAGACCTTAATAAAATGAAAAATTTAGATTTTCCAGAATAGAATGCTAGCTGGTCTAAAGAGCATAATAATGAAATTTCTTGTTTAAAGCAGTATCTTTTTCTAAGTAGATAACAAAATGCATTGCAAGAAAACTTTTTTAGTAGTATCTTAAATCTGGAAAACTGAGAACTAAAGTTAATTCAAGGCTATGTCTCTATTGGTAAATAAACAGACCAGTAACATTTTTGCTGGTTTTATGGCCCAACAGCATATACAACTCCCCTTCCAGGTTCTTTCCTATGCCCCAGACACCCCCATCTGTGTGATTCTCTTTAACGTTGCCCATTAACAACAACCCCTTTCATATACTGTTCCTTGAACTATGTCCTGAAATGTCTGATTGTTAAAAATATCATTTGGGGGAAAAAAAACCCAAATTCCTAGATTCACTGAAGTTACAGTTTTGCCACCCAGTGTGTTAGTACTTCAGTTTGTGTTCCTGTGGTTGAGTCATTTCCAGAATGAGAGATACTGATATTAGAAGCCAAGGAGTTTATTTTCTCAGTAAAATGGTGAAGCTGTTCCCAGCAAAGCTCTCGGTTTCTGCTATGTGTATTATTAGTCCACCGAATACTGTCTTTACAGCTGTAAGCACAGAACACAAGGCAAAATTTATATAGAGACCAAAGAGAGAGAGAATCAGCTTTATGGTTTAAGCTTTTATGTTGCAATATATGAAGTAAGCAAGTACCTGCGCGAAGCATGATACTGCAAGAATAATTCATTTCAGAAAACTGTGCCTTTCAAAAAAAAAAAAAAAAGTGAGAAGGTATCAGCTTGGAGAGCTGACAGATAGATGGATAATCTGATCCCTTTATATCTGGAACTGTTTAGTGAACAGGGACAGAAGATCCATTTCTTCAAGTGACATTCTAAGCACAGATTCTCCTAAAAGGAATATTTCTAGGTTTAATTGGATGACTATTTTAAGTAAGGGTAGGTAATTAAAAAGCAAATTCTAAATACATAATTTAACCCCAGAAATAGCTACAAATGTCAATTATCAAGCCAATTTTTGATGCCTATTAATAAAATAACAGTTGAAGACAGCCATGAATTATTTTCCCTTGCAATGATCTCTTGGCATAAGCTACTAGCTACTCAGAGTCATTTATCTACCTAGGAACTGAATTATTCCTTAGTTAAAAAGGACAGGACTAATATTATCCTTTAATCTTATCACCAGATCCTGTTACACTGTATGCAGTGTGACACCACATGGTAAACAGGATAGCTTCAGCCAGCACTGCCTTTTGTGGTGCCTGGCAGCTTATAACTCTGGTAGCAGTCTGTCCTTGATGATGTAGGTGCCATCACTTTGCAATATGGTCTTTTCAACAAAATACTCACTACCTTAGACATGCACAATTTTCTATAAATCGGCTTTGATTAGGTGATGAAGGCAGAGTTCAGTATCTTGTCTGCTGAAGATTGCAGATTCACTTTTAATAAAATTCTGCTGATAAGAATAAAACAGCGTCTTACTCTGGATGGAGTAATTAGAAATTAGGCTGTTTGGAACAGGAGCTTAGCTTTGACTATAAGAAAAATGCTTCTGAGAACAAGACACGTAGATTAAAGCCTTTAGTTATATGGCCACTTGACAGACCCATAAAATGAGAATCACCTTGGAAGAAAAATCAACTTTATTTTAATGTATACTGGGGGAAAATGGGTTTTAAGTAGTTGAAGAAAGATAAGAATATGTGTCATCTTCATCCTTAGGTAATCAGAAAAGTGAATGTTCTAAATTTGACTAAATATGGACATTTATGCAAAAGGTAAATAAGGGCTACTTTTCTGGAGTCACTATTAAGGAGGCACTTATCCCAATTTCCTCAGTTTTAAGTGCATAGGGAAAACCAAAACAGTTCAATTCTGCATTTCCTTTCTTGCGAGGGTGTCACTTTTTTCCTCCTACCCAGATGTTTCTTTTGCATTGCATTCCCTGCCTCTGTACCAAGATTCTTTTCTTCACTAGTTTCTTACATTGGCTCATAGAATTAGGCAGTGTCTTTCATAAGAAACCACAGCTATCTTGAGTTTGGAGGCCAGGCTTTAGAAAACCTTTAGGGCAGGATCTTAAAAATAAATTTAGAAAAAATGTCCTGATGAAATTAATTTAAGCATGCTGGGAACTTGACTCTATCAATTATGCCTAAGCATTTTAATAACATTTCACACTGCTTGTGATTGCACACATAAGATGAAAGATGAGCTGGCTGTTGAGAGCAGGTAAATAAACTGGAAATGTAAATCATTCAGGTAATTAAAATGCTGACTTACAGAAGCACTCTGCACTACGATAGAGGCTCTTCTGCCATGAGACTTAACATTTGTGAAAAGGTCAGTTTTCTACTTTCTGAAGCACTTGAAGTGCTTTTATTTTGAAAATGATTGTACAGGTCAGCCATAATATTCTTGGTCTTCCGTGCTTTTCTGTCCCTAATTGGTACAGATAACACTTGAGGATTTATTCACCTTCTTGAACAGTGTCTAGTGCCATTGGTACAGGGATATAAAAGGTAATTCAACTGGGCTGGGATTTAAAGCATAAGACTTAAGGAAAACCTGTGCTTTCTGGACTAGCAGCTGAATGTTATGTGAAATTTGGCAGGGCACATCAAGTAGCACTAGACATCTGAATGCTGCTGATAAGTACCTTTGTTAAACCATTAATTACATAGTTCAGAAATAACTCAAAATATGAACTATTAGCATGCCTTGTCACTTGTCCATGTTCTTTTAGGCACATCTGAAAAGCTAACCTCATAATTTTTATAACAAAAATGATATATTTTTTCCTCAAACAATTTTCTTAATGTGGATGAAAATACTGTTTCATGGAAACCTGCTTATATTTCAAATTATACTTCTTCTTTATATTACCTAGCCTCAAATAAAAAAGAAATATCCTTTTTTCTGTTGCCTAGTTATTCAAAATGAGCATTCTGTGCTTCAACGCCATCTCACTAAGTGACAATTTAGAAAGCTTATTTTATATTGTCTTTATCTGTATTGCTGAAGTTTGGAACAAAATTTGACCGAAAACCTATAGGTAGCAAAGGCTCCTTTTCTGAGAGATTTTATTAGTATTTTCTCCATAGATGTACATTCTTAGTTTTATGAAGGTTCTCTGGCTTTTATTTATTTCCTAACTCCTCATATGACATTTGTTTATCCTGGAATATTTACCTTTGAGGTCTCAGATTCAGCTTTTGTCTTATACAGATATCAGTCTTGAAGAAATGATGGATGGTATATTTTTAATTGCATTTTTATTATTTTCACTCTTTCTTATAAAGTTCCCCCAAAATCTATAGGTTTTGTTTGATACAAAAATGTCCTTTTTTTTCATCCATTAAAATAATTGTCTATTGCACTATTTTGTGCCAACATGAGAATCCATTCCTTCCATTCCTATCACTTCTGGTGAAAACTTCTTTCATTTTCTTTTCCCAAGTAAATAAGTTCTCATTTCATTCTTGTTTTCCTACTGCTTGTTTTTATTCTACTTAAAAAGAGAGAAGATCATGACTAAGCCCCTGCCTTTCTGTTGATTCATAGTCCACAATTCTCTATTGTGAATATCTACATCAGGACTGTACTTCTGGGAGGGATTTTGTTGATCTCAAATATTCATAGTCAAGCTATACAAGATAAGGATAGTCCAGAAAATATACTTCTCTACATAGCCATAAATAAAATTCCTTTCCTATTTGCTGCATTTTCTCTTTGTTGGCTAACAAGTTCAGATGACAATATGCCTTCCTAGGGGAACTCCCTAGTCATTCATACAAGTGTGAAGCTGATAGCCCTCATCAGGAACAGTGTCTTGCAGAGAGGAAAGACATATATTAAGCACATCAACTCACACAGATACTTTACTGATTTTAGAGTTAACTTAAGACTTATTTTTTCTATCATCGTAGATTACTAAATGCTGTGATATAATAATTTCTACCCACCTAGGAAGTGGTATAAATCCAGCACTATGAATTGGTGAGTACAAGAAAATGCACTAGATATCATATCTTTAGCCTTGAATGCTCTGCGCTACTTATTAGGAGACTCTCTTGAGTGCTCTTTCCGTGGTTGGTTTTGTTGGCATTAGGGAACTTTGCCCTGCTGTTCTCAATTACAGCCCAGTTGGATACTGTGGCCAGTAAATCTGAATTACTAGTGGAAGAAGAATAAGAACTAAAAGCTAACTTTGGAAAATTTGGAGAACATATTTATTGTGACGGAATTTCCTTCCGTTTCATATGCCCTGACTTCTGCAATCTCTTTCCAATACTCTTCATGAACAAACTCTGTTACTTCTTTCTAACTCTGTTTTCTGTCTTCCATTTTCAAGTTGCATTAAGTAATTTCGCCTAACATTATTGCTGATTGGAATGCTCTAGGCGATCGAGATTTTAAAAACACACATTTGTATTAACTGCAAAGGAGAGAAAAACTAACAACCCACATTATCATGTTTGTTTTCCTTCTAACTGAACTGATGAGGTGGTAACGCAGGCTAAATGTCTTTCTCTTCACAAGTTTTATTCTGAGTGTGACTTCTTGCTTCAGTAAGCATGTCAAAAAATAGATCAAGAAAGGTATTAGCAAATTCTGTATTTTAGATCCACTCTTAAAATATCATAGCAGTATTTAATATTTAAAAATCTATATACTCTAATAGCTAAACATACTCAGTTTTCAGGAAGCTGGGATAAAAAAGAATATCCATTGGTAGAGTGGCAATTTGCCCCATTTATAGCATAACTGTAAACAGGGATGGCTCTTCCATCACTGACACATACTAATTCTTGTAATTATGGTTTCTTGGAAGACATTTAATCCATTCCATGAAATATTCTTTTCAAAAGTTCCAATTTCATATGGCCTAGTTGCCCTTTAGGATTTACTGTGGCATTCAGTGGCCTAATCAGGTATACCCCTTTGTGTCCTGTCCCCAGCTACATTAGAATGAAATAGGACAGTGTTTGACTGCATAATTTCTGTGTGATTTTTCTTTTACCCTTGGGAAAAAAATAAAAAAAAAAAAAAAAGAAAACAGAAAGAGAGACATTTATAAGTAAGGCACTTGCTGAGAACTCATTCTTTTGTTCTATGGTGCATCTTTATATTTAATATCTCTAATCCTGCATTTCTCTTAGGTTTGGGTTTTATTTTGCCTTCGCTTTCTGATACAGGAGAATAAAAAGAAGGACAGAATTAAACCTGTCTATTTTAATTCTGACTCGAATTAAGAAGCTGACTGGTTTGGAGCTCTTAGCTTTTTTTCTAAACGTTTTAAAAGCTCAGAGGAAAACACTTGTTTTACCCAGTTTGGCAGTCTTCCTTTGAATAAATTGTGCATAAATTAGGATGTGCATTTTTTAAAATGTGGGTTTCATCTGTGCAGGCTATGAATCTGCTCAGCTCCTGTTTGCCATTGCACGTGGGCATGATCAGTCCTCAAGAATATCTGACAATGTATCCTTCCTGGGCACACTCTGACAACTAGTGGAAGGTGTCCCTGGCGATGGCAGGGTGTGTTGGAACTAAAATTATGTTTCAGATCTCTTACAACTCTAACCATTCTGTGAGTCTGTGATCTCAAATAGCACAAGCCCATCTTTAGGTAAGTAACTGAGCTGTTGATTTCCGTGTGTAATTGGATCTTCAATCCCAGATTCAGACACCTACATGTCTACAGAAACATACCTGATCTTGATATTATTTCTAGCCTATGACTCCACATAAAAACCCATATTTTTTAGGTGTCTCAAACTTTTATTGAATCTTTCCTGGATGTAATTACATCTCATTCAATGGGAACAAATGGAATAATATCTGCGAGGAGATACTGCAAAAATCGAGCAATTGTTTGAATATCTTGAAAAAAACAGAAAACCTGGTTCAATCCCTCTTTATAGTGGTTTAAGCCCAGCTGGCAACTAAGCTCCATGCAGCCGCTCACTCACTACTCCACCCATGGGATTGGGTGGAGATTCTGAAGACTAAAATATGTTATGTTATCTATATTATCAACACTGTTCCCAGCACAAATCTAAAACACAGCCCCATACTAGCCTTTGTGAAGAAAATGAACTCCACTCCAGCCAAACCCAGCACATCCCTGTACGCCCAACTTGAATTAAATGGTCATGCTCCTTTGAAGAACATCCGTTTTTTGTAGCAAAAGAAAAACCCCATGTTGAAATGTGATCCTGCCACCACAGATTTCCTCAGTAACAGCAAAAAGTTGCAGTCAAAAGCAGATCATTATGCATAGTTAAACAGGCTTTAGGGCTTTTCTCTCTTGTGACAGCAGAAGCACAACTTTAAATTTATCAACAGTCCACCAAGGCCAAGTATTTATACTCCTCATGCCTTAAATGCCCTTATTTCATATCGTTGGTCACTTCATATCTGTAGTGTTCTTCCTTAAAACTGTGATGAAAAATATTATGTTATGCATCCTTCTTTCATTATGTAGAAATTAATATGCTTTGTTTAAGAGATACTTTACCAATCCTTGACTTTTATGTATATTATCAGATTACCAGTTAATGCTTTATGCTAAGTCAAATGGTGAACATCCTCTTTTATTTTTAAGAGGACTAGTCATTTTACACAAAAAAAAAGAGACATTCCTAGCACTCTTTAAAAGTTAAACATTACATATACTTGCTCTAGTCAACTCCTTTTCTAGAGGAAGGAAAATAAAGAGCACCTACTACTGAGCAATTCACTTACTTATTAGTTTATGTGAAATATGTATTTGTAAATTGCCATGTCTTCAGATCCTTCTTTGGTAAACACACAATTTAATAAACTTTATGTAGTGTGAAGAGGTTTGGGGGTGTTTTCAGTTTTATGGGATATATTTAAGGCAGCATGCTTCTGGAAGTGGCGCATTTGTTTCATGTCTTTCAGGTGATAAGTCAACAATATATTTGCATGTCCCTACATTATCTTTTCTTTTCTTGTGTTGTTTAACTGATATACAGACCACTGCAGACACAGTTGGGCATTAAATTCCAAACTGTAGAGATGCATGCTAGGATTAAACCTTAATATTATTAAAAACAGTATGACTGTGGACATGGACTTATCTGGAATTTTTTAAAATGAAAATAGCACAGTATGTTAGGTGTGGTCATAGTCTTCTATTACTAATCTGCTGTAATTAGTATCCAGACTGGTCCCAGCCTTTTGCATGAGAGAAGACCAGACTGGTTCCACTGTTTCTTGTCCCCAGTTCCTACTGTTTAAAAATGGGAAACCAGACGGCCAGCAGAAGGACAGGCAAGAGCCAAGTATGCAGTCTTACATACAAAAGGGACTGAAGAAGTGAGAGATGAGAGCAGCTAATGATGAGAAAGAGGGAGGTTAAACCAAGTATCAGTCTGCACTGACAAGAGACAATAAAGGACAGAAGGACAACTGAAGACACACCAGCTTTTCCCTTCTGCACCCCTTCAGTTGTAAGTTAAAGTGAAAAGGAAGAGAATGCAGTATCAGCATCGTGTCACACGTGTTGTTGTTAGAACATGTCCATACTCATTCACAGCCAGAAAGGAAAATGGGAAGTTCTAGAGCAGGAATAGGAAATACATATTTAACTGTATAACTGAATTGAAGCCTATGAGAAAGGAATGTGCAGTAGAAAGGATCAAGTTCCCCAGCTTCTCTAAACCAGAATAGTTTTGCTAAAGACAAAGGAACCATACTAGTCCAGCTTCAGAGAGGAGTTAAAATTTTAAATGATAAAGCTGAGGATTTGGAATTTTAAACAGCGTGTTTTCAGAGATTTATTTGTGCCAAAAGCCATGCACAGTCATAACCATAATGAGTATCTGGGGGTAATTTAAATGAAAAAATTACATTAAAATACAAAACATAACAATTTCTTAATGTAAAAGCGTCAAAGAGAAAAATTCAAAAAAAGGAAGCACATGATAATGATTATATAAATTATCCTAGTTAGCAGTTAATTTTGGAATGAATGCATATTCTATGTGATATATAGTGTTGCAACACAGTTTATTCAATCAAGTTACTTTCTAATTTTCAAATTTTGAAATGTAATATGTAATTATGTTCTACTTAATATCTTCTATTTAGCAGTTGCTTTAACTAAGGCCAGATGGACTGCAATTAGATTTCAAATGGGAACATTTAGCACTTTCAAAATTAAACCGGTTATTCTAATTCTTCATGAGAGTGATAAAAATAGAGATGGGGTATGAACCACACAAAAGTCTGAGACAAGCCACAGAACACTTAAAAAGGAAAAGAAGGTCTTTTCACAGTTGTTCTCTGAAAAGCTCGAATCTCAAGAAAAAAAAAAATTGGTTTTCTACTGTGATAGAAGATAAATAAACAGAAGAAGAACAAATACCAGAATAACTTTTTTTCCCCTCTAATAGGAAACATCTGTACTGCTTTAAAATTTTTGTAAAATGCAATAAATGAAACAGAAAATACAGGTGCTAGAATGACTCAGGCCCTGCTTGCACAGTGTTTAGGGCACACACAGTCTCTGCAGATGAGGTGACCTAGCAGTCCTTTTACATCTTTGTTTTCCCTGGTAGTGCATCTCTGTCAATGAAACTAATTTAGGAAAAAAATTGGATGTGTGAGAAAATGGAGAAGCTAAGAAGCAGTGGCCTGTATACCTCTCACGTTTGCCACTGTATGTACAGCTGGGTCTGATTGTTATCTGCCTTTAGACAGTGCTTAATCTAGCCACAGCTATTCTTTTTCTCAGTTGTCTTGTTCTTGTTTTGTTTTGTTGTTCCAGTCTCCTATAAATGTTTGGTTCATTGTGGTAGATCTAGATGGGTGTTTAAAAACTAGAAATCATTATGTCATCCTACTGAAGTGAGACCCCATGCAGAAAAGAATTAAAGGGTCATAAATATAAAAAAAAAAGAAGGAAAAAAGAGAAATGGCTTTTCAGTAAGGAAGGTCATGTGAGACCTGAAACTCTTATTGCTCTTTTGCCTGGCTTGTTTATACATATTGAAGTAAAAAACCCCACTGGACATAAGCTTTAAAATTTAGTTTTTAAAAATTAAAGTAAATTTAATCAAAATTGTTGCAGGTGGCAGAAGTTCACACACCTGTTTTGGATACTAGTAGCATTACTTAGTCTTCAGTCTGAAGAAAGTAAAAAAAGCCAAATATTCCTCTACCTGAATGAGCATGTCAACTTTTGATAATAACCTGTATGTATGTCTACCCATCTCTATGTGAATATTAAAATTACATTTACAATTTGTTAATTGTAGGTAGTTCCTTGTCTAATAAAAAGAACATTGTGTTTCATATTTTGAAGCAGATAAGCACTGCTCAATCTGAATATTTGACTTCATGCTATGGAAGAACTATATCCAGTTAATTTGGAAGTATTAAGTATTTGGGATTGAGGAGTAGGGGTTCTGGTTGTTGAAAACAACCTTGTCAATGTATTTCAACTTAGTGTTTTATTTGGAACTTTCTTTAGCTTCATATTTAGTAAAAATCCTTAAAGACATAACAGGTTTACATTATTTATAGACAGATTCAGTTACTGTAACAGCGTTTCTTTTCCTCTTGGCTTTTAACATTTTTTAGCAATAATACAGTATTCTTCAGATATTTGTCTTCTTTCTAAGATTTCCTGATAAAAAAAAAATTACACTTGAACCAATTAGAAAGACTTTGTTTTGCTTAACCTTCAAAAGGCAATGCTTCATATTTAATCTATAATGGGGCTTCATATTTAATCTATGATTAAATATGATTAAATATCAATTAAGGTGACGGTAAGGCCTAAGTAAGGCAATTTGATTCTAGGTTTTAATTGCTTTACTCCTACTCCATACCAAACATAACAATGGAAACTTAATTTTTTTCAGCACTTACTTCACATCATCCCTGTTCTGTGACATATCTTGAACTCATTACCCACATAACTATTTTTTCCTAACCTATATAACTTCAAACCAGTGAATCTGCCTGAATAAGTAAGACTTTCCTAAATCAAGCTCTGGATTTTTCAGCCAGCTGTAGTGGTATTTCAACATGCCTGAAAAAACCCCAACCAAGTAACCAACACCCCCCAAAAGCAAAAAACAACAAAAAGCAAAATCCAATTAAAAAACCAAACAAGACCCCCACAAAAACAAAACAAAAATCCCCCAAAACCAAAAAAAACCCAAACAGAATTATTAATAAAGGTGACCCAGATAAGAAAGTTATTTGTGAATTTATAGCTAAATAATGGCTAATACTGATAGATTAATTCAAATTTTTACCTCTGGTAAAAAATGTAAATTTTCTTTCAATATTATTTAGTGTGACTGCCTTTCTTTGTGATTATGCAGCCTCATTTGGGTGAGAACAAAAAAAAAACTTCCTAACTCTGTTAAAATACAAGATATTAATGCATAGCTTGTTCACAATGTCAGCTCAAAACCATTTTTTTGATATATGATCCTGAGGTTCTGAATTTCTACCCTACAGAACTAACTGCATTCGTTCACTTTAAAGTCAACCTATGAGAACCAGCAAAAACTTGATTATCTAACTTTAGGAAGTCTGTGTTTAAGGAAAGATTAATTTTTAACTTGATGAATTGCCTGGCCAAGCAGGAAGATTTATGATACTTGATTTTATGTTAACAAGTGATTAGAAAAAACATTTAGCATAGGAATCATTCTAGGGCTCCGAAAGGGGCATTGACCACCCCTCTTCATGAAGGTGAGCCACTTCACAACTGCAAATGTAAAACGCAGAGGGGTAATGTGGACCCTATAAACAGTGACCCAGTCACTTTAGAGTTCTATTTTTAGAGTCTCACTGACAAGTGTGAGCTCATTAGAGGTTGCATGCATGTGTGTCCAGATTTATGGTACCTCCTTGAGAGAGGGCAAAGAGCAATGAAACGAGTAGTGAGGTGGGTGGAAAGGAAAGCTGAAAAGCCAAATTACTGAAACAGATTGGGTGGAGTCAGAAAACACCTCTGGAGATGGTTTCAGCCACCCCCTACCCAAATAAGAGTATCTTCACCTACAGAAAGTTTCCCAGGTGAGTGTTCAGTTGGGTTTTTGATATCTCTGCAGATAAAGACACCACAACTTCCTTGAGAAACCTGTTCCAGTGTTCAACCACCCTTACAGTAAGCAAATGTTTTCTTATGTTGAGGCAGAATAGCACGTGTTTCAATTTACACAGATTGTCTCAGGGCACCATTGAGACAAGTCTGTCTTCCTGTTTTACATTTCCCTGAGCCTCTCTTCAAGCTGAGCAGTCACAGCCCTTCCCATCTCTTCTCAAATGAAAGATGCCCTAGTCCCCTGATTCCCTTTGTTGCCTTCGCTGGACTCACTCCCTATTCAAGCCCTACATACTGAATTTCGACCTAGATCAGTCATAACTTTGCTATTGCAGAGGGATATGGTCAGCTCAGGTAAATGATTTAGTTTTTCTGCCTACTCAGGTCTGTCTGTTTAGGTTGATCTGGTAAACATGGGAGGGAAAAATAAGAAAAGATGACCCAAGTTGTCAGGCAACTGCTAACAGCTTTATATTTGTGTTATATTGGAGTTTTTCTTATGAACTAACTAACAAACGCTAATTATCTCTAAATATGAGGATACTCTGGAACCCTCATAGAGGTCTAAAATGGACCAGGGGGGATGAAGCCATAATTTTTCACAAGTGTGAACTGTGTGCACATTAAAACATAGAAATCTCTAACCAGCTGCTGTACTCATACTGCTTATAAATAAATTTGAGACTATGTGTCACTGAGTACTGCGGCTCTCTCCTCATGGCTTCAGCACTCAAAATCTCCTATTTGAGATTTGTTTCCCATTTAACATTGGACCATCACTGAACAAAAGATAGGAATGGGTTCACTGTATGGGCATGTCCAGAAATTTATCAAAATTATTAAATTACAATGACTACTATTTTTTAATTACAATTACCTAAATTAAAATAAAACAAAATACATTATGACAAAGGAACAAGTTTTTCAAATTTCATGCAGATGGCCATTTTTGTTTTTCTCCAGGTGATGCTTTTGAATAATTTTTCAATACTTGTGACATTCACATTTTTAATTTATTATCCTGCTTTTGTTTAAGACAAAAAACTAAAGGGAAATAAAAATTCCCTTCAGCTATTCAAATGCCACAATCCAGGTGCTTTTGAGCTTAATGTATTACTATTAGAAACACTCTAGAGTAGTTAAGGGAATAGTTCTTTGTAATAAGTAGAGGAGAAAGTGCATTGTTATGAGGAAACTGAAGGAGCAAAGAAATGTAAGGATGCATACTAATAGAGTTTTGTTTTTACCTTCAATTTAGACTGCATAATTGAGGACATCTACTCTTCAAGAAATCAACATTATTATTACTGTCACATAGGGACTGATCAACCTTCTAAAAGGCAGAAGAAGTGGAAAGTTAAAGATATTTAAGTAAATTTTTTTTTTTTTTTTTAGTTTTTCTGCTGTGGGACTTTAAACTCCTGAGTTTTTCATTCTAGCTGAAGGACTTTTGACCTTCACGAATTAATGAATTATAGATAAAAATGAAATCCTAGGAAAGTGGTAAAGATTGTATTAGCTGGAGAGACTATGAGAGTTGTACTTTCAGGGGCATTCCCAGTTGAATATATAATATTTGAAAGTTCACTTACATAAGTAACTATTATGAGTAAGAAAAATTAATGTTCAGGTGATATTTGTGCAGAGAATTGTACATAATAACAAAAATGATACTTTGACAAAACATTTATTATTTTAATATATGAACTCTATACTATCTATATAAGATCTGCATGATTTCCTACCCCAGTTTTTTGTTCTAACTGCTTCATCTGGAGCCTGTAAAAAAATAAAATAGCTCTTTTCAGATGAAAAAACCCCAAACAACAAAACACATATACCCACAAAAAATACAACCCAAGCCAAAAAATCCCAAATGACCCAACAAAAACCTGTATCCACTAATTTCTTGTTACTTGTACCTTAAGCATTTCAGAAAGTATTAAGATAGAACATAAACACTTGAATAAACAAAGTGGACTTGTTTATTTTTCAGTTCTGATAATCTTTATTAATTTATGCTAAAATTTAATCTCACAGAGAGATTCTCTTAAGTTTCATTCTATTTTTTTAGCATCACTAACAAATAAATATTTTTCCTTTGATATTCGTGTAGCATTTTAATTGCAGATTGCTTCAAATTCTTGCCAGGGACTTTCCTTCAGTTTTCAATAAATTTGTTAAAGAAAAATACTGTTACTCTTGGTATGTGGTAGTATTTATTCCTGAAGAAATATAAAAATTGGATTAGCTGGTAAAATATAATTGTGATAGTCAGCCTATATAAGTTTTCCACTTGGTAGAACAGCACATTTCTCTATAACTAATTCAAATTTTCTTGATACTGGGTGGTTTAGAGGAGTTTTGCAGACTGTGCTTGTGAAACTTTAAGGTCAAAAGATGCAAGTAGGTGATTTAATTTTAAGAAAGGGGCTTTCAGGAAAGAGCTCTAAGTGAGGACACAGACACATCTTCAAGACCTTTCACTCGAAGCACTGATAACTGACACCGAACCTTAGCCCAGCTGCCCACAATGAGTGCAGTAACTTGAAGGGTTACAGATCTTATCAAGACAGGATAAAACTCTGGAGGTAGCCACCCTTCTGAGCTGACTCCAGTGGGAAGACAAAACTGTCCTCAAGACTCTGAAGAGAGGCCCTGTGTGCATTAGCAAACAGTGCAGCACATCTAGAATGGACCCAAAGAATGAAAAAGTTGGTGTGAGGTCCAGCAGCCCAAGCGATGCTGCTTTTGGGCATTGTGATGAATGCTGATTATAGAGTGCTCCCACAGCTAAATTCTGCATAGGGGTTGCAATACACCAGGAGTTCTCCTGAACTGCATTTTCCTGTATTGCTTCATCTGGGAATTATCTAGTTTCGGCATTCAGAGGTTGTTAAACTAAGAGAGTATAACAGAAATTCACTTTCCACCCTCAGTGAAGTTTTTAAAACGAGAACGGAATGAATCAAGGTCACTGTGGAACATTAAGAATGTATGTAAACATAGTATTGTAATTAATTTACTGGTCAATGAATCTGTCTTCTTAAGATCATACTGACCTAATTTAGCCTTAATTTTTTTTTTTCACTATGAGCAATTTTGTTTCATTATGGGAATTCAATTGACTAACTCAAGAAATAACTTTTCCTTTAATACTGCTGTCACATTACACATTAGACTTGAGAAACTTTCAGCCAGCCATCTTCTATTCTCTGATCTGCTGAAGGGTGTTAAACAGCTATGTAACCAGAAAAACAAAGAAATTTAAAAAAAAAAGTTAAGGCAACCAGAGTAAAAGAGAAAACCTTTACACAGTAAAGGTGTAGTTATCCATGCTATTCTCTTTCTTAATGTGTGTCAACTAAAGGAATAACAATTTATTGTCAGCATGTTTCTCTTGAACATATTAGGTCATGTGGAAAATAATTTGTTATTTTCAATTCCCTTGCAATACTTCAGTTACTTATGACAATGTAATATTACATTAACATACACCACTCAGAGAAGATTTTCTGCACATAATTACTATGAATCAGGCTGAAAATCTAATTAGTTCAGTTGCCTTTGTAAATACTATTTATGTACTCAGGAGAAATGGGCTGAAACTCATGTGGCACAGTAAATTTATCTACAAAGCAGGGCTCTTCATTCAAGCTAGTCATTCCATCACCTCCAGTTGCTTTCTAAGACTTTCATAAAATGAATCTTCTCTATATGTTATTGATATAAAGGCTAAGTGCTTCTGTTTTGAAAATATTTCTAGCTCTTTGTTCACATTAAAGTTGTAATGTAGCTAGAGGTTTACAGAGAAAATACCCAAATGGGGATGAATATCAACTATAAATTTAGACAATCAGATCCTTATTCTATCCCAGAATCTGAAAGAAGTCTCTATATATTAGCCATTTTATAAGATTTTCTTAAAAAATTATTATATGTACATTTTTCTTTACGTATTGATTATATTGATTAAGGACAAATAAACATGCAGCGGTACAAATGCATCTATGTGTCTGTGTGTTCTGTGTATGAGTCTGAGGATTGAGTAAAGAATTAATAATATAGAGGAATCCGTTCAAAATATACACAACATACCTAACAAAACGTTTTGTAATATTTATTACACGTCCACCTATGACTTGGGAAGGAAAGCAAATATTATGAGAGAAGAAGTAGCTTGATCACGATTTCTGAGAAATAGAGAGTAATTTGATTTCTCTAGTATTCATCATTCAGCATGTGTAGCGATCAAAAATGTTCGCTGTCCCTTTGTTAAATCCTTTCCAAGACCATACCTTAAAATAACCTGATTTTGTGTGAATGTGCACATGTGTTTATGAAAGCTTCAGTACAATACAAATATCAGATTCTTCTATGAATGAAGCTTTTTGTAAAAAGCTCTCATAGCTTCTCTGACTTTTCAGTGATTTTGAGTTATTTGCAGTAATTCTCCTATCTCCCCTAAGCACTGACAGGTTTCAGAAGGAGTAGAAGACTTAAGTTTAATTTTTTAAAGACATGCTATGGCTTAACCTCGGCCAGCAGCCAAACCCCACACAGCCATTTTCTCACTCCCCCTGCAGTGGGCTCAGAGAGAAAATTGGAAGGGTAGAAGCAAGAGAACTTGCTGGTTGAGGTAAAACAGTTTAATAAGGAAAGCAAGAGCCACACATGTCAGCAAAGCAAAACCAAGGAATTAATTCACTGCTTCCCACGGGCAGGCAGGTGTTCAGCCATCTCTGGGAGAGCAGGGCCCCATCACATCTAACAGTGACTTGGGAAGCCAAGCAGCATCAGTGCAAATGTCCTCTCCTTTCTCCTTCTTCCCCCAGCTTTAGATACTGGGCATGGTGTCCTGTGACCTGGAATATCCCTTTGGTCAGTTTGGGTCAGCTGTTCTGGTTGTGTCTCCTCCCAGTTTCCCCAACATCCTTGCCATCATGGCAGTACAAGAAGTAGAAAAGGCCTTGGCTCTGTGTAAGCCCTGCTCAGCAATAACAAAAACATCTCTATATGATCAACACTGTTTCCAGCACAAATCCAGAACACAGCCCCATATGAGCCACTGTGCAGAAAATTAACTCAGCCAAAACCACAGAATAATATTCCTTGTCCTACTCCTTAAGCTGACGCATAAATGGGTAAGAAGTTGTGAAAATTTAAACGATAGCTTCTTAAAAAGACCTCCTATGTATGTGTGTGAGTGGATGAGTAACACATATGTAATATGAATATATATGAATATATATTAATATATACAGACAGATGTAATATGAATATATAGATAAATACATAGACATTCTATGTGCTTGCGTATTTTATATAAAATGTCCCTATAAAATCTTTCAGCCAGGAATTTGGTGCATATTGTGATAATTTGTCAGTTAAAAACATAGTGGAGTAATGGTACAGAAGATGCAGAGGATTAGCACAAAGATAAAAACTGTCACACTATTTTTACAATCACTATTCTTCTCTTCAAAATGTGATTCAGGGCTTTATCTTCTGATTTGCAGTTAGGCAAACATAGTAGATGAGTGGGCAATGAAGACATCAGCATAAGTTCTCACCATCTGTGTTTTATGCAAGTATTTTCATCGTCATCTTGCTATTAAAGCTTGCCCAGATAGTTTCCTGCAGTTAAATTTTAATAATTATTTTTTCAAGGTGTAACATTTCAAGCTTTTCCCCTTAAAAGAGTGTTCTGGTAAAGACATGGTGTAGCCAAGTGGATGTTTGAGATTAGAGCTGGAAGTGATCCAAAATGAGAGAGTTAAATACAATAAAGACACCAGCTTCTAACGAATCTACTCTTTTTCAACTTCCTAAAAACAGAAAAGAGCTATTTACCAAAAATTAAGAAATGCTAAGATTGAGTTTAATTTAATAAAAATTGATAAAGATATAATTAAAACATACTGCAAGCAAATCACAAAAAGAAAAAAAATGCTGGAAGAACTGTTGTTTCCATTACTGTGGAAATTTTTGTTGCTATTTCCTAAATCCTATGAGAGACAGAAAAAGTGGAAAGAAATTGTGAGAAGGGGTGAAAATAACCCATACATTACAGTGAAAGTAGCAGTGTGTGTTTTATTTTTCCTGTCTTTTTTTTTTTTNTGTTTTTTTTTTCTTTGTTTTTTTTTTTTTTTTTTTATGTATCTGCATATCTTCCCCCATTAAAAAAAAAAAAAAAAAAATTCTTCAACATCAGGATATTAGTGAAAAGATTCAGAATTACAGTGTTAAATATCATAGAACCAGGTGAATACACCACATCACATCTGTTAAGGGCATTGATAATCTTCAGTAGCTTGCATTATTACTGACAATCATAATTGCATTAAAAATTGTTTAGTAATTACAAGTGTATGTGAGTTCCTCTTTAAAAACAGGTTGCAAGTATATCAAAGCTCAGTTTTATACTTGAAGGATATGTGTTTATGTGCAATCTCACATTAATATTTCAGGAACATAACAGTTTTTATTTTTGTCAGAGTAAAATTTTTGCTGTAAAATCTCATATTTCCTCACCACACATATAAATATAAACAGATTTCATCGTTAATTTTATGTATCACTG
The DNA here is from genome assembly GCA_013397915.1 of Daphoenositta chrysoptera. Taxonomy (NCBI): domain Eukaryota; kingdom Metazoa; phylum Chordata; class Aves; order Passeriformes; genus Daphoenositta; species Daphoenositta chrysoptera. The sequence continues at coordinate 23,574 of VZRO01002369.1, forward strand.
ATGCTCTATTAGAAATATTTGAAGGTCATTGGCATTTTTATTCTTTTGGTTTGGATACATTTGCATTTATTGACACATTTAAAGAATTGCAGTGTCAAAGATGCCTCTTTTTTACAGAGTAATTTCAGTCTAGGTTAAGCATGAAACAAAATTACAGAAGTAGTATCTGCAATTCTTTTCCTTCCCTTGAAAAAGTTGTATCAAACAAAGTAATTGTTAAAAGAAAATTAGCATTGTCAGCAGTGGCAATTCCCTTTGCATTAGCTTTAATATTTTAAAGTTTTCAAGCAAGGAAACCTGGTTTTTCCCAGAGGTCTCCCTTTCCACTTAAGCAATGATAAGCAATCTAGATGAGTGTGAATAATTTCTTCTGGGACTTATCAGTAATAAGAAGACAAAATCTTCCAGAAAAGAATAAGGTAAATTACAATGGAGTAAAATAAGTGCTAAAACCCAAAAGAAGTGCCAAAGCAAATAAATAAATAAATAAATAAATAAATAAATGAATAATTTGCAGAGCACAATAGTATCTGAATTTAATACACATCTGAGACAGGTCCTGAAAAATAGGTCTTTTCCAATTCTACTCTCCACCCAATAAATTATACAAAAGATGAACATATATTTATTACTGAGAATAATTTTAGCAACAGTTTCTGTAGTGTAGTTGATATAAATAATTCTAAAATTCTGAAAGATTATTAAATTAGATAACCCTAAGGGATTGCGCGAAAGACTAGTGGGAGGCTAGTTCAAGGTGATAAGAATGGAAATATTGGGGAAGAATTTAATGAGGGATTTTAAATTTCTTTGGAGAGGCTAGTAAATAGAGTAGCCTTTTAAATAATTTAAAACAATAAAACAGTAAGAAAATGATTGAGTTTAGTACTGTTAAGGAGATTTATTTGATCTGGACTACTTTACTATGAATTTTTTTCCTGTAGACTAAAAATATTTGCCATTTTACCCTAAAAGAAGATTTGAAGTAAATATTACATTAAAGTTAACTGGATCACTTAGCTTTCTCAGAACCACTGTCAGCCAGCTCGTGCTTTGTCTCCAAAAAGGCACTTGCACATGATTTGAAAGGTAGTAATGTAAAAAAGCTATTTTTTTTTAATAGATAGGTCTTTCTGCAGAAATTTAAAATTAGTGTTGTGATTGATATAATCGTGTGATCAAAACCCATTAAGAAAATAAGTTCTATGAGAATATATTGGGTTAGATCCTCATCAGATGTACAGCAAAGTTAATGTCAACAGGCAAGTTTATGCTACTCTAAAATGTTGATACCTTCAGGCTGTTGATTGATGGGTCAAATAGTTGTGGTACTCTGATGGATCAGTTACAAAGAAAGAATATCCCACTACAGATATGAAGGCTGAGGGCAGCCTTGGCAGCAGTAACCATGAGATTAGGGAGATTAAAATCCTGGAAGAAGTGAGAAAAATCAATAGCATAGCCACAGCCCTGGATTTCAGGAGAGTAAAATTCAGCTTGCTTTTGGAATTTCCATCGGGAAACTGAATTGGAGAGAAAGTCGCGCAATTCAGCAGAGTCAGCATGGATGAACAGTGAACTCCCCATTGAGTTCAGCCACAAAAAAAAGCCCAAAACAATCCTTAATATAAACCAGGAGGCAGAAGGAGTTTGATTATGTGCAGTGCAGGATGAAATGCCATAAAATGGAATAATTGTGAGATTTATAAATGTATTCATTAGGACCTTTCTGAATACTTTTGTTACTACTGGCAAAATACATTAAAAGTCTACAGAAATAAATTCTGATGTTCCAGAACAGGCAGATAATTATGAACGTTTTAAGAGGTATAATTTGGTTTTAATCTAAAAAGAATGAGATGTACAAAATGCAATTTAGTCAGAATTTCACCTGGAAAGATGAGATGAGCTCAATAATACTTTTGGATGTTCCCAGGTGATTGAGTGGTTTTGAATTGCTATGTGAAAAGTCTTCACCTCAAAATTCAGTCTGCATTAAATTTGGGCACTAAGCAAATCAGTTTTTCTTTGCTTCTAGGTACAAGCTGTAAGTTTTGTTTCTCCTTGACTTAAAGAGATAAACTATTAATTGAGGATTCTGAGCAGCATGAGCAGAAATAACTTTTAGTGTTTCAGTGTGTAGAGTCATTAGGGGTCCTGGTTTTGGCAATATATCTTCCATTTAAAACAGGAAAACATAAATATTTGTAGAAACAATTTGTTTCCCATCATACATAGATGAACATAATTTGTGCAAACATACACTCTGGGAAACACTGGGAAAATGGGTAGTCTGAGACCAAAATTAAAAATTACCTTTGTGTTATTGTTTAATGAAAAAAGAATTAAAAATAACAACAAAATAGATTTTATCTTAAAAAATTACCTAGAATATGCAAAATCACAGTTCTGCATTTTGTTTCTAAACTAGCTTTAAATGGTAATTCTCATTAAGTCAATTTAGCAATTGAATAAGCCTTAGACAAGCTCAGAAAGCAAAAAAAGCTTTTATATATATGAATAAAAACCCTAAAAATATCAGTCAAGATTATTTTGTTACAGCTAGCTCATACAGACAAGGAAAACTTAAAATGGATTATTCCTCTTGTATTGTAAAATGGATGAAATCCAAAGGTTATTGGCATATACTTAGGGTGAACAGTATAAAAGCAAGCAAAGAATAGTTTTCCTACTATCATTACATTCCGAGGCTATTGTCCTTAGGATTTTTTCAGATATAAGTTTCATTTGGACTTATTGCTCTTGAAGTACACTAATAAATCTGTCCTCTGTGGCTTCTGGTCCTGTTTTAATTCCATTATAGTCTTGCCCTATATACATGCTGACAAATTTCACAATTTAATTATGTCAAACGTGAAGAAAGACCTTCACATCCTTCTTTCTTTTATTTTAACACCTGTTAAATAAACTTGCCTCTTTCCTTAAGTGATATTAAATCATTTGGCAGACAATATTTTATCTGGGTAGTTGCAATATTTTCCTCTATTGCTTTTTGCATTCACTGACATGGGATTTCATTGTCACTGTGCACTGTGTCAAGATAGTGGGATTTTTGTTAAAGATCTCTCTAATCATATACCTTGAATAATTAAACATTACCAGCAAACTTAGTGGTCTTATTGTTCTTTTTTTTTTTTCTAGAGTATTTACAAATGTATTGAGACACACTGTTTCCAAATAGTAACAATTGTAAATTTCCTCGAGAGTGAAGACTTCCCATTTCGTTCAAACCTTCTATTTCCAATAATGAACTAGGTGATCATCTTTTTACCCAGCCTCTTGTTTACCTTATTCTTTTTCCTTTAAAAGCCTTTGGAGATGAAGACCATTGTCAGATTTTTGAAATTTGAATGCATTATGATTAGATGACATGGACAGATATGCTACTTGATTTTAAAAATTCTGGTAGGTTTTTGAAGTAAGAATTTCTGACACAAAATATTTGTAGTCCTTTCCCCTTTATGTGTTGTATATAGTTTTATGTCTATGAATTTGATCCTTAATCAAATGCAGGTTGACACGCTGTAGTTTCCCCTTCACTGATAACATCCTTTTTCAAAAATGTGCTATTAAATGCAATAATTTTCACTTCCTACCAAGGCTGGTTTAAACAGATAGGATGTTGACATTCGTATTTGAGTCCCTTCAGTGCTTTACTTGGGTAAATGGCATTTGGCCATGTTGTTAATTCTATTAATTTATTCTAAAACCTCTGCTACCTATATTTGATTTGGAATTATCCATCTGGTTCATCCATATAAATAATGCCTTCAGTACGAGAATATCCCATAGTTGATAATATTGTGAAAAAAATAATGTAATCCTTTAGGTCTGGACTTATCTTCCTAGGATGTTCCTATTACATCTCATCTAGTTGCTCCACCCACTCATTGGAAGATTTCCTGATTTTGAAGCACTTAAGAGGATTTTAGTGTTTTTTCTTACCCTTTTGGTAGGCTTTTGCTCAAATGTTTCTTGGAATGTCTTACAATGATTCTATATTTAACTTCCTAGATATGTGAGCTGGCACAGGCAGGTTGAAGGAAAAAAATTTGAAACCACAGATGAAATGTAATGAGAAAATTTATTTTCATTACTTCACCAGCTGGGGGATCCCCAAAGAAGTACCCAGGCAGAGGCATACAAGTGAAATCACAGGTACACCAGAGCTCAGGCCATGCTAGAGGATCACCACGTCTGTTGTTTTCACCTGTGTTTCAGGGATTTGTGCAGGTGTAATTTACCACTGCGTTTTGATCTTTCCCACAGTAGGGCAGGAGTCTCAAGCATATTTAATAGGGTGTTTCTAAGTCTATTACAAGCCTATGTTAACTAAACACAGATGTCAAAGAGAGTCAATTTACATTAAATCTAAAGAAAAAGTTTTTTCAATGAAGTTGGTAAGAGACTGGTTGCCCAGAGACGGGGTGGATGCTGGATCCCTGGAAATATTCAAGGTCAGGATGGACTGGGCTCTCAGCAACCTGATCCAGTCGTTGCTGCTGATTACAGGGAGTTGGATTAGATGATCTTTAGAGATCTCTTCCAAACCATATTATTCTATGATTCTATATTCTACTTATCAATCACATAAAGCTAAACAACAATTAGTATAATATATGTCTTTTTCAATACCTCAGCTGCAGATCACTTGAATGTGTTTATACAATCACTCTCAACCTTCCCTTTTTTTCCCAATCTAGTGTTTATGTCGCTGTCTAATTAATTCATTTGGCTAAAACTTTCACATCTTACTTAGAATAGCTGTCTTTTCTTTCCTGTTGAAACATAATGGCTTTTGAATGGCTTTTGATAGGTACCATACATCTACTCTGAACTTCTAATATTCAATCTTCACAGTACCTTCATTTTGTCTGGAAGCTAACATTAATCTTTCAGATATTCCTTTTCATTTTCTTCCTCAGTTTAATGCACATATTGGTTTTAAAATGAAAGTTACTAAGAATTTTTGTTGGCTTGGATTTTTTTGTAGTTGTTGTTTGTTTGCTTAAAGATATCAAATTTTAGTGCATTAACTTCATAGTGTGTATTAAGTATAATTCCCACCCACTGAAGGACTAAATCAAGAGTAATTTCTCCTCTGTTGTTTCAGCAAGTACATTCCAATTTCTTTTATACTACGATCTACATTATCTTTATCTTGACAATAATGATTTCAATAATAAAACTCATTCTAATTCAAAATGAGCTTAAAAAAAAGTCAACAAATTAAAGGATGATTTTACTGAACAGGGAATACAGTTTTTAAAAAAGGAGAATTCTGCTATGTGAAGATAAAGATGTGTTCCCCAAATCTATGAAAAATGCAGTAAATCTTAGCAATAAATAAATAATTAATTAAGGAGAACAAAACACGCCAATTCTTAACAATAAAGTGCTTGGATCCAAGAAAAACACTGAAAGTTAAATCCAGTGTCTACATAGGGATGTATTAACAGTAGGGGTGGTTTTGGCTATCTTTCTAGTATAGCTAGAGTGACTGTCCAGTCACTCTCACCAGAGAACCCAAATGAGATGTGAAGCATGAAAATGGAATTATAAGAATATGTGAATGTGTAACACTCTTTCTTTCCCTTCATTTTTCATACTCATTCTATTCCTATGCATCTGCATTCTTTCCTTTCCTTTGTTGTATGCCCTATGCATCTCACAATACATTTGAAACAGTTCCTTAAAACATCCCATAGTTAGCTTTACACTGTCCCAAAAATTCTCTCTGCTCCATACCAGAACTCTCTTCCCCTGCCTTCCATAATAAAATCTACAGCGATTTAGATAATAAACTGTCTTAATTTACAAGGCATTCTGGAAATTTAGGGTTTTTTTCTGTGGAATCAACTTAGTGGGTTTGCAAGCCTAATTGTGCTGCTTTGCTGGTCTTAAGACAATTTAGGGTTGTCTTGGTTTTGTTGATTTCCTAGCAGGTTTCAAGTCCCCATAAAAACCTGCTATACAGAGACTTCATTAAGTTATTTTGAGATGAGTCTGTACGTAGTCCCTTGCCTTGATTGGTTTTCTTTGACAAGCTCCCCTGACTCTTATCCTCACTGTTCACTCTGATCCCTGACCTCACCCTGTTAGCAAAGTTCCCTTAATATCTGTTTTACAAATACGTCTTGTCTCTCACTAGCACTCCTTATGCTTCAAAAGGAAGGGATCCATGCTCATAAATTCTGAAGTAATACCTGCACCACCAGCTGCACCAGTAGCTGTTATTTTACAGGATGGATCCAATCCTGAACAGACTTTTCCCCTCCACATGTGGGAAAGACCACCTGTTTTCAGCTCAGCTAGCTCCAAATCTTTCTTTGAGAGAGATTGATCCCCCTTTTTGTTGCTTAGGGTGTTGCACTAGTTCTGTAAATTCAGGTCTGAAAATGAAGCCTGTCTCCTGATGGCAGAAGTCAAAATCTCCCAAGCACTTCCATCTTCAGAGTATCATTTTTCCACTTGTTCACGCATAGCCTCTTGCAATCCATACATTCTTATACTTCATGTTTTTGGGTGTCTGTGAAGACACTGTCAACCCCTTGTTGCCACACAGCCTGCTCAACTCCTCCCATGTCTCCTTCCCTGGTGCCTCAGACCCTGGGCCATGGGCTGGCTTGTGCAGACACGGACAACACTGCCCCAGCCACAGGGAAGCCCACAGGAGAAGCAGCTAGGCAGTACCACAGAACTGTGTGAGTGGAGTCTACAGTGAGACAAAAGACAGAAAGCATTCATGTCATATATTTTGTCTCCAACTTCCTCCATTATTGTAGTTCATCTATTTAATTTCCCTTACACTGCCATATATATATAACATGGAATTCCTTTTCTGGAAGAGAACATTCAGAAAGTGTCTTGCCAAATGTTTCACTTTCCATAAATGATCATATTTGCTATAATTTATGAAGTCTTTTATTTCTAAATGTATGGTGCTGCAGAGAAAACAGATGTAATATGTACATAAAAATTGAATATTTATATTGAAAAATATTACCAAATTGAAAGTTTTAAAAACATTTTGTTCTAACTTGGTTGTAAATCAACAAATGCATTTTAATGGACTCATGTATTAAAAGAAAAGGATCAATTAAGTCTTTTTTAAAAAATGTTTCTCTTCAGAACTGACTGAATAATACTGAACTCTTTTCTGTAATTGAAATTTTGATAGGTTAATTCTCCAGAATGCATCACTGAGCACAGAATGGAGGGGTCTTTGTCACTGGGTTACAACCTGGAACCATGAATTATGTTTTCATTTTGGTTCTCTCCAGCAGGATGACATGTCAAAATATCTCTATCATACCACTGAATCTCAGCAACGTCCCTTTTGTACCCAAGATAATTCACTGTTTAGAAATGGAAGTTAAACTCCAGTCAATAGAAAAAGAAGTGAGTACTTGAAATAAAATTGTCTAGACCATCCAGAAATTGAATTGACCAGGTAGGAGTTTTGCAAAGACATGAATTCTCTTGTGGAAACTGTGGAAGTAGAGCATACAATAATTCAAGCATCAATTTTAATTTTTTTCTGCTCGGAATAGGGGAAAACTATCAAAGAATGGGGAAGCACATCACCAAGTACATATTTTATTTTAAAAAAAACCAAAACCCAAAAAACCTTCACAATCCTGTCTATAGATTTATTTGCCTTTAGGGTTTTTTTCTCGAGATTTATTATCATGTACTTCTTGGCAAGAGAAATATGAAAATAAACTGACTTTGAAATGGTATTTTACTCCTTTGCTATCGTAACTGTTATGTTTTAATTTAGTGGTAGGAAATATTATAATAACGACTAGATATGCAGAATGCAAATCAAATACATTTTGTAGTCAAATGGCAGGTATCCTGGAGGCAAAATGCTTATCATGCATACACTGTAAAATATGTGTTTGCTTCAGTCTTTTGGGATTCCTCAGTATACAACCCAGATGAAAAATGTAATAGGAATTTCATTTCATAGCTGTCACAAGGGAGTAAAAAAATATGGCTGACTGAATAATATTTACATGGAGTTTTCTTTTTGTATGCTACAAGTCTTTGAACTTATCAAGTGAAAGCTTAATCAAGGGCTTTAAAAATGTTTGTTAAGACATGTCCAGATGCTATTGCATTTGAAAAGACAGTTGCAAAGAGAATCTCAAGTACATTTAGGATTTCTTGCTGGGATTAAAAATGAAGAATCTTCAAATAAATGTAGATGATCATAGTGAAAAATTAATTTACAAGATTTCTGAGCTCTTTGACTAGTCATGTATCAGGATTGCTTTGAAATATTTAGTATTTTTAATTACATGTGTCAGATGCTTTTCATTTCAAAAATAAACATTCTAGCTTTTAATGAGATAAGGTTTTATACCCACATTGCAGACAGTTTTGTTTTGTTTTTGTTTTTTTTTTTGCACAGGGGAATTCAGAAGGAGGCGAGGCTCATATTGATGTCAATAAACAAATCTGTATGAAAAAACACCATGAAGTTGGGAGGAAATGTTAACATGGAGAAGAACTGGAATATCACATAGGAAGCAGCAACTGATCTTGATGATACTGAAGAAGGGCAACATACAGGGATACACTGACAAGGACAAATATCAAATGAATTTCGATTTTAAGATGGCAACTCATTTCTGGTGACAAATAAAGAAGAGAATATGTAGGCTACATTATTAATAGCAATAGAAATCAAATTTGAAAGGAAATGTGACTTTCAAAAGATTAAATATATCCAATAGAAAAAGTGAATTTTTGATTTCTCAACCATAGTGAGACTTTGTTTCCATGAAATACTGGGATGCAGTAGGTGCAGTAAAAGTTATCTGAAGCTAAGCAGTTACAAAGATGGAGAATGAGAAGTATGAAGATTTATATAAATCAAAGAAATCGAAAGAAATGTAATTTTCTTTATCCTAAAGCTGGAGGAGGATATGGATAACAGCAATTAATAGATAAGAAAGATACAATTATAAAAAAGAAAGTGAAAACTTGTAAAACTATCATAACAAAAAACATGTACTAAGCTATCTGCTAGAAAAAAGTATGTTCAAAGGTTCTGGACAGCAGACTTGTGTGTCAAGAGAGCTTTTGAGTTCTTCTTGTTGTGTTCCAGTGACCACTGGGCTTTGACAGAGCAAAGTATACACTCTGCCTTCTGACTTATATCTTGTATGTATTGTATTCCAAGGCGACAAAGAATACGCACTTGCAAAGGGGATAACATCTTTTTCTGCAGGCTGAGACTGTTGGCACAGTCAAAGTATTATATTTTTTAGGTTGCACATAGAAATCATTTATCTATATCAGATAACTTGCACTGACTGCTGTCACATACATGTATCAATGGTCTCCACAGATTACCTTCTTAAGGTAGGCTTATCTACACAGCCGAAAAAAACCAACTTTCTCATGTTCTCTTTGTGAAAGGACTACAGTGTGAGAAAAAATCACAGTTCTCCCCTTCCCTCCTTCTTTTAGCTATCCAGCTACTGTTCTATCACCTTATTAAAAAATCATTACCTGTCTGTTTAGAGGGGTAATGAGGTACTGATTATCCCATCATACCACACCCATGTCTGTACATACATCACACACTACACATAAATCACGTGTGAGCACATGCACAGAGGGAAACAAAACCTCCAAGTGTCAGATCCTAGGCCAACCAGAAATTAGGGAAAAAGTAAGGAAATATTTCTCTCTGTATAGCAGATCAGAAGTTTGCTTCAGAAACTTTTGAGTAGGAAGTCTATGAAATTGCTACTGTCAGGGTTAGGACAGTGGACTCAGATGCTCTGATCCAGTATGACAATACCTGAATTCTAATGCTACCCAGCTTGAGGCAAATTATGAAATACAGTCTGAGGTAGAATCTTTCATGCAACTGCCCTTGAAGTAGGAGGACAGCAACATGGCAAGAAATCTGTTACAAACCTTTATAGCTAACAATCAGAGATATTTGATTGTCACTTCATGAATAAAGGAATGGCTTTCCTTAACTTTTTAAATTAGCATATTTCTCAGAAGCTTCTTACATAAAAAAAAGAATTCATAACATTTCACAGTGACTTAAATTTTTCCTCTTTCTTAAGTTTTAGAACAGGTTGAGATTGGCACATTTTAAAAATTATTGTTTACATCCCTTTTGGTATATGTGTGAAATCTCCACCAAAACCACAGCTTTTGTTTTCTCTGATATGTGTAGGATGATAGTTACTGCTAAAGTGCATGCTGCTGTTTCCTTTCAGGGATTATTTGGTTTCAACGATGTATTAGTCTGAGGAGAGGTAACTTTATAAGTAACATATGCGCTTTTTCTTCATCATACTTTATCACTTGCATTCTGCTCTGCCCTGAAACAAGTATAATAAAACTGAAGATGGTGTTGGTTACTCAAACACTTACCATAGCTTACAGATCTAAAAGGAAGAAAATTCATTTTTCATTATCCATAGAGACGCTGAATGGTACTTGATGTACTGCAGGTTGGGCAAAATACTAGAAAGGAATCACTTATTGGAAAATGCTCATCACTAATCCTCTGGAAAGCTGCAGTTGTTCACCTTCTGTAGACTATGGTGATTATCCAAATATACACTGGCTAAAGAACTACGAATGGTGAAACCAGCTTTTAAGGCTGCACATGTACTGGATAGTACCTTCCCACACAAGTGCTCTCATTCAGTTCTGTGAGACTGTAGCTTAGCATTCAAACAAACAATGAAACAATTTTTATTTGAAACTTATGTTGAAAAGACATCTTCTTTTGTAAAAGAAGGCAATTTACAGAATGGTTTAGTGAACACTAAAGTGAAGAAAGGTTTAAACACCGTCCTGAACGTAAAATCTTCAAATAAAACCCAGTAAGCAATATGTAAAATATAACCCGTGCCACCTGTGTAATAACATTTTCATGTATCCATTAATTATATATTGGATATTTTCACTCAAGTTTTCAGTGCCTGAACTGAGAGTTATTCTTATCTACATTTTTACTTGTGTCATATATAGGCAAATAGAAGAAAAAAAAAATGTTTTTCAGGCTGTACTTTCTTGATAACTTGTATTTGCTTCCTAAAAGGTACAGTATTTCTCTGAGATATTTTGGACTTTCATTACTCTCAATACCAAAATGAAAATAAGTAGGGAAACCTTCAAAATACTTATCTAAACAAACTCTACAATCTTAATTTATTTAAATGTTTCTGCCAAAAGTGATGTGGGAATGGCAGATAGATTAGACAAACAATGTCCATAGTGTTCTCATGCTGCACTGGAAAGTTTCATTAACTGAATAGAAGACTGTGGGGATTTTATAGTATAGTTTCAGTATCTCATAACCTTTTTTTTTTTTTAATCTTAATAAAAAGTTATCTTTCTGATGTAGTGGTAAATAGGTTAAATTTGTATTCGTGCAGTTAATGTTGACAGACAAGATTTCTTGAATTTGATAGGATTCTAATAAATGTAACCATTTATTTTTCAGTATTATTTCACTTGATAAGCAAGAAAATATTCCAATGATGCTGAAAGAAATGACAAGAAAATGGGCTTATCTGATTATTGCATTTTTTCCCTGTCATATGTAAATATATGGCAAAGGTTTGTTAAAAATCCTTGAGAGGAATTGACTGTATTTTGCTGACCTTCCCTAGGCTGTGCAGCTTAGTTTGAATGTTTTCAAAGTTATGATGGTTTACACGTTTTCAGGTATTTCATAGGCTATTTTACATTAAAACTTCTCCAATGGAAGACATTCTTAACTTGTGGAATGGTATTACCACAGTATATAGTCCATTGCAATGTGGATATTGCTATTTAAAATAAACAAGTGGGAGAGAAGACCAGCTTGGTTGAAAAGGACACTCTTGGAACTCAGGAAGAAAAAGAAATTCTATGATCTATGGAAGCACGATTAGTCTTCACAGTAAGATTACAGAGCTGTGGTTTGCATATGCAGGGAGAAGATATGAAAGGCCAACCCTCAACTAAAGTTGAAACTGAGCAGTGTTGTGTCAGACATCAAGACTTTTAAAGTATTTTAACAGTAAGAGGTAGTCCAGAGAAAACATGGAACTGATACTTGTGAAAATGGTCACCTGAATAATAGGGTTAAAGAGAAAACAGATCCATTCAGTATCTTGGGTTTTTTCCACTCTGTTTTTAAGCATACTTCTATGACAAGGTCACGCACCTAGTGGAGGATGGGAAGGCTATAGTTTTCCCAGAATTTATTAAGATTTTTGATACTGTCCATCACATCACCCTTAAATGTTACGAATACACTGTATCTTACTTTCCTTTTCCTTCTGCATTCAGCAAGAGGACCGTACATTTGCGCCCCCTTTCGGTTTTATTGTTCTTCATCTTGCAACCTTTGCTACTTAGATGCTTCCTGTGTGCAACTATACACCTAGCTCTGTCTCTTTTGTGGTCATATTGTTCACATATTTAGAATTCTTAATCATTGCACCTGGCTATAACAAAATACTTACATGATGTTGCTGCTTTCACCATTTTAGAATACCTATATTGGAGTGTAAGGCAAAGTAATATTAATTCTATTTTAATTAATACACCTTTGATTTCTAAATGTTTCAGATCTCTAAATGTTCCCAGACTCTACTTTGTCTAACCAATTCCTAGAGAGGGTGGTTGACACCATGCAACTTGTCTGGCATGGTCATGCTGTGGAGAAACCTTCATGTTAAAGAAAAAGTATTGAGCACTTTAGAGTCTCATTCAAAAAAAAAAAAAAAATCCTTTTTTTTTTGCTATGTGTGCTTCCTAACTTTGTTGATGCTGAATTAATTTGAAGAAGAAATGTTTACCTTCAGGCCCCTTCTATAGTTTTTCTCAAAAGGGCAGAAAAACTCTTAGGGTGTTCTTGAATGGAGATTTTTATCTAGAGAAATAATGGGTGCCAGTTCCTGAGTACCTAAAATTATAAAACTGATCTGAGAAGATTTTTACCATTTTGCCAACCAACATCCTTACTTTGATTCAGATGTTCAGCTTTTGATTTTACAATATCTGAGTTGGGTTTCCCTTTTAATGGACAGATAGTAATGGGCATTTCATCTTATTATAAATAATATGCTCAGAACAGGGCAGCTACATTGTTCCTTGGAAGTGTGTGTTTCTGTAACCCAGAATTGTTAAGGTAGAAGTAGGCATTCACATTACAGACATCTTAAATTAGACTTGCCTTATTGAGCATGGCAGACACTAAGCAATGCCAATCCTACCTAGTCTGCCTCTCTGAGTGAACAATTACCAGGCTGTAAGGGTGTCCTACTGCTAACCCAGCCTTTAAAATGGCCTCTTTTGTCAGGAGCTCTCTTTATTTCCAGGGAAGATATATGAAAGGAGGGGAGAAAGATAAAACCATGCTTCCAATGAGAGATCATTAAATGTCTAACCTAAGATATTATGGAGGGATTTATTATTATTATTAATATTTTTAATTTGTATTTTTATTGTATTATGTATTTGTATTTGTATTGTATTTGTATTTTGCTAACTTAAACAAAGATAGTGAATTATCATTGGTTCCAAGACAAGTAGAATTGAAGTTAAGGCATACTAAAATATCTGTGTTGAGTAGCAGCTGAATCTCTTCTGAGCCCTATGCTCTTCTACAAACCCTGCTTTTGTGTGTTCACAGTGTGAAATAATAGAGACGTTTTTGTCTCCATCCAACAGAGCAGAATTTTTTTAATGCAAAATTGCAGATGTATGTTGCATGTCATTAAGAATGGTTTGAAGTGCTTCAGGGTACCTTTAAAAATATATTTTAAGGCCTGCATGGAGTGGTATTGACAGGGTATTTGATGCAGCCTTCTGGATAAGGATTTTGGCTCTGCTATCTCCTAAACTAAGCCTAAATAATGGCTTTTAAGAGTTGTTTGGAACAGACAAAAACAGAGTCAGAGAGCTTGCAACAATGTAGCTTAGGTGATCCGAATCCAGTGAAACTTCCCTGGTTTTCTTTTAGTTAGTCATGCGGATCCCTTGAAATAAAATCAATTAGCCTCAAACTTTGTTTCCCCCTTTATTGATAGCATGCTATTTATGACTTTTCTAAGTCATGCACAAAGGTCATGATTCTTCACACTTATTTTTGACATTTAGCTGAGGTATCTAAATGACCAATATTACTGCTGGTGGCTCCACATATTGTAAGATATACAGAGAATTATTCAGCTAATCTTCAGTGTCTGTTCTTCTCCACTGATTCCTGAAAGCCTATGGCAGCAGTATTTTTTAACTTGCCTCCTTTCAATTTAGGTCTGATTCATCTTGGTAGTCCTCAGAGAAAACATGGTTTACATAACCATTTCGCTTTGGACATTCTGTATCCCTTTTCTTTTACCCCTTCTCACTCTATTGCTTTAACCATCTCCAAATTTAACTGAGGGAACATATGAATATGTTAGCTCTTGATGATATGTGTGATGATATATGTGTATAATTCAACAGAACGCATATCATGTGCATCTTTCACTACAAATTTTGTAGGATGTTATACAAACTGAATTCAAAGGCTCCCTTGCCATTTTGATATCAAAGATGGATCACAAAACACCTCTGACTTAGTACTTTACTAAATTATGTATTATTTGAAGAGAAAATATCTTGCAGAGGATGACAACCAGAAGGACGATGTAGACTTCCACAGGAGTATCTAAAGACACAAAATACTCTGGAGAATTCCCTTGGCTGTATCTATTTTTGCCTCTACAAACTTGTAGCAGGGGTCTTTAAAAGTTTATAATTTCAATTCTTCAAGTAAATTGCTAAGAAAATTTGGTAACTTAACCAGAAAGGATCTTAAGTGGTCCCTACAGCTTCTTGAGGTATCTCTCAAGGGTAAATAAAAGCAGGTGCAGCAATTTTATTTCACATACTTGATTTTTATTTGTAAAAAAAACCCAACCAAAACAAAACATAATTTTGGATGACAGCCTAATCTCTTGTGGTTCTTTCTGTGCTTACTACCAATGACAGATCATTAAGTTCTTCCCATGCTCCCACCTTCAGAAGATTTAAGTTTTGGAATAGAACAATGTGAGATACAGTAAGCATAATATGACTGTCATTCATTTGAGTCTAAAATAAGTAAATAAACAGATCCTCTAAAATGATCGGCCTTTCCAACTCTCTCTTTTTAAGACAACTCCATCTCATTAGGTTTCTACACAAGTGCCAAACTAGCAACATTACTGACTCACATTTTTATCTTTACTTGACATATATTCTCCAATGATTTGAAACACTGAACTTAATTAAATACCTATTAAAATCTTAGTCTTTCACTTGACTTCTAGTCTATGCCTTTCATCATTACAAAGGGATTATGGATCCTACAAGTTTAAATTTGGGGTTGTTTTTTTGCGGGGGCTTTTTTTTTGCTGTTTTTTTTTTGTTGGTTTGTTCATTTATTTTAACTTTAAGATGTTATAGATGCATTAATTTCAGAAAAATAGTCCTACAGTAAGAGAAGAGTTCACTGAGATATTCATTAATTACCGATCATATAATTATTCAAGAGCAGTCTTCAAAAATACTGAGAAATACAATGGTGTTAAGATTCGAGAGAGAGAGAGAGATGAAAATTAAAAATTGTGTTTCTCACAGAGTACCTACGAAGAGTGATCACAGTGAATCAATCACCCAGGGGAGGGAGGGAAAGGGGTCATGGTGACGCTCTAGGACACGAAAGAAGCACTCTGAACACGAGTTCTTTGCAGTTCGCAGGCCAGAAGGAAAAGAGGGCTGGCTGTTTATTCTTTTCATATTTATATGTTTCTAGGAATAACCATGGATTGGAGGACAAGGTTACCACCTCCTCCATCCTCATTAGTTAACAGAACAGTCCATCAAACATTCTCCACCCAGGAGAAAGAATGTAAGCAAAGGTTATAGTTAAGTAAACATTGCTATGTTTATAAAAGTGTGTGAGAAACTTTATCAAAGAATGAACACATAGAAAACTGCAGGAGACAGGGCAACATCATGGAAGGAGAAATTTTCTAAAAAGGTAAATAATTTGATCAAATAATTAACATAATTTATTATTTTGCAGATATTTTAAATGTCCAGATATAAATTACATATATTTAATAGATTTTCAATCAGTTTTTTTGAAGGTAAATTGCCAGAAAAAAAAGAATTTTTTTTTCCAATATTGATAAAAATCACAGTAAGTGGCAGTACAATTTCCATCATACTATGAAATTTGTAATGCTCATTTTAGTCCATAGCTAATCATCAATTAAAAAAAGATTAATTTAAAGTGTGTAAAAATCATATACTAAGAAGTCAAAAATGAGGAAGTTGCTTGAAATGGTGCCTTATGAAGAAAACATTACTTTAAAGAAAACAATGATATTTTGGTTCATTGAAGGAAATGTGTTAAAATATATGTCATGTGGATAGAACATCTGATTTGTATAGGTGTTGGGGCAAAGTTTTATGGAATTAGGGTCATAGAACTGACACGTTGTGTGTACTGTTGAAATCATCAAAAAGATGAGAAAGTTGTTTCCTACTGATTGATCTCCCAGGTAGCTGCTTTTTTTAAATGATATGATAAATTGTCAAAATAAATACTTTAAATAAAGATAAGAGTAAAGTGACAAGAATATAGAAATAAATATTTCTTGACTTTTGTAACTAATCTACAAATAAGAATTTTAAGTTCATAGCTATTGCTAAAATTGACAGAGTTTGGGTTAGTTACAAAAGTACGTGACTCTTTGCTGTTGCTGTTTTTTGTGTTGACAAGTTAAGCAAAACACCAGAAGGGTACTTCTGATAAATATTTGAGCTGAAATACAGTCCTTTGTATGTACACTTGCATTTATTCTACTTGAATATCTAAATGTTCATATAGGGAAGGAAGAAAAAGGTTTTGAACCTGCCCAGCAGATCATATTTGGTTTGAATCTATGTATGAATGAGTCTGAAGATTCTACTTCTATCCTCTATTTAGCTGCATGTAGTAAAAATAATAAGGAATTCACAATTTAATTTATTAATTATAAAATTTCAGATAGCAGCAAAGCTGCGGTTGGCAATACCTGTGAACTATGGAACATTTTAAAAGCTAAGTACATGGAATAGATGGAAGGTCATTTTATTCTAAGTGACAGTAGAAATTTAGATGAGACATCAAGTTATCGTCCTATAGAACAGTGGTACTTTTGTCATAACTGCTTTTAAAAATAGCTCTAGAAAGAATCCTTTATTTAATAGCTCTGCACTATTCATCCTCCCTGCAGTGACTGAGTGATGACCCTTGCAACTGTAGTAATTAAACTTTTGAGTTGCAAAAAGGGCCTCTGACAGTCTCAAAAGGAGAATTACAAATTAGAACTCTGACAGACCAACCCTCTGAAATAAAAGTCTATTTCTCCTAGTCATTTTAACTCCAATTCAATCTTGACAGAGTCAGGTGTGGTGAAAAAAACCCTCCAAACAAGTTCAACATACTAGATCATGGATTTTAGGCTGGTACTATATCTGCATTTTCTATCACTAATCATGCAAGGTGTAATACAGATGAAATCACAACTGTACCTGTATTGTTTTGGCACGGCCTGGTTTTTGGTGGGGGGAGAGGGGGGGCACAGAGGTGGCTCCTGTGAGAAGCTCCTGGAAACTTCCACCATGTCCAGCAGAGCCAATCCCTGATGGCTCTGAAGTTGGACATGCTGCTGGCCAAAACTGGGCCAAGGAGAGAGGGTGGTAATGCCTGTGTGATGACATATTTAAGAAGAAAAGCAAAACAACGTCGCACAATTTTCTTGTAGTCAGAGAAGAGGAGGAGGTGAGAACATGTGAGGGAAAACAACATGGCAACACCAAGGTCAGTGGAGAAGGAGGGCAGGAGGTGCTCCAGGCGCCGGAGCTGAGGTTCCTCTGCAGCCCCTCGTGCAGACCAGGGTGATCCGGTTGTTCCACCGCAGCCCGTGGGGATCCACGGGGGATGCAGAGATCCACCCGCAGCCCCTGGGGATCCACGGGGGATGCAGAGATCCACCCGCAGCCCGCG